>CM056050.1:208228-532112 GCA_029574335.1 Rana kukunoris | reverse complement strand
AGGAGGAAAATACCCCAAGAACATTCAATCCTAGGAGGAAATACCCCAAGAACATTCAATCCTAGGAGGAAATACCCCAAGAACATTCAATCCTAGGAGGAAATACCCCAAGAACATTCAATCCTAGGAGGAAATTCCCCAAGAACATTCAATCCTAGGAGGAAATACCCCAAGAACATTCAATCCTAGGAGGAAATACCCCAAGAACATTTGTTTTTTGCATTTCCACAACACCCTCAGCTTTCTACATTATGCAATAATAGATGAAAGCGCGAATGCTGGTGAATTCACACGGAACGGAACACGACCTCGGTACTGAAACCCTCCCGTGTCCTCCTCCTCCTTCCACATATCGAAGGTCAATAAATCTTTCTCAAGGACAATGTATACAATCCAACCAATGAAAACCCATCGTGCGGTGTATACAATGTATCCATCAAATGTAACGTTGTGAGAGTGCGGAGTTGTGCGCGGGGGGGGAGGGGTCGCTCCCAGATGGTGTTTGTCTCACGGCTTCTCTCCTCTCACTGAACAATTACATTTATTGGCGAGGAATCAGCGCTGACAGGTTTATACTGAGCGACCTCGTAATCCGCGCAGACAGAATCGCGTGCGGCACCGGACGGACGGGGGAGGGGAGGAAGGACTGTCACAGGTGCTGGTAAGGCATCTTCTACATCTTCTACATTCCACTCGGGAACTTTTATTACTTTTATGTTCTAAAAACTTCCAAAAATAAATGAGCCAATGAGAAAACGGCGTCACTTTCAGGGGGAGGAGGGGGAGGGGGGAGGAGGGGGAGGGGTTCTTTATGGGAACAGAGGTGAGGCAGTGAGATTATCACCCGTTAATAATATGTTTATTTCCTATGAGTGTCGCTCCACCTAGTGGCCATAATGTGGTATTGTTTTATGAAATCCCTCAATCAGATAAATAGCACACTACGGCCACTAGGTGGTGCCGAAACTCATAGGAAACAATCATACCTGGTGGGAGGGGCTCCCCGATCATGTGACCGCTGTGACGACCAGTTATAGTGTGGGCACAGGACCTGGAGAGTCCAATCAGAACGAGACGTGTGCAGAACGGAAACATTTGTGGCCAATCAACGCAAAACTGATGAAGTCTCCGGATTATTTACAGACATTCTTTTGGTTCAATTTGTTTAATTAGTTTCAGGAATTTGTTTTGTTTATTTGAACAGATTCAGATTTTTTGAATTCCATTCGAGATTCGGATTTTTGGAAGATGGTTAAATTCTTTCTATTGTATTGTTTTTTTTCTATTCATTTTTTTTTCTTTTCTATTCTATTCTTTTTTTTCTATTATATTCTATTATTTTCTATTCAAATTAGAATTTCAGAAAACGGTTATGTTGCTATATTCTTTCTTATCTTATTCTCTTCTTTTTTAATTCTAATAATTTCTATTCAAATTTCAGAAGATAGTTATATACTATTTTATTCTATTCCTCTATTTTCTATTCTATTTTATTTAATTTTGTTCTTTTATATTCTTTTTTTTCTGTTTTACTTCTTTTATTTTCTATTCTGTCCCTTTTTTCTATTCTATTGTTTTATAATTTTACATTCTATTCTGTGCTCTTCTCTATTATATTCTACCCTTTTTTTCTATTATATTCTATTCTATTTTTTTCTATTCTATTCCTTTATTTTTTATTTTATTATTCTATTTTTTTCAATTCTATTCTTTTATTTTCTATAATATTTTATTCTCTTTGGAAATTCGAATTTTGATTTTCCGAAATTTCAAATTTCCAAAACTTTGAATTTCCAAATTTCGAAATTCCCTCCTGCCCCCCCCCCCTGTGCTGTTCCCTCCTGCCCCCCCTTATGCTATTTCCTCCTGCCCCCCACTGTACTGCTGTTCCTCCTGCCCCCCTTATGCTATTCCTCCTGCCCCCACTGTGCTATGCTGTTCCTCCGGCCCATGAGTACCTCCCCCCCCACACTGTTCTGTTTCTTTCTGCCCCCCCCCTGTGCTGTTCCCTCCTGCCCCCCACTGTGCTGTTCTTTCCTGCCCCCCCCCTGGGCTGTTTCCCTCTGCCCCCCCCCCTCTGTTAGTCTTTTGGAGTCCAATCACTGTGGTTCAGCGTTCTCGGGTATCCCACTTCCCCCTGCGCCCCTCCTAATTATCCAATATTCAACTTTACAAGGAAAAACCTGGACTGTTCACTGAGCCAAAAGAGTGGATGTTGTCGAGTGCCTGGCTGTTGTTGCACATATTGGGAAAAGAACCCGAGGCAAATCAGCGCCCCCCCAGGGGTAGTGCTACATATAGAGGACAGCGTTCAGAAGAAAGCAACAACGTGTAAGGGTCAGGAGTATGGAATGTGCAAAGTGTAAGGGTCAGGAGTATGGAATGTGCAAAGTGCAGGAGTGTGTAATAAATGAAATGCAGGTTTAGGACTAGGTATAAAAAGTGTAGTGGGCGGGGGTATGTAATCCTCAAATACAGGGGGTCAGAAGAGTGTAATGTATGGAATACAGAGTTCAGAAGTATGTAGCAAAGTGTAAGGGTCAGGAGTATGGAATGCTCAAAGTGAATGGGTCAGGTGTTTGGAATATACAGATTGTAGGGTTCAGGAGTAAACAATAACATGTAAGGGTCAGGACTATGTAATTCTCAAAGTGCAGGGGTTAGGGGTATGTATGGAGTACCACAGAGAAAGCAACAACATGTAATAGCCAGGGGTATGTAATGTTCAAAGTGCAGGGGTCAGGAGTATGTAATGTATGGCGTGCAGGATCAGGAGTATGTATCAAAGTATAAGGGACAGGTCTATGTAATGATCAAAGTGCAAGGGTCAGGTGTTTGGAATATACAGATTGTAGGGTTCAGGAGTAAACAATAACATGTAAGGGTCAGGACTATGTAATTCTCAAAGTGCAGGGGTTAGGGGTATGTATGGAGTACCACAGGGGTGTCAAACTGGTGGCCCTCCAGCTGTTGCAAAACTACAAGTCCCATGAGGCATTGCAAGGCTAACAGTTACAAGCATGACTCCCGCAGGCAGAGGCATGATGGGACTTGTAGTTTCGGAACAGCTGGAGGGCCGCCAGTTTGACACCCCTGGAGTACAGGGTTCAGGAATAAGCAACAAAGTTTAAGGTTCAGGATTATGTAAAGCTAACAATTTACGGGTCAGGAGTACTCACCAAAGTGTAAGGTTCAGGAGTATGTAATGCTCAAAGTGCAGGGGTCAGACTTGTATAATGTATGGAGTAAAGTTTCTAGAGTATGTATCAAAGCATAAGGGGCAGTGGTATGTAATTCTCAAAGCCTAGATGGCCAGGAGTGTGTAATGTGTGGAGTGCAGGGTTCAGGAGTAATTAATAAAGTGTAAGGGTCGGGAGTATGTAATGCTCTAAGTACAGGGTTCAGGGGTGTGTAATGTACGGAGTGCAGGGTTCAGGGGTGTGTAATGTAGGGAGTGCAGGGTTCAGGGGTTTGTAATGTAGGGAGTGCAGGGTTCAGGGGTGTGTAATGTAGGGAGTGCAGGGTTCAGGGGTGTGTAGTGTATGAAGTGCAGGGTTTAGGGGTGTGTGGTGTAGGAAGTGCAGGGTTCAGGGGTGTGTAGTGTATGGAGTGCAGGGTTCAGGGGTGTGTAATGTATGGAGTGCAGGGTTCAGGGGTGTGTAATGTATGGAGTGCAGGGTTCAGGGGTGTGTAATGTAGGGAGTGCAGGGTTCAGGGGTGTGTAATGTATGGTGTGCAGGGTTCAGGGGTGTGTAATGTATGGAGTGCAGGGTTCAGGGGTGTGTAATGTATGGTGTGCAGGGTTCAGGGGTGTGTAATGTATGGGAGTGCAGGGTTCAGGGGTGTGTAATGTAGGAAGTGCAGGGGTTCAGGGGTGTTGTATGTAGGGAGTGCAGGGTTCAGGGGTGTGTAGTGTATGAAGTGCAGTGTTTAGGGGTGTGTGGTGTAGGGAGTGCAGGGTTCAGGGGTATGTAGTGTATGGAGTGCAGGGTTCAGGGGTGTGTAATGTATGGAGTGCAGGGTTCAGGGGTGTGTAATGTAGGGAGTGCAGGGTTCAGGGGTGTGTAATGTATGGAGTGCAGGGTTCAGGGGTGTGTAATGTAGGGAGTGCAGGGTTCCGGAGTGTGTAATGTATGGAGTGCAGTGTTCAGGAATGTGTAATGTAGGGAGTGCAGGGTTCAGGGGTGTGTAATGTAGGGAGTGCAGGGTTAGGGGTATGTAATGTATGGAGTGCAGGGTTCAGGGGTGTGTAATGTAGGGAGTGCAGGGTTCAGGGGTGTGTAATGTAGGGAGTGCAGGGTTCAGGGGTGTGTAATGTATGGAGTGCAGGTTCAGGGGTGTGTGTAATGTATGGAGTGCAGGGTTCAGGGGTGTGTAATGTAGGGAGTGCAGGGTTCAGGGGTGTGTAATGTATGGAGTGCAGGGTTCAGGGGTGTGTAATGTATGGAGTGCAGGGTTCAGGGTGTGTAATGTATGGTGTGCAGGGTTCAGGGGTGTGTAATGTATGGAGTGCAGGGTTCAGGGGTGTGTAATGTAGGGAGTGCAGGGTTCAGGGGTGTGTAATGTATGGAGTGCAGGGTTCAGGAATGTGTAATGTAGGGAGGGTTCAGGGGTGTGTAATGTAGGGAGTGCAGGGTTCAGGGGTGTGTAATGTATGGAGTGCAGGTTCAGGGTGGTGTGTAATGTATGGAGTGCAGGGTTCAGGGGTGTGTAATGTATGGAGTGCAGGGTTCAGGGGTGTGTAATGTATGGTGTGCAGGGTTCAGGGGTGTGTAATGTAGGGAGTGCAGGGTTCAGGGGTGTGTAATGTAGGGAGTGCAGGGTTCAGGGGTGTGTAATGTATGGAGTGCAGGGTTCAGGGGTGTGTAATGTATGGAGTGCAGGGTTCAGGGGTGTGTAATGTATGGAGTGCAGGGTTCAGGAATGTGTAATGTATGGAGTGCAGGGTTCAGGAATGTGTAATGTAGGGAGTGCAGGGTTCAGGGGTGTGTAATGTACGGAGTGCAGTGTTCCGGAGTGTGTAATGTATGGAGTGCAGGGTTCAGGAATGTGTAATGTATGGAGTGCAGGGTTCAGGAATGTGTAATGTAGGGAGTGCAGGGTTCAGGGGTGTGTAATGTATGGTGTGCAGGGTTCCGGAGTGTGTAATGTAGGGAGTGCAGGGTTCAGGGGTGTGTAATGTATGGAGTGCAGGGTTCAGGAATGTGTAATGTAGGGAGTGCAGGGTTCAGGGGTGTGTAATGTAGGGAGTGCAGGGTTCAGGGGTGTGTAATGTATGGAGTGCAATGTTCAGGGGTGTGTAATGTATGGAGTGCAGGGTTCAGGAATGTGTAATGTAGGGAGTGCAGGGTTCAGGGGTGTGTAATGTAGGGAGTGCAGGGTTCGGGGTGTGTAATGTATGGAGTGCAGGGTTCAGGGGTGTGTAATGTATGGAGTGCAGGGTTCAGGGGTGTGTAGTGTAGGGAGTGCAGGGTTCCGGAGTGTGTAATGTATGGAGTGCAGCGTTCAGGAATGTGTAATGTAGGGAGTGCAGGGTTCAGGAATGTGTAATGTAGGGAGTGCAGGGTTCAGGGGTGTGTAATGTACGGAGTGCAGGGTTCCGGAGTGTGTAATGTATGGAGTGCAGGGTTCAGGAATGTGTAATGTAGGGAGTGCAGGGTTCAGGAATGTGTAATGTAGGGAGTGCAGGGTTCAGGGGTGTGTAATGTAGGGAGTGCAGGGTTCAGGGGTGTGTAATGTACGGAGTGCAGGGTTCAGGGGTGTGTAATGTAGGGAGTGCAGGGTTCAGGGGTGTGTAATGTACGGAGTGCAGTGTTCAGGGGTGTGTAATGTACGGAGTGCAGGGTTCAGGGCGTGTGTGTATATGTATGGAGTGCAGGGTTCCGGAGTGTGTAATGTATGGAGTGCAGGGTTCAGGGGTGTGTAATGTATGGGAGTGCAGGGTTCAGGGGAATGTTTAGTGCAGGTTCAGGGGTGTATAAAGTGCAGGGTTATGGAGGAGTGGATTGTAATGGTAATGTATGATGTGCAGGGTTGGAGGTGTAATGTATGGAGTGCAGGGTTCAGGGTGTGTAATGTATGGAGTGCAGGGTTCAGGGGTGTGTAAATATAGGGAGTGCAGGGTTCAGGGGTGTGTAATGTATGGAGTGCAGGGTTCCGGAGTGTGTGTAATGTATGGAGTGCAGGGTTCAGGAATGTGTAATGTATGGAGTGCAGGGTTCAGGGGTGTGTACTGTAGGGAGTGCAGTTTTCAGGGGTGTGTAATGTATGGTGTGCAGGGTTCGGAGTGTGTAATGTATGGAGTGCAGGGGTTCAGGGGTGTGTAATGTATGGAGTGCAGGGTTCAGGATGTGTAATGTAGGGAGTGAGGGTTCAGGGGTGTGTAATGTATGGAGTGCAATGTTCAGGGGTGTATAATGTATGGAGTGCAGGGTTCAGGAATGTGTAATGTAGGAGTGCAGGGTTCAGGGGTGTGTAATGTAGGGAGTGCAGGGTTCAGGGGTGTGTAATGTATGGAGTGCAATGTTCAGGGGTGTGTAATGTATGGAGTGCAGGGTTCAGGAATGTGTAATGTAGGGAGTGCAGGGTTCAGGGGGTGTGTAATGTAGGGAGTGCAGGGTTCAGGGGTGTGTAATGTATGGAGTGCAGGGTTCAGGGGTGTGTAATGTATGGAGTGCAGGGTTCAGGAATGTGTAATGTAGGGAGTGCAGGGTTCAGAGGTGTGTAATGTAGGGAGTGCAGGGTTCAGGGGTGTGTAATGTATGGAGTGCAGGGTTCAGGGGTGTGTAATGTATGGAGTGCAGGGTTCAGGGGTGGGTGTGTAGTGTAGGGAGTGCAGGGTTCGGAGTGTGTAATGTATGGAGTGCAGGGTTCAGGAATGTGTATGTAGGGAGTGCAGGGTTCCGGGAGTGTGTAATGTATGGAGTGCAGGGTTCAGGAATGCGTAATGTAGGGAGTGCAGGGTTCAGGGGTGTGTAATGTACGGAGTGCAGGGTTCCGGAGTGTGTAATGTATGGAGTGCAGGGTTCAGGAATGTGTAATGTAGGGAGTGCAGGGTTCAGGAATGTGTAATGTAGGGAGTGCAGGGTTCAGGGGTGTGTAATGTAGGGAGTGTAGGGTTCAGGGGTGTGTAATGTATGGAGTGCAGGGTTCAGGGGTGTGTAATGTACGGAGTGCAGGGTTCAGGGGTGTGTAATGTATGGAGTGCAGGGTTCAGGGGTGTGTAATGTAGGTAGTGCAGGGTTCAGGGTGTGTAATGTATGGAGTGCAGGGTTCAGGGGTGTGTAATGTAGGTAGTGCAGGGTTCAGGGGTGTGTAATGTAGGTAGTGCAGGGTTCAGGGGTGTGTAATGTAGGGAGTGTAGGGTTCAGGGGTGTGTAATGTATGGAGTGCAGGGTTCAGGAGTGTGTAATGTAGGGAGTGCAGTGTTCAGGGTGTGTAATGTATGGAGTGCAGGGTTCAGGGGTGTGTATTGTATGGAGTGCAGGGTTCAGGAGTGTGTAATGTATGGAGTGCAGGGTTCAGGGGTGTGTAATGTAGGGAGTGCAGGGTTCAGGAATGTGTAATGTAGGGAGTGCAGGGTTCAGGGGTGTGTAATGTACGGAGTGCAGGGTTCCGAAGTGTGTAATGTATGGAGTGCAGGGTTCAGGAATGTGTAATGTAGGGAGTGCAGTGGTTCAGAATGTAATGTAGAAGTACAGTAGGTGTGTGAATGTATGGGAGTGCAGGGTTCAGGGGTGTGTAATGTACGGAGTGCAGGGTTCAGGAGTGTGTAATGTAGGGAGTGCAGGGTTCAGGGGTGTGTAATGTACGGAGTGCAGGGTTCAGGGGTGTGTAATGTATGGAGTGCAGGGTTCAGGGGTGTGTAATGTACGGAGTTTAGGGTTCAGGGGTGTGTAATGTACGGAGTGCAGGGTTCAGGGGTGTGTAATGTACGGAGTGCAGTGTTCAGGGGTGTGTAATGTACGGAGTGCAGTGTTCAGGGGTGTGTAATGTAGGGAGTGTAGGGTTCAGGGGTGTGAAATGTAGGGAGTGTAGGGTTCAGGGGTGTGAAATGTATGGAGTGCAGGGTTCAGGGGTGTGTAATGTATGGAGTGCAGGGTTCAGGGGTGTGTAATGTAGGTAGTGCAGGGTTCAGGGGTGTGTAATGTAGGGAGTGCAGGGTTCAGGGGTGTGTAATGTATGGAGTGCAGGGTTCAGGGGTGTGTAATGTAGGGAGTGTAGGGTTCAGGGGTGTGTAATGTATGGAGTGCCGGGTTCAGGAGTGTGTAATGTAGGGAGTGCAGGGTTCAGGGTGTGTAATGTATGGTGTGCAGGGTTCAGGGGTGTGTAATGTATGGAGTGCAGGGTTCAGGGGGTGTGTAATGTAGGAAGTGCAGGGTTCAGGGGTGTGTAATGTAGGGAGTGCAGGGTTCAGGGGTGTGTAATGTAGGAAGTGCAGTGTTTGGGGTGTGTGGTGGTGTAGGGAGGGCAGGGTTCAGGGGTGTGTAGTGTATGGAGTGCAGGGTTCAGGGGTGTGTAATGTATGGAGTGCAGAGTTCAGGGGTGTGTAATGTAGGGAGTGCAGGGTTCAGGGGTGTGTAATGTACGCGGAGTGCAGTTTTCAGGGGTGTGTAATGTAGGGAGTGCAGGGTTCAGGGTGTGTAATGTAGGGAGTGCAGGGTTCAGGGGTATGTAATGTATGGAGTGGTGTGCAGGGTTCAGGGGTGTGTAATGTATGGAGTGCAGGGTTCAGGGTGTGTAATGTAGGAAGTGCAGGGTTCAGGGGTGTGTAATGTAGGGAGTGCAGGGTTCAGGGGTGTGTAATGTAGGAAGTGCAGTGTTTAGGGGTGTGTGGTGTAGGGAGGGCAGGGTTCAGGGGTGTGTAGTGTATGGAGTGCAGGGTTCAGGGGTGTGTAATGTATGGAGTGCAGAGTTCAGGGGTGTGTAATGTAGGGAGTGCAGGGTTCAGGGGTGTGTAATGTACGGAGTGCAGTTTTCAGGGGTGTGTAATGTAGGGAGTGCAGGGTTCAGGGGTGTGTAATGTAGGGAGTGCAGGGTTCAGGGGTGTGTAATGTATGGAGTGCAGGGTTCAGGGGTGTGTAATGTAGGGAGTGCAGGGTTCAGGGGTGTGTAATGTAGGGAGTGCAGGGTTCAGGGGTGTGTAATGTAGGAAGTGCAGTGTTTAGGGGTGTGTGGTGTAGGGAGTGCAGGGTTCAGGGGTGTGTAGTGTATGGAGTGCAGGGTTCAGGGGTGTGTAATGTAATGGAGTGCAGAGTTCAGGGGTGTGTAATGTAGGGAGTGCAGGGTTCAGGGGTGTGTAATGTACGGAGTGCAGTTTTCAGGGGTGTGTAATGTAGGGAGTGCAGGGTTCAGGGGTGTGTAATGTAGGGAGTGCAGGGTTCAGGGGTGTGTAATGTAGGGAGTGCAGGTTCAGGGGTGTGTAATGTAGGAAGTGCAGTGTTTAGGGGTGTGTGGTGTAGGGAGTGCAGGGTTCAGGGGTGTGTAGTGTATGGAGTGCAGGGTTCAGGGGTGTGTAATGTACGGAGTGCAGGGTTCAGGGGTGTGTAATGTATGGAGTGCAGGGTTCCGGAGTGTGTAATGTATGGAGTGCAGGGTTCAGGGGTGTGTAATGTATGGAGTGCAGGGTTCAGGGGTGTGTAATATAGGGAGTGCAGGGTTCAGGGGTGTGTAATGTATGGAGTGCAGGGTTCCGGAGTGTGTAATGTATGGAGTGCAGGGTTCCGGAGTGTGTAATGTATGGAGTGCAGGGTTCAGGGGTGTGTAATGTATGGAGTGCAGGGTTCAGGGGTGTGTAATATAGGGAGTGCAGGGTTCAGGGGTGTGTAATGTATGGAGTGCAGGGTTCCGGAGTGTGTAATGTATGGAGTGCAGGGTTCAGGAATGTGTAATGTATGGAGTGCAGGGTTCAGGGGTGTGTACTGTAGGGAGTGCAGTTTTCAGGGGTGTGTAATGTATGGTGTGCAGGGTTCCGGAGTGTGTAATGTATGGAGTGCAGGGTTCAGGGGTGTGTAATGTATGGAGTGCAGGGTTCAGGAATGTGTAATGTAGGGAGTGCAGGGTTCAGGGGTGTGTAATGTATGGAGTGCAATGTTCAGGGGTGTATAATGTATGGAGTGCAGGGTTCAGGAATGTGTAATGTAGGGAGTGCAGGGTTCAGGGGTGTGTAATGTAGGGAGTGCAGGGTTCAGGGGTGTGTAATGTATGGAGTGCAATGTTCAGGGGTGTGTAATGTATGGAGTGCAGGGTTCAGGAATGTGTAATGTAGGGAGTGCAGGGTTCAGGGGTGTGTAATGTAGGGAGTGCAGGGTTCAGGGGTGTGTAATGTATGGAGTGCAGGGTTCAGGGGTGTGTAATGTATGGAGTGCAGGGTTCAGGAATGTGTAATGTAGGGAGTGCAGGGTTCAGAGGTGTGTAATGTAGGGAGTGCAGGGTTCAGGGGTGTGTAATGTATGGAGTGCAGGGTTCAGGGGTGTGTAATGTATGGAGTGCAGGGTTCAGGGGTGTGTAGTGTAGGGAGTGCAGGGTTCCGGAGTGTGTAATGTATGGAGTGCAGGGTTCAGGAATGTGTAATGTAGGGAGTGCAGGGTTCCGGAGTGTGTAATGTATGGAGTGCAGGGTTCAGGAATGCGTAATGTAGGGAGTGCAGGGTTCAGGGGTGTGTAATGTACGGAGTGCAGGGTTCCGGAGTGTGTAATGTATGGAGTGCAGGGTTCAGGAATGTGTAATGTAGGGAGTGCAGGGTTCAGGAATGTGTAATGTAGGGAGTGCAGGGTTCAGGGGTGTGTAATGTAGGGAGTGTAGGGTTCAGGGGTGTGTAATGTATGGAGTGCAGGGTTCAGGGGTGTGTAATGTACAGGGTTCAGGGGTGTGTAATGTATGGAGTGCGGGTTCAGGGGTGTGTAATGTAGGTAGTGCAGGGTTCAGGGGTGTAATGTATGGATGCAGGGTAGGGGTGGAGTGGGAGTGCAGGGTTCAGGGGTGTGTAATGTAGGTAGTTCAGGGGTGTGTAATGTAGGTAGTGCAGGGTTCAGGGTGTGTAATGTAGGGAGTGGGGTTCAGGGGTGTGTAATGTATGGAGTGCAGGGTTCAGGGGTGTAATGTAGGGATGCAGTGTTCAGGGTGTGTAGTGGAGTGCAGGGTTCAGGGGTGTGTATTGTATGGAGTAGGGTTCAGGAGTGTGTAATGTATGGAGTGCAGGGTTCAGGGGTGTGTTGTGGGAGTGCAGGGGGAATGTAGGGGAGTAGTTCAGGGGTGTGTAATGTACAGGGTTCAGGGTAATGTATGGAGTGCAGGGTTCAGGAATGTGTAATGTAGGGAGTGCAGGGTAGGAATGTTAATGTAGGGAGTGCAGGGTTCAGGGGTGTGTAATGTAGGGAGTGTAGGGTTCAGGGGTGTGTAATGTATGGAGTGCAGGGTTCAGGAGTGTGTAATGTAGGGAGTGCAGTGTTCAGGGTGTGTAATGTATGGAGTGCAGGGTTCAGGGGTGTGTATTGTATGGAGTGCAGGGTTCAGGAGTGTGTAATGTATGGAGTGCAGGGTTCAGGGGTGTGTAATGTAGGGAGTGCAGGGTTCAGGAATGTGTAATGTAGGGAGTGCAGGGTTCAGGGGTGTGTAATGTACGGAGTGCAGGGTTCCGGAGTGTGTAATGTATGGAGTGCAGGGTTCAGGAATGTGTAATGTAGGGAGTGCAGGGTTCAGGAATGTGTAATGTAGGGAGTGCAGGGTTCAGGGGTGTGTAATGTAGGGAGTGTAGGGTTCAGGGGTGTGTAATGTATGGAGTGCAGGGTTCAGGGGTGTGTAATGTACGGAGTGCAGGGTTCAGGAGTGTGTAATGTAGGGAGTGCAGGGTTCAGGGGTGTGTAATGTACGGAGTGCAGGGTTCAGGGGTGTGTAATGTACGGAGTTTAGGGTTCAGGGGTGTGTAATGTACGGAGTGCAGGGTTCAGGGGTGTGTAATGTACGGAGTGCAGTGTTCAGGGGTGTGTAATGTACGGAGTGCAGTGTGTCAGGGTTCAGGGGTGTGTAATGTAGGAGTGTAGGGTTCAGGGGTGTGAAATGTAGGGAGTGTAGGGTTCAGGGGTGTGAAATGTATGGAGTGCAGGGTTCAGGGGTGTGTAATGTATGGAGTGCAGGGTTCAGGGGTGTGTAATGTAGGTAGTGCAGGGTTCAGGGGTGTGTAATGTAGGGAGTGCAGGGTTCAGGGGTGTGTAATGTATGGAGTGCAGGGTTCAGGGGTGTGTAATGTAGGGAGTGTAGGGTTCAGGGGTGTGTAATGTATGGAGTGCAGGGTTCAGGAGTGTGTAATGTAGGGAGTGCAGGGTTCAGGGTGTGTAATGTATGGTGTGCAGGGTTCAGGGGTGTGTAATGTATGGAGTGCAGGGTTCAGGGGTGTGTAATGTAGGAAGTGCAGGGTTCAGGGGTGTGTAATGTAGGGAGTGCAGGGTTCAGGGGTGTGTAATGTAGGAAGTGCAGTGTTTAGGGGTGTGTGGTGTAGGGAGGGCAGGGTTCAGGGGTGTGTAGTGTATGGAGTGCAGGGTTCAGGGGTGTGTAATGTATGGAGTGCAGAGTTCAGGGGTGTGTAATGTAGGGAGTGCAGGGTTCAGGGGTGTGTAATGTACGGAGTGCAGTTTTCAGGGGTGTGTAATGTAGGGAGTGCAGGGTTCAGGGGTGTGTAATGTAGGGAGTGCAGGGTTCAGGGGTATGTAATGTATGGAGTGCAGGGTTCAGGGGTGTGTAATGTAGGGAGTGCAGGGTTCAGGGGTGTGTAATGTAGGGAGTGCAGGGTTCAGGGGTGTGTAATGTAGGAAGTGCAGTGTTTAGGGGTGTGTGGTGTAGGGAGTGCAGGGTTCAGGGGTGTGTAGTGTATGGAGTGCAGGGTTCAGGGGTGTGTAATGTATGGAGTGCAGAGTTCAGGGGTGTGTAATGTAGGGAGTGCAGGGTTCAGGGGTGTGTAATCTACGGAGTGCAGTTTTCAGGGGTGTGTAATGTAGGGAGTGCAGGGTTCAGGGGTGTGTAATGTAGGGAGTGCAGGGTTCAGGGGTGTGTAATGTAGGGAGTGCAGGTTCAGGGGTGTGTAATGTAGGAAGTGCAGTGTTTAGGGGTGTGTGGTGTAGGGAGTGCAGGGTTCAGGGGTGTGTAGTGTATGGAGTGCAGGGTTCAGGGGTGTGTAATGTATGGAGTGCAGAGTTCAGGGGTGTGTAATGTAGGGAGTGCAGGGTTCAGGGGTGTGTAATGTACGGAGTGCAGTTTTCAGGGGTGTGTAATGTAGGGAGTGCAGGGTTCAGGGGTGTGTAATGTAGGGAGTGCAGGGTTCAGGGGTATGTAATGTATGGAGTGCAGGGTTCAGGGGTGTGTAATGTAGGGAGTGCAGGGTTCAGGGGTGTGTAATGTAGGGAGTGCAGGGTTCAGGGGTGTGTAATGTATGGAGTGCAGGGTTCAGGGGTGTGTAATGTATGGTGTGCAGGGTTCAGGGGTGTGTAATGTAGGGAGTGCAGGGTTCAGGGTGTGTAATGTATGGAGTGCAGGGTTCAGGGGTGTGTAATGTAGGGAGTGCAGGGTTCAGGGGTGTGTAATGTAGGGAGTGCAGGGTTCAGGGGTGTGTAATGTATGGAGTGCAGGGTTCAGGGGTGTGTAATGTATGGAGTGCAGGGTTCAGGGGTGTGTAATGTAGGGAGTGCAGGGTTCAGGGGTGTGTAATGTATGGAGTGCAGGGTTCAGGGGTGTGTAATGTAGGGAGTGCAGGGTTCAGGGGTGTGTAATGTATGGAGTGCAGGGTTCAGGGGTGTGTAATGTAGGGAGTGCAGGGTTCAGGGGTGTGTAATGTATGGAGTGCAGGGTTCAGGAGTGTGTAATGTAAGGAGTGCAGGGTTTAGGAGTGTGTAATGTATAATTCTTGTGGGTCAGACAATTCATAGAAGAGTCACTCCCCATCAGACATAGGAGGGTCCCGAGTCCTCTCCCCGATTTGCATATTATTACCCCCTTTGTGTCGCCCTCGTCCTCCAGCATCAGGTCCTTCCTTCTGTGGGCGGTTCCTGGCTTCCAGCCAATCAGAGGGGTTCTCTTAAAGGGCCGGTGTGCGGGTTGCTCAGTGTTTTAGCAAGGCAGCCACGCCCCCTGTGTTCCCAGTGTCCTTCAAGCCTGTGCCCAGCTCATGTGTGCCTCAGTGGCCCCATCAGTCATTCCAGATTGTGATCCCCATGGCTGATCCTGTGATCCTTGTGACCCCCATGAGTGATTCTGTGATCCTTGTGACCCCCATGACTGATCCTGTGATCCTTGTGACCCCCATGACTGATCCTGTGACCCTTGTGACCCCCATGGCTGATCCTGTGTCCCCTATGACTGATCCTGTGATCCTCGTGACCTCCATGACTGATCCTGTGATCCTTGTGACCCCCATGACTGATCCTGTGATCCTTGTGACCCCCATGAATGATCCTGTGATCCTTGTGACCCCCATGACTGATCCTGTGATCCTTGTGACCCCCATAAATGATCCTGTGATCCTTGTCACCCCCATGACTGATCCTGTGATCCTTGTGACCCCCGTGACTAATCCTGTGATCCTTGTGACCCCCATGACTGATCCTGTGATCCTTGTGACCCCCATGACTGATCCTGTGATCCTTGTGACCCCCATGGCTGATCCTGTGATCCTTGTGACCCCCATGACTGATCCTGTGATCCTTGTGACCCCCTTGACTGATCATGTGATCCTTGTGACCCCCATGACTGATCCTTGTGACCCCCATGAGTGATTCTGTGATCCCTGTGACCCCCATGACTGATCCTGTGATCCTTGTGACCCCTATGAGTGATTCTGTGATCCTTGTGACCCCCATGACTGATCCTGTGATCCTTGTGACCCCCATGACTGATACTGTGATCCTTGTGACCCCCATGACTGATCCTGTGATCCTTGTGACCCCCATGACTGATTCTGTGATCCTTGTGACCCCCATGACTGATCCTGTGATCCTTGTGACCCCCATGACTGATCCTGTGACCCTTGTGACCCCCATGGCTGATCCTGTGTCCCCTATGACTGATCCTGTGATCCTCGTGACCTCCATGACTGATCCTGTGATCCTTGTGACCCCCATGACTGATCCTGTGATCCTTGTGACCCCCATGAATGATCCTGTGATCCTTGTCACCCCCATGACTGATCCTGTGATCCTTGTGACCCCCATGACTGATCCTGTGATCCTTGTGACCCCCGTGACTAATCCTGTGATCCTTGTGACCCCCATGACTGATCCTGTGATCCTTGTGACCCCCATGACTGATCCTGTGATCCTTGTGACCCCCATGGCTGATCATGTGATCCTTGTGACCCCCATGACTGATCCTGTGATCCTTGTGACCCCCTTGACTGATCATGTGATCCTTGTGACCCCCGTGACTAATCCTGTGATCCTTGTGACCCCCATGACTGATCCTGTGATCCTTGTGACCCCCCGTGACTAATCCTGTGATCCTTGTGACCCCCATGATCTGGTCCTGTGATCCTTGTGACCCCCGTGACTAATCCTGTGATCCTTGTGACCCCCATGGCTGATCCTGTGATCCTTGTGACCCCCATGACTGATCCTGTGATCCTTGTGACCCCCATGACTGATCCTGTGATCCTTGTGACCCCCATGACTGATCCTGTGATCCTTGTGACCCCCATGACTGATCCTGTGATCCTTGTGACCCCCTTGACTGATCATGTGATCCTTGTGACCCCCGTGACTAATCCTGTGATCCTTGTGACCCCCATGACTGATCCTGTGATCCTTGTGACCCCCCGTGACTAATCCTGTGATCCTTGTGACCCCCATGACTGATCCTGTGATCCCTGTGACCCCCATGGCTGATCCTGTGATCCTTGTGACCCCCATGACTGATCCTGTGATCCTTGTGACCCCCTTGACTGATCATGTGATCCTTGTGACCCCTGTGACTAATCCTGTGATCCTTGTGACCCCCATGACTGATCCTGTGATCCTTGTGACCCCCCGTGACTAATCCTGTGATCCTTGTGACCCCCATGATCTGGTCCTGTGATCCTTGTGACCCCCGTGACTAATCCTGTGATCCTTGTGACCCCCATGACCGATCCTGTGATCCTTGTGACCCCCATGACTGATCCTGTGATCCTTGTGACCCCCATGACCGATCCTGTGATCCTTGTGACCCCCGTGACTAATCCTGTGATCCTTGTGACCCCCATGACTGATCCTGTGATCCTTCTGACCCCCCGTGACTAATCCTGTGATCCTTGTGACCCCCATGATCTGGTCCTGTGATCCTTGTGACCCCCGTGACTAATCCTGTGATCCTTGTGACCCCCATGGCTGATCCTGTGATCCTTGTGACCCCCATGACTGATCCTGTGATCCTTGTGACCCCCATGACTGATCCTGTGATCCTTGTGACCCCCTTGACTGATCATGTGATCCTTGTGACCCCCGTGACTAATCCTGTGATCCTTGTGACCCCCATGACTGATCCTGTGATCCTTGTGACCCCCTGTGACTAATCCTGTGATCCTTGTGACCCCCATGATCTGGTCCTGTGATCCTTGTGACCCCCGTGACTAATCCTGTGATCCTTGTGACCCCCATGGCTGATCCTGTGATCCTTGTGACCCCCATGACCGATCCTGTGATCCTTGTGACCCCCATGACTGATGCTGTGATCCTTGTGACCCCCATGGCTGATCCTGTGATCCTTGTGACCCCCATGACTGATCCTGTGATCCTTGTGACCCCTTTGACTGATCATGTGATCCTTGTGACCCCCGTGACTAATCCTGTGATCCTTGTGACCCCCATGACTGATCCTGTGATCCTTGTGACCCCCCGTGACTAATCCTGTGATCCTTGTGACCCCCATGACTGATCCTGTGATCCTTGTGACCCCCATGACTGATCCTGTGATCCTTGTGACCCCCATGGCTGATCCTGTGATCCTTGTGACCCCCATGGCTGATCCTGTGATCCTTGTGACCCCCTTGACTGATCCTGTGATCCTTGTGACCCCCGTGACTAATCCTGTGATCCTTGTGACCCCCATGACTGATCCTGTGATCCTTGTGACCCCCCGTGACTGATCCTGTGATCCTTGTGACCCCCATGATCTGGTCCTGTGATCCTTGTGACCCCCGTGACTAATCCTGTGATCCTTGTGACCCCCATGGCTGATCCTGTGATCCTTGTGACCCCCATGACTGATCCTGTGATCCTTGTGACCCCCATGGCTGATCCTGTGATCCTTGTGACCCCCTTGACTGATCATGTGATCCTTGTGACCCCCTTGACTGATCCTGTGATCCTTGTGACCCCCGTGACTAATCCTGTGACCCTTGTGACCCCCATGGCTGATCCTGTGATCCTTGTGACCCCCATGACTGATCCTGTGATCCTTGTGACCCCCTTGACTGATCCTGTGATCCTTGTGACCCCCGTGACTAATCCTGTGATCCTTGTGACCCCCATGACTGATCCTGTGATCCTTGTGACCCCCATGACCGATCCTGTGATCCTTGTGACCCCCATGGCTGATCCTGTGATCCTTGTGACCCCCGTGACTGATCCTGTGATCCTTGTGACCCCCTTGACTGATCCTGTGATCCTTGTGACCCCCGTGACTAATCCTGTGATCCTTGTGACCCCCATGACTGATCCTGTGATCCTTGTGACCCCCGTGACTAATCCTGTGATCCTTGTGACCCCCATGACTGATCCTGTGATCCTTGTGACCCCCGTGACTAATCCTGTGATCCTTGTGACCCCCATGGCTGATCCTGTGATCCTTGTGACCCCCATGACTGATCCTGTGATCCTTGTGACCCCCATGGCTGATCCTGTGATCCTTGTGACCCCCTTGACTGATCATGTGATCCTTGTGACCCCCGTGACTAATCCTGTGATCCTTGTGACCCCCATGACTGATCCTGTGACCCTTGTGACCCCCATGGCTGATCCTGTGATCCTTGTGACCCCCATGACTGATCCTGTGATCCTTGTGACCCCCTTGACTGATCCTGTGATCCTTGTGACCCCCGTGACTAATCCTGTGATCCTTGTGACCCCCATGACTGATCCTGTGATCCTTGTGACCCCCCGTGACTAATCCTGTGATCCTTGTGACCCCCATGATCTGGTCCTGTGATCCTTGTGACCCCCGTGACTAATCCTGTGATCCTTGTGACCCCCATGGCTGATCCTGTGATCCTTGTGACCCCCATGACTGATCCTGTGATTCTTGTGACCCCCATGACTGATCCTGTGATCCTTGTGACCCCCTTGACTGATCATGTGATCCTTGTGACCCCCGTGACTAATCCTGTGATCCTTGTGACCCCCATGACTGATCCTGTGATCCTTGTGACCCCCTGTGACTAATCCTGTGATCCTTGTGACCCCCATGATCTGGTCCTGTGATCCTTGTGACCCCCGTGACTAATCCTGTGATCCTTGTGACCCCCATGGCTGATCCTGTGATCCTTGTGACCCCCATGACGATCCTGTGATCCTTGTGACCCCCATGACTGATGCTGTGATCCTTGTGACCCCCATGGCTGATCCTGTGATCCTTGTGACCCCCATGACTGATCCTGTGATCCTTGTGACCCCCTTGACTGATCCTGTGATCCTTGTGACCCCCGTGACTAATCCTGTGATCCTTGTGACCCCCATGACTGATCCTGTGATCCTTGTGACCCCCCGTGACTAATCCTGTGATCCTTGTGACCCCCATGATCTGGTCCTGTGATCCTTGTGACCCCCGTGACTAATCCTGTGATCCTTGTGACCCCCATGGCTGATCCTGTGATCCTTGTGACCCCCATGACTGATCCTGTGATCCTTGTGACCCACATGACTGATCCTG
Source organism: Rana kukunoris (assembly GCA_029574335.1). Lineage (NCBI taxonomy): Eukaryota > Metazoa > Chordata > Amphibia > Anura > Ranidae > Rana > Rana kukunoris. The sequence continues at coordinate 513,227 of CM056050.1, read as the reverse complement.
TGATCCTTGTGACCCCCGTGACTAATCCTGTGATCCTTGTGACCCCCATGGCTGATCCTGTGATCCTTGTGACCCCCATGACTGATCCTGTGATCCTTGTGACCCCCAGTCTGGATCCTGCTTCAGGAGCTGTGCTGAAGGCAAGATGGCTCCTTAGACTCGGCACCTCAACCTTTCTTTGGCTTCTCACTTCTCCTTCCTTCAGGCACTTTGGGTTCTCCACCAATGCCTTCAGGTCTCCGGCTCACCCCGGACTCCTCGTAGCCACCTGAGTCTCTTCTGTGGCCAATACCACTCAGCTAGTCTCAGCTGCTACTACCAGCCCCTGCTGATCCACCCCCTAGAGGGATCAGATTCCCTTATCACAATTGTGACCCGGCCATATGTTCCAGGGACCCCTCCCGGGGACACTTTGGGTTCTCCACCAATGCCTTCAGGTCTCCGGCTCACCCCAGACTCCACGTCGCCACCTGTGCCTCTTCCGTGACCAATGCCACTGTCTAGTCTCAGCAGTTACTCCCAACTCCTGGTTACCTGGTCTAGTGGGAACACAAATTTTGGGGCTCCTTACACAGCTTTAGGCAGGGCCCCCCTGGAGCAGAGAACCGGGAGGGGGGAGTGACAAAAAACACAAGTGTAATCTCTTCTCTCCTGACGTGAGATAATATGTGGGGGGGCCTGGGGACCATCGGGCAAAAAAAAACGGGAGGGGGGCCTGTGAGGGGCCCTGGGGATCATTGCCCCCCTTACAGGTGTAATGCAAAAAATAAATAAAAAAAACGGGAGGGGGGTACAGTCGGGCCTGTAAGGGGCCCTAAGGTCCCCAGGGCCCCTCTAAAAAAAAGGGGGGGTGCGGTCAGCCGGGCCTGTAAGTAGCCCGATAGTCTCCAGGGCCCATCGCAAAAAAATAATTAAAAAAAGAGGGGGGGCCAGCCGGGCCTGTAAGGGGCTCGATGGTTCCCAGGGCCCCTCGCAAAAACATAATAAAAAAAAACAAGTGGGGGTAAGCCAGGCCTATAAAGGGGCCCGATGGTCCACAGGGCCCCTCGAAATAAATAAATAAAAAAGAAAAGAGAGGGGGGCCAGCCGGGCCCCTGAGGACCATCGGGCCCCTTACAGGTGTAATGCCTGTACCCCCCCTGAGTGGGAACAGATTCCCTATTCTTTGACACCGTGTCTAAGCCAATCTTAATAGAAACTACACAATAAACAGTCATGTGACCCCCAAGCCTTGTGTTCCCCGGTCTGTATTTTGCTTCAGTGATGCCCCCTGGGCCGGGACAAGGAGGGGGGGGGCAGGAGGGGAGGCTGCCCTGGGCACTGTGGTATCATGTGAGGTGGGGGGCTCCACAGGGAGGGGGTGGGGCCGAACCACACCTTCAGCGTCTGAATGGACACATAGAGCTGTGGCTCGGCTCGGGTGCCCCCATAAAAAAACAAGATTTACTTTAAATCAGTTTAAATCCAAAAAGTGTAAAAAAAATATATATATTATAAAGAAATTATTGAAAAATTAATTAAATAAAAAAAGTTTAAAAATTTATTTTATAAAAACAATCTTTAAAACAATTAATTAGACAAAAAAAAAAGTTTAAACAAATGATAAAAAAACATAAAAAAATTATAAGACAAAAATTGTGTAAAAAAATGTACTTATACAAAAAACGTAAAAAAAAAAAATAATTAGACAAAAAAGTGTAAACAAATGATAAAAGAAAACATAAAAAGATTGAATAAGGCAAAAATAGTGTAAAAAAATAAATGATAAAAAAAACCTTTAAAACAATTAATTAGACAATAAAAAGTGTAAGCAAATGATAAAAAACATGAAAAAATGAATAATACAAAAATAGTGTAAAAATGTAATTATATAAAAAAAATACCTTTAAAACAATTAAGACAAATAATAAAAATAAAAATAAAAAAAATATCAAGACAAAAATAGTGTAAAACATTAATTATAAAAAAAAAAACGTACAAATAAATAAATTAGACAAAAAAGTGTAAACAAATTAAATAAAAAAGTGTAAAAAATGTTATTAAAAAAATATTTTAAAACAATTGAACCAAATAAAAGTGTAAACAAATGTGTAAAAAAGAACATAAAAAAAGAATAAGACAAAAATAGTGTAACATTTTTTATTATAAAAAAACTTTAAATAAATAAATTAGACAAAAATAGTGTCAAAAAAATATATAAAAAAAATTCTAAAACTTGCTGCCATGTTTCGCTCGTACAAATTTCAGGCTTGACACGTGTGCCTCTATTTCCCTGACACAACCTCATCTTTTTCATTTGTAAAACACGGGATTACATTGGGCTTTTGTGCACTAAGATTGTTTATTTTTTTATTTATTTTTCCCTGAAATGATAAATTTGTGAGACATTTGCGCATATTTCGCACAACCTCTTTTTCAGAAAATATGGAACTGTTTGGGGGATTTTAGGTTATATTCGTCTCGGCTGCGGGAGAACACGTAGCTATACCTCATCTCGCGATTCAGCCAATAGGAGCGTGTGCGCCCTGGTGCCAACGAGCATGCCCAGCGGGTATAATAATGAAGAGGACATTCATTGTAACGTTGTATCAAACCCTTGGAAATCATTCAGGTATACAGATGGGTGGAATAGAGGTATGGCCCGACGTTCGCTCTGCTCATGAAAAGGTCAATGTGTCATAATTATTCTCGCCGTGTTGTTTTCATGTTTGCCAGTTGACTGCCCACACCGGGCCGGGTGCGGCCAATAGGAAGTCAGGATGAATCAGTAACCCTGACATTACTGCGGTGATAGAATTAGCGGCGGGTGAATTGCCCTGATAATCCCTCTGTACACACAACGCATTTCCTGCCCGCAGAGGAGCGTGTGCACACGGGGGGGGGATTGGGGGTCACCTCCACATCACTTCTATTCTATCTGCCTGACATCTTCCTGAATTCTGTGAGTTGCCCCCGTCCACAGTATTGTGATTTGTTTAGAGCTGAATGGAGCCCCCCTTTAAAAATAAATCCCATGTACATAAGTATCACAGGCCCCTCCCATGTACATAAGTATCACAGACCCCTCCCATGTACCTCATGTATCACAGGCTCCTCCCATGTACATAAGTATCACAGACCCCTCCCATGTACCTCATGTATCACAGGCTCCTCCCATGTACATAAGTATCACAGGCTCCTCCCATGTACATAAGTATCACAGACTCCTCCCATGTACATAAGTATCACAGACTCCTCCCATGTACATAAGTATCACAGACTCCTCCCATGTACATAAATATCACAGGCTTCTCCCATGTACATAAGTATCACAGGCTCCTCCCATGTACATAAGTATCACAGACCCCTCCCATGTACCTCATGTATCACAGGCTCCTCCCATGTACATAAGTATCACAGGCTCCTCCCATGTACATAAGTATCACAGGCTCCTCCCATGTACATAAGTATCACAGACTCCTCCCATGTACATAAATATCACAGGCTTCTCCCATGTACATAAGTATCACAGGCTCCTCCCATGTACATAAATATCACATGACCCTCTCATGTACATAAGTAGCACAGGCTCCTCCCATGTACATGCTGGAGGTGCCAGAACCACACCCCCTGCGTTCCCACTGAAGAAAAGCCCCGGTGCACACTCTGCCTGGCTTGCTGCTTTGTGTTTCCTCGGTCAGCCTAATTAGAAATTTCAGCTGATGTGTAGATGACGGTGGGAAATCAGAAATACAGAATGATTGTCGGAGGTCACATGGGGCTCTGCGCACCAATTACATCTTCTGGATCTCAGCAATGCCCCCTCCCCTCCCCCCCGTGTACAAAGGTATTTGTTGTCCATCTATAGGCCGGGAAAATCCGAAGAGAGAGATTGTCCTTGGCCTCCTCCTCAGTCCAGTACTGTCCTTGGCCTCCTACTCAGTCCAGTACTTTTCTTGGCTTCCTCCTCAGTCCAGCACTGTCCTTGGCCTCCTCCTCAGTCCAGTACTGTCCTTGGCCTCCTACTCAGTCCAGTCCTGTCCTTGGCCTCCTACTCAGTCCAGTCCTGTCCTTGGCCTCCTCCTCAGTCCAGTACTGTCCTTGGCCTCCTACTCAGTCCAGTCCTGTCCTTGGCCTCCTACTCAGTCCAGTACTGTCCTTGGCCTCCTACTCAATCCAGTACTGTCCTTGGCCTCCTACTCAGTCGAGTCCTGTCCTTGACCTCCTCCTCAGTCCAGTACTGTCCTTGACCTCCTCCTCAGTCCAGTACTGTCCTTGGCCTCCTCCTCAGTCCAGTACTGTCCTTGGCTTCCTCCTCAGTCCAGCACTGTCCTTGGCTTCCTCCTCAGTCCAGCACTGTCCTTGGCTTTCTCCTCAGTCCAGCACTGTCCTTGGCTTCCTCCTCAGTCCAGTACTGTCCTTGGCCTCCTCCTCAGCCCAGTCCTGTCCTTGGCCTCCTCCTCAGCCCAGTCCTGTCCTTGGCCTCCTCCTCAGCCCAGTCCTGTCCTTGGCCTCCTCCTCAGCCCAGTCCTGTCCTTGGCCTCCTCCTCAGTCCAGTACTGTCCTTGGCCCCCTCCTCAGTCCAGCACTGTCATTGGCCTCCTCCTCAGTCCAGTACTGTCCTTGGCCTCTGTCATGGACCCTGAAATACTGAAATCCTAATTCATGTATTACAGAAGATTTAATTCTGAACCCCAGCCAGGTCAATAGACTCAGAAGAAATACTCATTGTCCATTGTGTGATAACCCTATGTAAAGCCTTTCTATTATCAGGTATAAATGACTTCTGCCCTGTCTCAATTCTCCAGACGGCTCCATTGTTCTGTGGCTGGCTATTGTGTACATTGATTGACCCCCTGGGGCTTTTGTCTGAAAACACATCACAGGCTTCTGGCCACACATATTCAGGCTATTCAAGCATTGGGACCAATCTCTGCTGAGACATTTTCAAGTCCTCATTTGCATGGTTTTAGAGGACCAGAGTGAAGACTGCATACGTTACAATGGACCAATAGGAAAGCGGTTGTTGGGGGCGGGATGTTCCAAATCCTGTATAAAGTGTGCTGTGTACTTTCAATAAAGTGTGTCCTGTTACATTCAGCATTAAGCCATGGCTCATGTGTGGATTATTCAGCGATTCCTGGGATATTCCTAGTCGGGGAATATTGGGTGATTTCTTTTATGGGAGAAGAAGGGAAGGCTTGACGGGGATATGTTCCACGACCGTCACAACCGTCACAACTGGTTGGCAGCAGCGGGATTTTCCCTTCTACTTTCCTTTACATCAGGATTCCAAGCAGACACTGGGAACAGTGAATGGAAGACTGGTACACCCGGCTTAAAAGAAATACACTGAAAGAACTACTAGAAGTTTGTGGAAGGATTGCTAGCAACAAAACCGAGCGTGTCATCATAGCAGAATAAATGGAGCTAGACCAGGAGAACTCGGTTGCAGCAACGCCAGCAGTACAAGAGATGGAGACACCAGTGATTCAGGAGGAGGAATCACCAGCTAACAAGCTAATAAGAGAGAAACTAGCATGGTTCGGTCCGAACCCAACGGCGGATGTGGTGCTGAAAGTGATGACCCTAGTAGCGGAGGAGGCTAAACAAATAAGAGACGCAGAGCTACAGTTAAAACTGGCAGCAGTCCAACAAGCAGCCGCACATTCTCCAAACAGTGAGTACAGCACAGCAGACACAAGGAAGATTCTGTTTAGAGCTTTTAAAACTTTTGATGAGAAAGAACGAGAGCGGCAACATGAGCTGAGAATTGCAGAAATACGACGATCGGTGACAACGCCTAAAGAAGCAGCACCAAATGAAAGACAGGAGATGGTGAACCTCTATCCCCAGACACCAGTTGCAGAGACAGGGGATCTGATAGACTTCTCTGCTGAGGAAGAACAACCTGATGGGCCTCCAGCAGAAGAGCTGGTATCAGGGCCACACTTCACTGTGCTCTGCCCAGCCCCAAGAGCAGTATTTGTGGAGTTACAAGGAACTTCCCCAGCTGAAGCGCTGGTCACCGGACAGAGGGTTCAAGACCTCTGCCCCACCCCTGTGGCAGTTTTGGAGGTTCAGGGTGAGAAGATGGCGATCACTCCCCAGCCACAGATTACAGAATGCATGGACTGTTCAGAGGATGTTATGGATTATGCATCCCCAGCCGAAGTGCTGGCAACAGGGCAGATTGCCAGCCATCTCTGCCCAGCACCGGGACCAACTGTGGAGTTCCAGGGAGCCGGGGCGGTTGGCCCCCCTCCCCAGCAACCAGCTGAGGTGGTAAAGCTCTTACTCCCAGCGGAACCACTGGCAGCAGGACAGGCTGCTACTGGCGGCTGCACCCCACTACAGCTTGAGTGGATACCAGTGGATGGGACTTCAGTCTCCACTGGTATACCCCATAAATGGTGGCCAGTTGGCCCAGACCCCCAACAGCATGATGGACTGAGCCCAGCCACCCTGTCATCTCTCCAGCGGCTGAAAGGACTCCAGGGAGAAGGGCCAGTCCAGGCCTCTCCCCAGCGGCAGACGTGTTCCCTGAGAGAGGCAGAGGATGGCGGGGTGAGTAATGCTCGGTTTGGAGCAAGTGATTTGGGGTACTGTATGGATACCGGCATTGGGGGACTGGAACTACTGACTGAATTCAGAGACAACCCATCTGGTGTCTCCTACTGGGTTAGTCCCCTGCCAAAAGGGGAGATGTGTGACAGGCCTAGCCGGGACAGGGGCTTTTGGAGAGGACTGAATGCGAGCCTCTTGCCGTCCGATTATGGGCCAGGGCCTCAAATCAGGAAGGCGGATGGGTTATCCTGGCAGACAGTCCTGGAACCTTAAGACTACTTGCCCAACATCCTCGAGTGACCCGTTTGGGTCCCACTGCGGATGTTGAACTATTTCCCATGGGGAGTAATGTCATGGACCATGAAATACTGAAATCCTAATTCATGTATTACAGAAGATTTAATTCTGAACCTCAGCCAGGTCAATAGACTCAGAAGAAATACTCATTGACCATTGTGTGATAACCCTTTCTAAAGCTTTTCTATTATCAGGTGTGAATGACTTCTGCCCTGTCTCTGGTCTCCAGACGGCTCCATTGTTCTGTGGCTGGCTATTGTGTACATTGATTGACCCCCTGGGGCTTTTGTCTGAAAAACACATCACAGGCTTCTGGCCACACATATTCAGGCTATTCAAGCATTGGGACCAATCTCTGCGGAGACATTTTCAAGTCCTCATTTGCATGGTTTTTAGAGGACCAGAGTGAAGACTGCATACGTTACAATGGACCAATAAGAAAGCGGTTGTTGGGGGCGGGATGTTCCAAATCCTGTATAAAGTGTGCTGTGTGTGTACTTTCAATAAAGTGTGTCCTGTTACATTCAGCATTAAGCCATGGCTCATGTGTGGATTATTCAGTGATTCCAGGGATATTCCTAGTCAGGGAATATTGGGTGATTTCTTTTATGGGAGAAGAAGGGAATGCTTGACGGGGATATGTTCCACGACCGTCACAACTGGTCCTGTCCTTGGCCTCCTCCTCAGTCCAGTCCTATGTGTTTTCTATATACTGTAGCAGTCTGATGTTGTTTTGGTTGCTTTTCTTGGAGGTGAGGCCTAACAAGCACAATTGGTCTGCAGGACTCACATTTCAGGACATATTTCCCAGGTCTGGGAATGAAGATCTTCATCCATAGTATTTTGTGTCTAGAATAAGGAAATAGCGCCAATGATCTCCTAATAGTAGTAGTAGTTCTATGGAGGAAGACACAATGGGCTGGAAAGGGCGGCTGAAACTTCAAGGGTTCCAGAAAGTTCTTGCCTGGAGGGAATAACAGAATTGGCCATACAATCGAGCAAATGCTTTATTCGTTTTCCAGGGTTCACTTACTAAAGTGTTAATGGAGTTGGAAATCCTGGGAATGGAGGATGTTGGAATTGCCAACCAGGACAAGAAGGCCAAAGCTTTACTGTTTTGGCCCCATGGGCTCTAAGATTGAGTGCTACCACCCCTACGCTGACGACACCCAACTCTACTTCCGTATCACCGGGAAGAAAGACCAATATAATGGTCTAGAGAAATGCCTCACATTGATCGATAATTGGATGACTGAGAGCTCCCTCACACTCAATGGATCCAAGACAGAACTTCTTCTCCTCCAAACCGAAAGACACAAGCTGAGACTTCATGGACACCGCCCACCATCCTTGGACAGATGATCGCCCCGAGCACCAAAGTCAAAAGTCTCTGAGTCATTTTTGGCTCTGGGATGTCTATGGACGCACAAATAGGATCAGTAGTCAGCGGATCTCACCACCTTCTCCGCCTACTGCGCAGACTCCTCCCCTTATCCCAGAAGAGGACACAGCAGTAGTAGTTGGAACAATCACCAATTCCCGACTGGACTACGCAAATCCCTCTATATCGGACTACCTAAATACCAGCTCTCACGTCTACAAGTCGTCCAGAACACGGCAGCCAGACTGGTAATGGGAAAAAACCCTGGGAATCCATGACCCCGCCCCTGAGGACCCTTTATTGGCTAACCGTAAAGGATCGGGTGACATTGAAGACCCTCTGCCTCACCCACAAGTGCACACAAGGAAACGCTCCTCAATACTTGTGCGAGAAAATAAAGCATTACACCCCCAATCGCATTCTCCGATCATCAAACCAAAACCTCCTCCACATCCCCAAGTCCCGCTACAAATCTAAGGGAGAACGAAGATTCACAGTCCAAGGACCGCGACTATGGAACGCTCTACCCACAACCTTCCGCATGGAAGAAAACCATTGGGGCCTTCAGGAAAAAACCTAAGACTCATCTCTTCTGAAGGATCAGGACGACACTGGAAGGAATAAGTGCCTTGAGGTGATTTAGTTTGCATTTGTAGCGCTATAAAAGTTACTCACTCACTCAAGATTGATATAGAAGGCCACCAAATACGGAGCGTGTAGTAACAAGGGATTCCACCGGAACAGATCGGGTCCCTGGTGGTGGGTCATTAGCTTCATTTGTTTTTCCCGGTTTCTCTTCCGTCTCTAAGGCCTGTAGCGTCTCTTAGGAGCTTTCTGTGATAATAAAGGTGCCTCTGGTGATTACGGCTTTTAAATCATCCCAAGTGGAAGAGACACAAGAATGAGTCGAGTTTAATCGCCATTAATCCTCCATTCCCTTTCCTACCATATTGTCTCTTCAGATCGCCAGACGGGACTTAATTTCCAGTTTCTGAATAAGGGGCTCATGTACTATAGAAAGAGACAGTATATTTGGGAAGGCTATACCCCTTTAAATTCTACATAGGACCCTAAAAGATTTACCGTATATACTCGAGTATAAGCCGACCCGAATATAAGCCGAGGCACCTAATGCCTCGTTTCCACTGAGTGGATTGGTTCGGTACAGTGCGCTATTTTGGGTGTTTCCATTATGAAAGTGTGCCATAAAACCGTACCGCAACATTCTGGGTACTGCTTTAGATGTGAGCCATAGAAAATGGAACGGTTCAGTTAGGGCGGAGCTACAATACATTCCACTGATTGGTGGACAGCCTGGGCATTTTTTCTAAACCCTGTATGGCCCCCGACGGTCCGACTTGCAGTGGAAACGCTCACCAGAATAGACCGGACCATTCTAAGTGTTCCAAACTGTACCGACCCGAACCGTTCCGCTCAGTGGAAACGAGGCATAATTTTACCACAAAAACATGAAAAACGTATTGACTCGAGTATAAGCCTCGGGTGAGAATGCAGCAGCTACTGTACGTGGAAAAGAGGGTCAACAAAACCCATTTCCATGCCTTACTGTGCCCATTTGCAACCTTACTGTGCCCATTCTCACTGTGCCCATTTCAGCCTTACTGTGCCCATTGCAGCCTTACTGTGCCCATTTTCACTGTGCCCATTGCAGCCTTACTGTGCCCATTCTCACTGTGCCCATTGTAGCCTTACTGTGCCCATTGCAGCCTTACTGTGCCCATTCTCGCTGTGCCTATTGCAGCCTTAATGTTCCCATTGTCACTGTGCCCATTGCAGCCTTACTGTGCCCATTCTCACTGTGCCCATTGCAGCCTTACTGTGCCCATTGCAGCCTTACTGTGCCCATTGTGACTATGCCCATTGTAGCCTTACTGTGCCCATTGCAGCCTTACTGTGCCCATTCTCACCGTGCCCATTGCAGCCTTACTGTGCCCATTGCAGCCTTATTGTGCCCATTCTTACTGTGCCTATTGCAGCCTTACTGTGCCCATTCCCACTGTGCCCATTGCAACCTAACTGTGCCCATTGCAGCCTTACTGTGCCCATTCTCACTGTGCCTATTGCAGCCTTACTGTGCCCATTCTCACAGTGCCCATTGCAGCCTTACTGTGCCCATTGCAGCCTTACTGTGCCCATTCGCACTGTGCCCATTGCAGCCTTACTGTGCTCTTTGCAGCCTTACTGTGCCCATTGCAGCCCCAGTGTACCTGTATTCTTGACAGGCTGTGGGCATCCATTTTTCAAAGGTTGCGGCTTCCTCCTGGTCCTTGATAGCCATTTGACATTGTGTTCGGCTATCCTCTCATCCTTGGAATCAGTTTCCCAGCAGCCACTGTGTTCAGTTTTCCTGCCAATCACAGACCTTCGAGCATGAGAGGACCTCTGTGATAGGCGGTAGTGGAACACAGTGTCAGACGCCTATCACGGACCAGGGGGAAGCAGTGACTTTTGAAAAATGGACGCCCTCGACCCGACAGGTATACTGACTCGAGTATAAGCCGAGGGGGGTATTTTCAGCCCTAAAAAAAGGGCTGAAAATCTTGGCTTATACTCGAGTATATACGGTAGGTTGGCAGGAAAACCCCTGGAATTATGGTGTTTCCATCTCTATTTTATCACAGTAGTCATAGTTCTGTGATATAGGCTGTGACGGGAGTCACTTTTGGGCACGGGGTGACTGAGAAAATACAGTATATCCTGGATTAAATGGGACAGTGATATTTATCCACAATATCTCCCAGGATAGATGTAAAGACTATTCTTGGTTTGTTTGATTCTGACCTCAACATGTTAGGTGAGAGAGCCGATCACATTGGCCTCTGTACAATGTAGGAGACGGGCCGACTCCTAGTGGAGCCCCTGCTATTGTGAGAAGGTATCCTGTGTTTATACTTATGATAATGTATCATCTACTGTGTGAAGCTCGGTGACAACAAGTCTGACCTGTAGTAAAATTCTGATTTATCATCACAATGACCGGGCTGCTTTAAGGAATTAGTTAATTAGCTCATGTTAATTAGGTTTCTGGTCACAGGTGTATTTCCAGAGTAATATGAGCAGGAGTTATGCACCTCCTTTTCTACTGTATATAAGACCTGCAGGGCTTTTTTTCAGCAGGAACGTGGGGGGCCCAGTTTCAGCACCTCCAGCTCTATATATTTCATAATAGGGAGTGCTGGGGTGTATTGGAGGGTCTATTGATGCTGGATGCTGGGGGATCTTTTGTTGCCTGAGGGGATCTCTTTTTACAGGGGGGGTTCTATTGTTGCTGGGGGGCTCTTATGCTACTAGAAGACAATCGTTGCTGGGAGACAACTGTTGAGGGTCTATTGTTGCTAACTGTTCAGAGTCTATTGTTGCTGGGGGTGCTCTATTGTTGCTGGCTACAGGGGATCTGTTTTACTTCCTATCATTAACAACTTACATACAAATTACTTAGAATGGTGCTCTGCGGTAGGTAGGGGGTGGAACCAAGAAATGGTGTTCTGAGGTGTGTAGGGGTTGGAGCCAAGGAATGGTGCTCAGAGGTGGGTAGTGGGTAAAACCAAGGAATGGTGCTCAGAGGTGGGTAGGGGTTGGAAACAAGGAATGGTGCTCAGAGGTGGGTAAGGCTTGGAACCAAGGAATGGTAGTCGAAGGAGGGTAATGGGTGTAACCAAGGAATGGTGCTCAGAGGTGGGTAGGGGTGGAACCAAGGAATGGTACTCAGAGGTGGGTGGTGTGGGAAACCAAGGAATGGTGCTCAGAGGTGGGTAGGGGTTGGAACCAAGGAATGGTGCTCAGAGGTGGGTAAGGCTTGAAACCAAGGGATGGTGCTTGAAGGAGGGTAATGGGTGGAACCAAGGAATGGTGCTTGGAGGTGGTTAGGGGTGGAACCAAGGAATGGTACTCAGAGGTGGGTAGAGGGAGGAACCAAGGAATAGTGCTTGATTGAGGGTAATGGGTGGAACCAAGGAATGGTGCTCTGAGGTAAGTAAGGCTTAGAACCAAGAAATGGTGCTTGAAGGAGGGTAATGGGTGGAACCAAGGAATGGTGCCCAGAGGTGGGTAGGGGTGGAACCAACAAATGGTGCTCGGAGGTGGGTAGGGGGTGGAACCAAGGAATGGTACTCAGAGGTGGGTAGGGGTTGGAACCAAGGAATGGTGCTCAGAGGTGGGTAGAGGGTGAAACCAAGGAATGATGCTCTGAGGTGGGTAAGGCTTGGAACAAAGGATTTGTGCTTGAAGGAGGGTAATGGGTGGAACCAAGAAATGGTGCTCAGAGGTGGGTAGGGGGTGGAACCAAGGAATGGTGCTCAGAGGTGGGTAGAGGGTGGAACCAAGGAATGGTGCTTGATTTAGGGTAATGGGTGGAAGCAAGGAATGGTGCTCAGGGGTGGGTAAGGCTTGGAACCAAGAAATGGTGCTTGAAGGAGGGTAATGGGTGGAACCAAGGAATGGTGCTCAGGAGGTGGGTAGGGAGTGGAACCAAGGGATGGTGCTCAGAGGTGGGTAGAGGGTGGAACCAAGGAATGGTGCTTGATTGAGGGTAATGGGTGGAACCAAGGCATGGTGCTCTTAGGTGGGTAGGGGTTGGAACCAAGGATTGGTGCTTGAAGGAGGGTAATGGGTGGAACCAAGGAATGGTGCTCAGAGGTGGGTAGAGGGTGGAACCAAGGAATGGTGCTCAGAGGTGGGTAGGGGGTGGAACCAAGAAATGATGCTCGGAGGTGGGTAGAGGGTTGGAGCCAAGGAATGGTGCTCGAAGGAGGGTAGGGGTGGACACAAGAGGTGACTCGGAAGAAAAGAGTTCCTGATCCTATTTTTTGAGAAAAAAACCCTGAAGACTTGTATTCTGGTTCTAATAAAGAGTCTGATTCCTGCTTGACCCTCAACACAGAGCCTCGTCTCGTACTTCAGGGGAGAATTATTCGGATGGGTTTCTTGTTCGGCTGGTTGGAGAGTCCGGTAGCTGCCTTTGTGTTTGGGAATGGAATGTCCTAAACAACTTTAACCCCTTTCATACTTGGGGTGTCGTTACATAGGGGGGCAAAGCTCTTGTGGTAGATGTGTGTAAATGACGTATGTAAGGTAGGTTGTGTGTAGATATAAGTTGACCAATCAAAGCTTAATAAGATCTACAGCAAGCATAGAGTTAATGGTCTTGTGATTATGATTCATCGAGAAGTCACCATGGAAGGATGTTTATCGCTTTTGGCTTTTGGATATCATTCAGCAGACAGCCATCTGATGGGTTTCAAGGAACTTACTTTGCCACAGTCTCTCCAGATATAAATCATATGTGTCAGTAGAATTATTTATGCCATATGGCAGCGTACATGTAAGATAAGAAACAAGCTCAGAATAATATTTTTATAATGAGGCCATTTTGTCTTAAGCAGCCATCTTGCCACCTCACATTGGAAGGGGTACTTGCTCTTGATGGTGCACAACACTTTGGTTTTTCGGGTAGCTGCCCTGGACCAATGGACTCTGCAGTGTCAGAGAGGTTAGTTATGGACAATCCTGCCATTGGGGAGTCATGGTTGCTCTTGATAGTGCACACTTTGGTAAGCAGAGGTTCTGTCCTGGACCACTGGACTCTGCAGTGTCAGAGAGGTGGATCATGTACAGTCCTGCCATTGGGGAGGCATGGTTACTCTTGATGGTACACAACACTTTGGTAAGGGTAGATTCTTCTGTAGCTTCCCTGGACCACTGGACTCTGTAGTGTCAGAGAGAAGGGTTATGGACAGTCCTGCCATTGGAGAGGCATGGTTGCTCTTGATGGTACACAACAGTTTGGTAAGGGTAGATTCTTTGGTAGCTGTCCTGGACCACTGGACTCAGTAGTGTCAAGAGAAGGGTTATGGATAGACCTGCCATTGAGGGGGGGCATGGTTGTTCTTGATAGTACACAACAAGTTGGTAAGAGTAGATTCTATGGTGGCTGCCCTGTACCACTGGACTCTGTAGTGTCAGAGAGAAGGATTATGGACAGTCCTGCCATTGGGGAGGCATGGTTGCTCTTGATGGTACACAACACGTTGGTAAGAGTAGATTCTTCGGTAGCTGCCCTGGACCAATGGACTCAGCAGTGTCAGAAAGGTTGGTTATGGACATTCCTACAATGGAGGAGACATGGCTGCTCTTGATAGTGCACACAATTTGGTAAGTGTAGGTTCTTGGGTAGCTATCCTGGACCACTGGAGATGTGGTAATGAATAGTCCTGCCATTGGGGAGACATGGTTGCATCTTGATGGTACACCACACTTTGGTAAGGTTAGATTCTTTGGCCAGCCGTGGGGGGGCATGGTTGCTTTTGATCGTGCACACAATTTAGTAAGTGTAGGTTCTTGGGTAGCTATTCTGGACCACTGGAGAAGGGTTATGAATAGTCCTGCCATTGGGGAGGCATGGTGGCTCTTGATGTTACACAACACTTTGGTAAGGGTAGATTCTTTGGTAACTGCCCTGGACCACTGGACTCGGTAGTATCAGAGAAAAGGGTTATGAATAGTCCTGCCATTGGGGAGGCATGGTTGCTCTTGATGGTACGCCACACTTTGGTAAGGGTAGATTCTTGGGCCAGCCATGGGGGGGGGCATGGTTGCTTTTAATAGTGCACACAATTTGGTAAGTGTAGGTTCTTGGGTAGCTATTCTGGACCACTGGAGAAGGGTTATGAATAGTCCTGCCATTGGGGGGCATGGTTGCTCTTGATGGTACACCACTCTTTGGTAAGGGTAGATTCTTCGGTAACTGCCCTACACCACTGGACTCGGTAGTGTCAGAGAAAAGGGTTATAGCCAGTCCTGCCATTGGGGGGGCATGGTTGCTCTTGATCTTACACAACACATCAGTAAGTGCAGGTTCTTCAGTATCTGTCCTGGACCACCGGACTCAGCAGTGTCAGAGAGGTGGGTCATAGACAGTCCTGTATGCCCTCCTAAGAAGTAGGTCAGGACGGTACTGATGGATGGGACCTGAATCGTTGGTAAGAGGGCGCCATCTAGGAACAATTTTGTGGTTTTGGTGATGGTTACGTGAGGTTGTCCTTTCCATTAGCACAAAAATGAAACATTGGCACTTCAGCACCCGCAAGAAGGATACAACCTCTTGGTCTTCATTTGGTGATGGTTCCTTATAACAGGGCACCAGGTCACAATATGCTTCCTTCTGGTATCTGGCGCCCCCTTGTGGTGGCCGTCGGTATGAGAAGACAACCAGCAATGATAATGGAGCTTCCCCTGTCTGTTTTCATTGCCCGCCGATCTCCTTCACTTTATTTAGAACCCCCAAACATTATATATATTTTATTCTAACACCCTAGAGAATAAAATGGCAGTCGTTGCAATACTTTCTGTCACACCGTATTTGCGCGGTGGTCTTACAAGCGCACTTTTTGGGGGAAAAAATACACTTTTTGAAATAAAAAAATAAGACAACAGTAAAGTTACCCCAATTTTCTTGTATATTGTGAAAGATAATGTTACGCCGAGTAAATTGATACCCAACATGTCACGCTACAAAATTGCGTCCGCTCGTGGAATGGCGACAAACTTTTACCCTTTAAAATCTCCATAGGGGACATCTAAAATGTTTTACAGGTTGCATGTTTTGCGTTACAGAGGAGGTCTAGGGCTAGAATTATTGCTCTCGCTCTAACGATCGCGGCGATACCTCACATGTGTGGTTTGAACACTGCTTTCATATGCGGGCGCTGCTCACATATGTGTTTGTTTCTGCACGGGACGGGGCTTGACAAAATTTGCTTGGAATGTAAGGAGCCAGCAAAAAAAAATTAGCAGCCAGGAACACTCCTGGCTGCTAAATTTTTTTTGCAGGCTCCTTACATTCCAAGCAAATTTTGTCAAGCCCTGTATTATAATCACCTGGTGCACTCACAGTGTTCTCCTGAGAAAGGTTACAGTTTCTGCGTCCCATTAGAAGTATGTATACCTTGGGGAGTATCTCGCCAAAAGTGAAATTCCCATTGCAGAGGATGCCTAAAATCTGACCTGTACTTCAGGATAAATCAGTGAGCCAACCATACAACCAGGAAATTACATTTCTGGGGGGGGGGGGGCGTTCGGTTCTCCAGAAATCTATAGAAACACCTCCAGGATGCCATATGGCACTGAATTTTACTGTAAAAAATGTCTGGGGATTGAAAAGGATAGGTATATATATATATATATATATATATTTATATATTTTTTTAAATAACAATAAATTACAACATGGCTTTTGTAGTAATTTTATATATATTTTATTATCATTTTTTTTGGTATATATATTTTTAAAATAATAATAAATTACAACATGGCTTTTATAGTAATTATATATATATATATTTTATTATCATTTTTTATTTGGTATATATATATTTTTTCAAATAACAATAAATTACAACATGGCTTTTGTAGTAATTTTATATATATTTTATTATCATTTTTTATTTGGTATATATTTTTTTAAATAACAATAAATTACAACATGGCTTTTGCAGTAATTTTATATATATATATTATCATTTTTTATTTGGTATATATATATATATATATATATATATATATATATTAAATAATAATAAATTACAACATGGCTTTTATAGTAATTATATATATATATATATATATATATATATATATATATAAAAATATAAAAATATATATTTTATTATCATTTTTTATTTGGTATATATATTTTTTAAATAACAATAAATTACAACATGGCTTTTATAGTAATTATATATATATATATATATATATATATATATATATATATATATATATATATATATATTATGATATATATATAAATATATATTTTATTATCATTTTTTTATTTGGTATATATATATCTATGGGAAAAAAATTACTGCGCAGGTCAATGGAAATAAAATAAAATAAAATAAAAGTGGTAATAAAAAAATGAATTAGATAATGCTGCTGCTGCAAAAAAATGTGCGATACACATAAAATACTATAGCTAAAAAATATGCTGCGCTGCAAAAAAGAAAGTATATAAGTGAATAAATATACTTATGTGGACACCAAGTTCATTGGTGGATGGTATAAATTTAAAATAAAGTGAAACGCTAATGGGGTGAAACAGAAAAATCCAAGCAAAATCAAAATCACATATGTGAAGCCAAAGTCCATCTGTGTCCTATAAACACCCGAAAAGTGTTGGAAGAAAAATCTTCAAGTGAAGTTAATCGAAGGCACCTCCACCTCTATATAAAATGCCTGCTTACCAGCTCCAACTTCAAAAATTGCATTTGTTAATAAATTGTGCTGCTCCCATTTGTCCTCAGCCGTCCACCTCCTCATACAGATGAACCAGTAACGATCAATGCCACATCCGAGGGTATGGAGAGAAGAAAACTCATAGAGTAGTACTGTAGGCAATCGCGTTTATTAAAATAAAAAATAAAACTCACATGATTCGTTGTAAAATTAAGCGTATTATGTAAAGCCGGCCGGCTCAATATTATCGCTCGTCCTTCCGGATTGTCGGTAAGCGGTGACGTCAGCACGCCGCTCTTCCCTACGTCGTTTCGTCACAGATGACGTCTTCCAGGGGTACGAGCGGCGCGCTGATCCACCGCTAATTATACATTCTGCGTGTCATTCGGAACGCCCAGTTCTGACATCCGGGAGTCATTGACACTGATCCTCCATCTTTAAAGAGGGATCCTTGCCCCTACTAATAATAGATTGCGGCTACACTGGCATTAAATGCAAGCCGATCCAAAACTCGAGGTTTTAAAGTAGCGGGGACTTTATGGTACATTGAGTGTGGACGATAAAGGTTAAAAATTAAATTCTAAAGTTAAAAATGAAAGCGACATATTACGATCGCTGTCAGTGCTCAGTAACATAGCATATCTACTAAGTAAAAATTAACAAGGACATGCACATGATGAGAAGCCAATTTAGTAGATAAATACAAACATTAATTAGTTCGTATAAACAGCCTCCACTATCAATATGATAGGGGACTATATATATGCTTCCGCAACTGAATAAAAGATTTTATATAAATAAGTAAATGATCTTAAAATTTATTTTATCTACAAGTTAGCTGATTCAATCTCAATGATAGAACTTGCTATGAAGCTTGTGGCAGCAAGCTAGGAAAGGAACAGAACAATTCTAAAATAGATAAATTAGGAAAAATATGCTAATGGGACCGGTATATAGCAGTCCCTATATACCCCTTGGTTTTCTAAAGGAGGGGGCCAATTTAATAGTAGTAGTGCTAATGAAATCTACCTACCACATTCAAATGTTCCGAAACATCAAAAGGGTTATATATGTACAGTATGAGTCCCGGATCTCAGGGCTGGTTCACACTAATATTAGCAACCTTTTAACAATATACACTTATAGTCTCATTCCAACATAATGTAAAATAGATGTCCTAACTGTTATCTATGAATGCATTTACATCTACATCAACATTCATTCCATACGGGGTATAAGTCCGTACTTTATGAATCCAGGCCATTTCTAGCCTGGACAGTTCCCTTACAAGAGATCCACCTCTCCAATGAGCATCAAATTTATCAATGCCAAGGAAGAGGGTCCCCTCTGGGTTACGGTTATGATGCAGATCATAATGTAGTGACACAGAGTGCTGAGAGAAACCTGACTTGATATTGGTCAGGTGCTCTCCCAGTCTTACTTGCATCTGCCTCTTAGTCCGGCCTATATACTGTAGTCCACATGGGCACTGTAATAAATACACTACACCCGTGGAACTACAGGTAATAAACGGCTCTATTAGATGTTCCCTAGAGGTACTAGTTGAAACAAATTTGAGGGTTTTCTTAGAGGTCACTTTATTTAACTTACATATTTGGCATCTCCGACATTGATGGTACCCTACGATGCCTCTCTGAAAAAAAGAGACCTTTTTGGTGGGAGGATCAACTACATTAGGAGCTATTTTGTCTCGCAGCGAGGGCACACCTCTAAAGATAACTTGAGGGTTCGGGGGAAGAAAGGTTTTGAGGACCCTATCATTCTCAAGTAAATGCCAATGCTTCTTGATTATTTTTTTGATGACATAATGTTGTGTAGAGTATGATGTAACAAATGGTACCACCGGACCAGTCTGATTAACTTTAGGGGCAGGATCCAAAAGAAGTTTGCGATCAGTCTCAGCCACTTCTTTTATAGTTTGTTCTAAGTGGTTGCGATCGTAACCCTTCTCTACCAATCTTTTTCTTAGAATTTCTGTTTGAGAGTGAAAATCATCAAGGGTGGTGCAGTTCCTCCTCATTCTGGTAAACTGGCTCTTAGGTACAGATTTGAGCCAGTTCTGATGGTGGCAACTACCCACTGGAATGAATGAGTTTCTATCCGTCTTTTTAAAAAACGTTTTGGTTTTATAGGCACCCACATCCTTCATGATTGTAAGGTCCAGGAAATTAATCTTTTCCTGATCCGCCTCGTGTGTGAGATGGATCCCCCTCTCATTCATGTTCAACATATCGATGAAATCATCTAGCTGGGGTTTAGTGCCATTCCATAGGAGGAGGATGTCGTCAATATACCTTGCCCAAAGTTTGATATGCGGACTGAGGTTATTGTAGACGACATCCTCCTCCCACTTGGCCATAAACAAATTCGCCAAGCTTGGGGCGTATTTAGCGCCCATCGCGACACCTTTAACTTGCCGGTAAAAGCTATGGTCGAACCAAAAGTAATTATGCCCTGCAGCATACTCCAGCAGTTCAAGAATATAGTCTCTCTGCTTTTGTGGTAAATCAGAGAGAGTATCCAAATAATATTTTACTGCTGTTATGCCCAAATTATGTGGGATAATTGTGTATAGCGAACTCACGTCCGCTGTCACTAGCCAAGTGTCAGTGTGAGGCTCAATCTGAGAGAGCAAATTAATCACCTGCCTTGTATCCCTTACATAAGATGGCATCCTTTGCACCAACGGTTTGCAAAAAATGGTCGATATACTTGCCCACCCTGGACGTAACGGAATCTATACCACTTACTATGGGGCGTCCAGGGGGGCAAGTAAGGCTCTTATGAATCTTGGGGAGGCAGTAAAGGATCGGTATCCTAGGTGCCCTGGGAATAAGGAATTGTTGTTCCTTTTCATTGAGTATACCCAAATCTACCCCCTTCTTAACCAGCACCTCTAAGTTGTCTTGGTATTGTTGGACAGGGTTCCCCTTAAGAAGTGCATAGGTGTCACGATCGTCAATCAATTTCTTAGTCTCATTGATATACATAGATCTATCCATTAGGACTATCCCACCACCCTTATCCGCTGATCTAATTACCAATTGTTTGTTGGTGCATAGGGAGTCTAACCCCTTAACCAGATTCTGGTCCATCTTACAATTAGAGACTTTGACTTTTTCCAAATCTCTCAGGAGTACATCTCTGAAAACTTTGATGGACGGGGCCAACGCCCCAGGGGGATTCCAGGTAGACGCATTGGACAATCCTGAATGTAAAATGAGGTTTTGTCCACTGGATCTATCTGAATTAGGAATACCAGCAAAATACCTTCTAATGTTGACTTTCCTGACATACCTGTGAATGTCCATGTACGTTTGGAATTTATTTAGTTTCTTTGGGGGGGCGAACTTTAGTCCCCGATCTAACAGGACCAATTCTGACTCTGTGAGAATATGGGAACTAAGATTGTAGATGCCTATGTCATCTACACTCTTGGTTTCTTTAGGTTTTGTCCGCCTCCCCCCTCTGCACCCTCTTTGCTTTCTACTGGTCTTTTGGTTCCTTGGCTGGCCCTGGGAAAACCCCAATGTTCCCCCGCATCAACACTGGGTTGATCAGAAGAGAAATCTCTAGAAGGGCCTAGCCGGTAAACCTCTTGTGTTTGGTTATTCCGCTCATAATTAACATGACTCTGAATGCGTGGGCCTTCTCTATCAATTAGAGGGTAAAAATGATTTCTCGTGTCTGATTCACTATCATCATCATAATTTACCCTGCCTGAATAATGGTGAACATTATGTGGAATTCTGTGTCCTTGATTGGGACCATAATATTGATTTTCTGCCCCACTCCTTCCAAAACCACGTTCCCTTCGTGGGGAATCATTATAATACTGATTTTGGCTAGGATTTGTAGAACCACTGTTCCGGTCCACATTACTTCCTTGTTTGTTTCGAGAAGTTTTTATATGGCTAAAACCATTGTCGTACTGATAGTTGTTGGGAGGAGGGCCTACTCCCCTATTAGGTGGTGGATGTGAAGCCCTTTTCACCTTCTTAGCAATCTTTTTCTTTTTAGGGGTCTTACCATGATCGTTTCTGATCCAGGTATTAACTCTAGGGGTAGTTATCTCGTGAGACAACTCTTCCCCTTGCATAATGGCCTCCATCCTAGAATTAGTTTCTGTCTGTTCATCAGCTGCTAGTTTTTTCTGCCACTCAAAAACCAAGCTAAGCTGATAATCATTAAAGTCTCTATTATATTTTTTCTTTTTCTTTAATTTCTGTTCCTTTTCTTCTTTATCCAAAATTTTAAGGAGATTGGAAGATCTATCTTTATATTCTTCACTCTCCTTATGGGGTAACATGGTTTCCTTTAATGTTTTTATTTCGCTATCCAGGCTAACTAATTTAGCTTGTTTTTTGCATACCAAAAACTTCAAAAAATTTAATCCGGCATCATTAAAATATCGGAACCACTCTTGAAGTTCTAGGTCTCCTTTTTGGGGGCTAACCTGCCATCTAAGGCTCCTTGGTACCATATTGAGTTTAATGTAGGTCTCCAAAAAAGCCACATCCCATTGGGTGTGAACCTCTGAGATGGTAAGGTTTTTAAGTCTAATAAACTGCCCGCTCAAATCACCCTCTTTATACATCTGGAATACACCTTCAGTATTGAAATTCTTAGATGCTCGGTATTCAAACACATCCATGATAAAGGGCGTGATTAGGCTATGCAATATCACTTATGGGCGTGAACGGACCCAAGCAGTCACAAAATAAATCAATAGCAATGAGACTGTGCACTCTGTGACAAAGTGAAATAACCGCTGCTGTAAAGTGGTATCTATTTGCAATGTATCTATGGGAAAAAAATTACTGCGCAGGTCAATGGAAATAAAATAAAATAAAATAAAAGTGGTAATAAAAAAATGAATTAGATAATGCTGCTGCTGCAAAAAAATGTGCGATACACATAAAATACTATAGCTAAAAAATATGCTGCGCTGCAAAAAAGAAAGTATATAAGTGAATAAATATACTTATGTGGACACCAAGTTCATTGGTGGATGGTATAAATTTAAAATAAAGTGAAACGCTAATGGGGTGAAACAGAAAAATCCAAGCAAAATCAAAATCACATATGTGAAGCCAAAGTCCATCTGTGTCCTATAAACACCCGAAAAGTGTTGGAAGAAAAATCTTCAAGTGAAGTTAATCGAAGGCACCTCCACCTCTATATAAAATGCCTGCTTACCAGCTCCAACTTCAAAAATTGCATTTGTTAATAAATTGTGCTGCTCCCATTTGTCCTCAGCCGTCCACCTCCTCATACAGATGAACCAGTAACGATCAATGCCACATCCGAGGGTATGGAGAGAAGAAAACTCATATTTTAAATTTATACCATCCACCAATGAACTTGGTGTCCACATAAGTATATTTATTCACTTATATACTTTCTTTTTTGCAGCGCAGCATATTTTTTAGCTATAGTATTTTATGTGTATCGCACATTTTTTTGCAGCAGCAGCATTATCTAATTCATTTTTTTATTACCACTTTTATTTTATTTTATTTTATTTTATTTCCATTGACCTGCGCAGTAATTTTTTTCCCATAGATACATTGCAAATAGATACCACTTTACAGCAGCGGTTATTTCACTTTGTCACAGAGTGCACAGTCTCATTGCTATTGATTTATTTTGTGACTGCTTGGGTCCGTTCACGCCCATAAGTGATATTGCATAGCCTAATCACGCCCTTTATCATGGATGTGTTTGAATACCGAGCATCTAAGAATTTCAATACTGAAGGTGTATTCCAGATGTATAAAGAGGGTGATTTGAGCGGGCAGTTTATTAGACTTAAAAACCTTACCATCTCAGAGGTTCACACCCAATGGGATGTGGCTTTTTTGGAGACCTACATTAAACTCAATATGGTACCAAGGAGCCTTAGATGGCAGGTTAGCCCCCAAAAAGGAGACCTAGAACTTCAAGAGTGGTTCCGATATTTTAATGATGCCGGATTAAATTTTTTGAAGTTTTTGGTATGCAAAAAACAAGCTAAATTAGTTAGCCTGGATAGCGAAATAAAAACATTAAAGGAAACCATGTTACCCCATAAGGAGAGTGAAGAATATAAAGATAGATCTTCCAATCTCCTTAAAATTTTGGATAAAGAAGAAAAGGAACAGAAATTAAAGAAAAAGAAAAAATATAATAGAGACTTTAATGATTATCAGCTTAGCTTGGTTTTTGAGTGGCAGAAAAAACTAGCAGCTGATGAACAGACAGAAACTAATTCTAGGATGGAGGCCATTATGCAAGGGGAAGAGTTGTCTCACGAGATAACTACCCCTAGAGTTAATACCTGGATCAGAAACGATCATGGTAAGACCCCTAAAAAGAAAAAGATTGCTAAGAAGGTGAAAAGGGCTTCACATCCACCACCTAATAGGGGAGTAGGCCCTCCTCCCAACAACTATCAGTACGACAATGGTTTTAGCCATATAAAAACTTCTCGAAACAAACAAGGAAGTAATGTGGACCGGAACAGTGGTTCTACAAATCCTAGCCAAAATCAGTATTATAATGATTCCCCACGAAGGGAACGTGGTTTTGGAAGGAGTGGGGCAGAAAATCAATATTATGGTCCCAATCAAGGACACAGAATTCCACATAATGTTCACCATTATTCAGGCAGGGTAAATTATGATGATGATAGTGAATCAGACACGAGAAATCATTTTTACCCTCTAATTGATAGAGAAGGCCCACGCATTCAGAGTCATGTTAATTATGAGCGGAATAACCAAACACAAGAGGTTTACCGGCTAGGCCCTTCTAGAGATTTCTCTTCTGATCAACCCAGTGTTGATGCGGGGGAACATTGGGGTTTTCCCAGGGCCAGCCAAGGAACCAAAAGACCAGTAGAAAGCAAAGAGGGTGCAGAGGGGGGAGGCGGACAAAACCTAAAGAAACCAAGAGTGTAGATGACATAGGCATCTACAATCTTAGTTCCCATATTCTCACAGAGTCAGAATTGGTCCTGTTAGATCGGGGACTAAAGTTCGCCCCCCCAAAGAAACTAAATAAATTCCAAACGTACATGGACATTCACAGGTATGTCAGGAAAGTCAACATTAGAAGGTATTTTGCTGGTATTCCTAATTCAGATAGATCCAGTGGACAAAACCTCATTTTACATTCAGGATTGTCCAATGCGTCTACCTGGAATCCCCCTGGGGCGTTGGCCCCGTCCATCAAAGTTTTCAGAGATGTACTCCTGAGAGATTTGGAAAAAGTCAAAGTCTCTAATTGTAAGATGGACCAGAATCTGGTTAAGGGGTTAGACTCCCTATGCACCAACAAACAATTGGTAATTAGATCAGCGGATAAGGGTGGTGGGATAGTCCTAATGGATAGATCTATGTATATCAATGAGACTAAGAAATTGATTGACGATCGTGACACCTATGCACTTCTTAAGGGGAACCCTGTCCAACAATACCAAGACAACTTAGAGGTGCTGGTTAAGAAGGGGGTAGATTTGGGTATACTCAATGAAAAGGAACAACAATTCCTTATTCCCAGGGCACCTAGGATACCGATCCTTTACTGCCTCCCCAAGATTCATAAGAGCCTTACTTGCCCCCCTGGACGCCCCATAGTAAGTGGTATAGATTCCGTTACGTCCAGGGTGGGCAAGTATATCGACCATTTTTTGCAACCGTTGGTGCAAAGGATGCCATCTTATGTAAGGGATACAAGGCAGGTGATTAATTTGCTCTCTCAGATTGAGCCTCACACTGACACTTGGCTAGTGACAGCGGACGTGAGTTCGCTATACACAATTATCCCACATAATTTGGGCATAACAGCAGTAAAATATTATTTGGATACTCTCTCTGATTTACCACAAAAGCAGAGAGACTATATTCTTGAACTGCTGGAGTATGCTGCAGGGCATAATTACTTTTGGTTCGACCATAGCTTTTACCGGCAAGTTAAAGGTGTCGCGATGGGCGCTAAATACGCCCCAAGCTTGGCGAATTTGTTTATGGCCAAGTGGGAGGAGGATGTCGTCTACAATAACCTCAGTCCGCATATCAAACTTTGGGCAAGGTATATTGACGACATCCTCCTCCTATGGAATGGCACTAAACCCCAGCTAGATGATTTCATCGATATGTTGAACATGAATGAGAGGGGGATCCATCTCACACACGAGGCGGATCAGGAAAAGATTAATTTCCTGGACCTTACAATCATGAAGGATGTGGGTGCCTATAAAACCAAAACGTTTTTTAAAAAGACGGATAGAAACTCATTCATTCCAGTGGGTAGTTGCCACCATCAGAACTGGCTCAAATCTGTACCTAAGAGCCAGTTTACCAGAATGAGGAGGAACTGCACCACCCTTGATGATTTTCACTCTCAAACAGAAATTCTAAGAAAAAGATTGGTAGAGAAGGGTTACGATCGCAACCACTTAGAACAAACTATAAAAGAAGTGGCTGAGACTGATCGCAAACTTCTTTTGGATCCTGCCCCTAAAGTTAATCAGACTGGTCCGGTGGTACCATTTGTTACATCATACTCTACACAACATTATGTCATCAAAAAAATAATCAAGAAGCATTGGCATTTACTTGAGAATGATAGGGTCCTCAAAACCTTTCTTCCCCCGAACCCTCAAGTTATCTTTAGAGGTGTGCCCTCGCTGCGAGACAAAATAGCTCCTAATGTAGTTGATCCTCCCACCAAAAAGGTCTCTTTTTTTCAGAGAGGCATCGTAGGGTACCATCAATGTCGGAGATGCCAAATATGTAAGTTAAATAAAGTGACCTCTAAGAAAACCCTCAAATTTGTTTCAACTAGTACCTCTAGGGAACATCTAATAGAGCCGTTTATTACCTGTAGTTCCACGGGTGTAGTGTATTTATTACAGTGCCCATGTGGACTACAGTATATAGGCCGGACTAAGAGGCAGATGCAAGTAAGACTGGGAGAGCACCTGACCAATATCAAGTCAGGTTTCTCTCAGCACTCTGTGTCACTACATTATGATCTGCATCATAACCGTAACCCAGAGGGGACCCTCTTCCTTGGCATTGATAAATTTGATGCTCATTGGAGAGGTGGATCTCTTGTAAGGGAACTGTCCAGGCTAGAAATGGCCTGGATTCATAAAGTACGGACTTATACCCCGTATGGAATGAATGTTGATGTAGATGTAAATGCATTCATAGATAACAGTTAGGACATCTATTTTACATTATGTTGGAATGAGACTATAAGTGTATATTGTTAAAAGGTTGCTAATATTAGTGTGAACCAGCCCTGAGATCCGGGACTCATACTGTACATATATAACCCTTTTGATGTTTCGGAACATTTGAATGTGGTAGGTAGATTTCATTAGCACTACTACTATTAAATTGGCCCCCTCCTTTAGAAAACCAAGGGGTATATAGGGACTGCTATATACCGGTCCCATTAGCATATTTTTCCTAATTTATCTATTTTAGAATTGTTCTGTTCCTTTCCTAGCTTGCTGCCACAAGCTTCATAGCAAGTTCTATCATTGAGATTGAATCAGCTAACTTGTAGATAAAATAAATTTTAAGATCATTTACTTATTTATATAAAATCTTTTATTCAGTTGCGGAAGCATATATATAGTCCCCTATCATATTGATAGTGGAGGCTGTTTATACGAACTAATTAATGTTTGTATTTATCTACTAAATTGGCTTCTCATCATGTGCATGTCCTTGTTAATTTTTACTTAGTAGATATGCTATGTTACTGAGCACTGACAGCGATCGTAATATGTCGCTTTCATTTTTAACTTTAGAATTTAATTTTTAACCTTTATCGTCCACACTCAATGTACCATAAAGTCCCCGCTACTTTAAAACCTCGAGTTTTGGATCGGCTTGCATTTAATGCCAGTGTAGCCGCAATCTATTATTAGTAGGGGCAAGGATCCCTCTTTAAAGATGGAGGATCAGTGTCAATGACTCCCGGATGTCAGAACTGGGCGTTCCGAATGACACGCAGAATGTATAATTAGCGGTGGATCAGCGCGCCGCTCGTACCCCTGGAAGACGTCATCTGTGACGAAACGACGTAGGGAAGAGCGGCGTGCTGACGTCACCGCTTACCGACAATCCGGAAGGACGAGCGATAATATTGAGCCGGCCGGCTTTACATAATACGCTTAATTTTACAACGAATCATGTGAGTTTTATTTTTTATTTTAATAAACGCGATTGCCTACAGTACTACTCTATGAGTTTTCTTCTCTCCATACCCTCGGATGTGGCATTGATCGTTACTGGTTCATCTGTATGAGGAGGTGGACGGCTGAGGACAAATGGGAGCAGCACAATTTATTAACAAATGCAATTTTTGAAGTTGGAGCTGGTAAGCAGGCATTTTATATAGAGGTGGAGGTGCCTTCGATTAACTTCACTTGAAGATTTTTCTTCCAACACTTTTCGGGTGTTTATAGGACACAGATGGACTTTGGCTTCACATATGTGATTTTGATTTTGCTTGGATTTTTCTGTTTCACCCCATTAGCGTTTCACTTTATTTTAAATTTATACCATCCACCAATGAACTTGGTGTCCACATAAGTATATTTATTCACTTATATACTTTCTTTTTTGCAGCGCAGCATATTTTTTAGCTATGGTATATATATATATTTTTTTTCAAATAACAATAAATTACAACGTGGCTTTTGTAGTAATTTTATATATATTTTATTATCATTGTTTATTTGGTATATATTTATTTAAATAACAATAAATTACAACATGGCTTTTGCAGTCATTTTATATATATTTTATTATCATTTTTATTTGGTATATTTTTTTTAAATAACAATAAATTACAACATGGCTTTTGAAGTAATTTTATATATATTTTATTATCATTTTTTATTTGGTATATTTTTTTTTAAATAACAATAAATTACAACATGGCTTTTGTAGTAATTGTATATATATTTTATTATCATTTTTTATTTGGTATATTTTTTTTTAAATAACAATAAATTACAACATGGCTTTTGTAGTAATTTTATATATATTTTATTATCATGTTTTATTTGGTATATATATATTTTAAATAACAATAAATTACAACATGGCTTTTATAGTAATTTTATATATATATATATTTTATTATCATTTTTTATTTAGTATATATTTTTCTTTTCAAATAACAATAAATTACAACGTGGCTTTTGTTGTAATTTTATATATATTTTACTATAATTTTTTTTATTTGGTATATTTTTTTTTAAATAACATTAAATTACAACATGGCTTTTGTAGTAATTTTATATATATTTTATTATCATTTTTTATTTAATATATATTTTTTCTTTATGAAAGCTTAGCCCTCATGCTGTGGACATTCCCATAGTAGTGTAAGTCATTAGACCGGCGGCCTCCTCCTGTGTACACAGCCGTCTGTCACAATGATATAAAGTGCACATAAAATACAAACCAAATAACACTCCATCCATCCGCCTCATTCTCAGGTTGTAAAAATTTATTTTATCCTTCGGGGGAGGGGGGGGGGAGAATGTTTAACTTTTTATGGTCCGCTAATTAGGAGTGAAATTTACAGACTGTGACCCGCTCTCCATGCTGCGAGGTATATGGAAGTGACGTCATTATACGGCAATTATATGGTAATTATATCACTCGGGTTGTAAAATTTAATTGTGTGAAATTCAGGGAAATATTTGCTACAATAATAAAACTGAATGTGGGGAAAAAACAGGTGAAATCCTCTACATATAGGAAGACCTTCTACTGATACAGACCCTCTATAATATATATATATAATTTTTTTTTTGATTTTTTTTTTTTTTTAAATATATATAGATAAATAAATAAAAATATATATAAATAAATATATCTATGTATGTATGTATGGGTTCTGAGTCATTGTTTTTTTACACATAAATAAAAAGCACCAGAAAAAGTCAACATGGATTTATCTTTTGAGTTTAGCAGGAATTTTGTATGTTTTTTTTTTCTAGAAATGTGCATTTTGTTTAGTTTCTAATTCGTTTGTTTTTTTTTACGAATTTTGACAAATTCGTTAATTCTGAAATGTCCGAATTTTTCAATATCCGGATTTTAGGATTTTCTCTCGAATTACGGAAATTTTGAATTTCTGACTTTCTGTATTTCCCAATTTCCAAATTTTCAGAAATTATGAAATTCAAAAATTCAAGATTAGAAAATTCGAAATCGCAAAATTCAAAAATGGAAAATTCAAAAATGGGCAATTTGGAAAGTTGAATTTACGAATTTCTGAATTTTCAAATTTCCAAATTCTGAATTTTTAGAATTTCCAAATTTATGAAATTCAGAAATGTGAAAATTTGGAGTTCGGAAATTCGGGAATTTGAAAATTTGAAAATTTGGAGTTCGGAAATTCAGGAATTCAGAAATTCCTAAATTTCCCATTTTCAATTTTCAAATTTCAGATTTTCAAATTTTGCTATTTCGAATTTTCGAATCTCCAAAAAAAAGCAAAAAAACACATTTTTCGGCAGTGCACACATCTATTTTTTCTGTGTATCCTGTAATAATGATTTTAGTGTATTTGTTACAAAAATATTGTTTTAATAATCATATTGATCGGGGTTGTGTTACCTGCCTTGTTGTGTATGCGAGGAGGCGGAGCTCTGGGGTGAGTGCGGCGCGTGTGTCACCGTCTGGCCACTCGAAGGAAAAAGTTGTTTAAACAACATGGACATTCGCGTCACGTTATCTTAACTCAGCACATTAGTGCGGCTCAAAAATTTCCCTGACTCCGCCCCTCTCCATTCACCCATCTGTCCCGTAATTGTGATTATTGATCGATGGCCTTTATTGGGATCATTTTATTGCAATCTCTTCTCGTCAAATATCGCTCTATTATTTATTTATTTATGTGGCGGTTGTTTCTGCTTTGACCTTTAAATTGTCTTAGAATAAAACAAGTAGACCCGCCCCCTTACCTATTTAACCCCTTCAATACCGGCCGCTTTCACCCCCTTCCTGCCCAGGCCAATTTTTAGCTTTTAGCGCTCTCTCGCACTTTAGGCTCCTCCCATGTACATAAGTATCACAGACTCCTCCCATGTACATAAAACAGACTCCTCCCATGTACATCAGTATCACAGGCTCCTCCCATGTACATAAGTATCACAGACTCCTCCCATGTACATAAGTATCACAGACTCCTCCCATGTACATACGTATCACAGGCTCCTCCCATGTACATAAGTATCACAGACTCCTCCCATGTACATAAGTATCACAGGCTCCTCCCATGTGCATAAGTATCACAGACTCCTCCCATGTACATAAGTATCACAGACTCCTCCCATGTACATAAGTATCACAGACTCCTCCCATGTACATAAGTATCACATGCTCCTCCCATATACATAAGCAATCACAGACTCCTCCCATGTATATAAGTATCACAGGCTCCTCCCACATACATAAGTATCACAGGCTCAGCCCACGTACATAAGTACGCTTCTTGATTGGCTGGTAGGAGGATCAGTGTGGCGATAGTGAATATTCATTTGTTATTGTCACACAACTGGGTGGGATCGGGGGGGAGGGGGGGGGTTTTCGTCCCGAGGCCTTCCCTTTTTGAAGCCTATTGGAGCCTCTGGCTCTAATCACATGCTACAAAGAAACACACCCCCTCCATCAGAATCCGGTATGTAGATCAGGGGCCCGGATTCATGGATAGGGGGTGCAGCGCCCATGTGCCCCTAATCAATGGGACACTATATTACCAAAAGTATTGGGACACCCCCCTTTACACACACACATAAACTTTAATGGCACCCCAGTCTTAGTCCGGAGGGTTCAATATTGTGTTGGCCCCGCCCTTTGCAGCTATAACGGCTTCAACTCTTCTTGGGAAGGCCGTCCACAAGGTTTAGGAGGGTGTATATGGGGATGTGTGACCATTCTTCTGGAAAAGTATTCATGAGGTCAGGCACTGATGTTGAACGAGAAGACCTGGGTCACAGTCTCCTCTCTAATTCATCCCCAAGGTGTTCGATCTGGTTGAGGTCAGGACTCTGTGCAGGCCAGTGAAGTTCCTCCTCGCAAAACTCGCTCCTCCATGTCTTTATGGACCTTGCTTTGTGCACTGGTGCACAGTCATGTGGGAACAGGGAGGGGCTGTCCCCAAACTCCTCCCACAAAGTTGGAAACATGAAGTTGTCCAAAATGTCTTGGTATTCTGACGCCTTAAGAGTTCCCTTCACTGGAACTAAGGGGCCAACCCAACCCCTGAAAAACAACCCCAGCACCATAATCCCCCCCCCACAATAATCCCTCCCCCCACACCATAATCCCCCCCTCCACCCCCAGCACCATAATCCCCCCTCCACCCCCACACCATAATCCCCCTCCACCCCCCGCACAATAATCCCTCCCCTCACACCATAATCCCCCCCTCCACCCCCTCACCATAATCCCCCTCCCCCAAATGTATTGGACCAGTGCACAAAGCAAGGTCCATAAAGACATGGATGAGCGAGTTTGGGGTGAAGGAACTTGACTGGCCTGTACAGAGTCCTGACCTCAACCCAATAGAAATTTTTTGGGATGAATTAAAGTCTGTGAGTCAGACCTTCTCCTCCAACATCAGCGCCTGACCTCACAAATGCTCTTCTGGAAGAATGATCACACATTCCCATAGACACCCTCCTAAACCTTGTGGACGGCCTTCCCAGAAGAGGTGAAGGTGTTATAGCTGTGATTTTTGTTATTGTTTTATTTAATTTATTGATTTTTTTTGTTATTTATTTAATTATTGTTATTATTATTGATTATTATTGTTTGGTTAATATTATTTGTAGCTATTTATTTTATTGTTTAGTTATTTTTATTACTTATTTTATTATTATTGATTAGCGATTGTTATTTTTAGTTTTTTATTTGATTGTTACTGTTTAGTTATTATTATTATTATTATTATTATTATTATCAGATATTTGTTTGTTTAATATTGTTTAGTTAATAATTATTTTAGCTGTATATTTTGTCATTATTATTGTTTCATTATTGTTATTTATAGTTATTTTGAAATGTTATTGTTTTTTTATTGCTATTTATATGTATTTATTTGATTATTATTGTTTGGTTAATATTATTTGTAGCTATATTTATTTTATCGTTGTTGTTTAGTTAGTTTTAGTTACTTATTTTGTCATTATTGTTTAGTTATTTATTTTGTCGTTAGTGTTTAGAATTTTATTGTTTATTTATTCTTTTTAGGTATTTGTTTTATTCTTATTGTTTGGTTATTTTTTGTTATTATTGTAATTATTATTTAGTTATTGTTGTTTTTTGTTATTTATTTGATTGTTGCTGTTTAGTTATTATTTTTAGTTATTTGTTTGATTAATATTGTTTAGTTAAGATTTATTTTAGCTATATATTTTATTATTATTGTTTTGTTATTGTTATTTATAGTTATTTTGAAATGTTATTGTTTTTTTAATTGCTATTTTTATTTAATTATTTGATTATTATTGTTTGGTTAATATTTGTAGCTATTTTTTTTTTTCATTCTAGTTTAGTTATTTATTTTGTCATTATTGTTTAGTTATTTTTAGTTACTTATTTTTTCGTTATTGTTTCATTATTTTTTTATTGTTACTGTTTAGTTTTTATAAATGATTTGTTATTTGTTAGTTAATATTATTTTTAGCTATATATTTTATTTTTTAATATTGTTATTTATAGTTATTTTTTAAATGGTATTGTTTTTTATTGCTATTTTTAGTTATTTATTTGATTATTATTGTTTAATCAATATTATTTGTAGGTATATTTATTTTATTGTTGTCGTTTAGAGTCGGTTCACACTGGGGCGACTTGGGATCAGACTTGAGGTCATCTCCAGTAGTCCCAAGTCGCGCTGTAGAGAAAAGCAATGTAAGTGAATGGGAGCGGTGTTAATACACACTACTCATGTCGCTCCGACTTCAGAAAAGGTTCCTGTACGACTTCAATCCGACTTCTAGGCGATTTGTACCCATTGATTTCAATGGAAGTCGCTTCCAAGTCTGATCACTGTTTTAATTGAAGCGACTTTCCAGGAAGATAACATACATTTCTCAGGCAAACCCCTCCCTCCCCCTCCCCCTCCCTCTCCCAGAGCTGATTGTTGTTTTATTGGCCACTGGAAAGTCTCCTGTCCTGGAGACGACTTCAAGTCGTGTTGTAAATCGCCCCAGATCGCCCTGTGGTTCATGCTCAAGTCGTGTCGGTGTCGCCTCTGAAAGTCGCGCTGGAAGTCGTGTCGCTCCAGTGTGAACCGACTCTTAGTTATTTATTTTGTCACTATTGTTTAGCTATTTATTTGATTGCTCCTGTTTAGTTATTATTATTATTAGTTATTCATTTGATTAATATTGTTTAGTTAATATTTATTTTAGCTGTATATTTTATTATTATTGTTTTGTTATTGTTATTTATAGTTATTTTAAAATGATGGTTTTTTATTGCTTTATTTCTGTTATTTATTTGATTAATATTGTTTGGGTAATATTATTTGTATCTATATTTATTTTATCGTTGTTGTTTAGTTATTTATTTTGTCGTTATTTTTAGTTACTTATTTTATCATTATTATTGATTAGCGATTGTTATTTTTAGTATTTGCTGGGGTTTTGTTACGTTACATTTTGGAGGGTTGGAGTTTGTTTTCCTTCGTAATCAATTGTAATAAAATCAGTGGATCGGATTATAGAAGTGAGAAGAAAACAATAAAATAATAAATAAAGAAAATAATAAAAAAAGGGGAGAGAAGAAAAAAAGAAAGAAAATAAAGTATTGTAGAAGTGAGATGGTGGGTGATGGAGTTTGATGCGCTGGGACTCTCTCTCTCTCTCTCTCCCAGGAAGGGGAAGTAGAAAAGAGGAAGTATTATATTGTAAATGTGGTCGGCGTTGTTGGGTGGCGGGGGCGGGGGGGATGGGGGGGACGGGAGCTCAGTACACAGATAAGACGGGAATAAATAGCAGCCGATCGTCTGACGTCAGACCTCTCACAATCAGCCGGTAACGATGTGTTTATTCCTCCATCCATCCCGTCCTCAGGCCGTGTTCTGTGTTCCCCGCCCCCGGCCATGGACCGCGCCGATCCCGACACTTCCTGAGCCCGACGCGCCTGCAGAGGAAATAAAGGTAATTTCCGGACGGATCCGGTTTGTGGGACCCGAAACCGACTTTTGTGATTTAACAAACTAACAATATGAATCTCCAATCAGCTAAGACCTTGTTACCTCTTATGTGACACTTAAAGAGGACCTGTGTGTGACGTCACACGTCTCCCCGCGTGTCACAATATACACAAACACTGCAGGGAATTGTGGAGTATTGCGGAGTATTGCAGGGTATTGTGGAGTATTGCAGGGTATTGCGGAGTATTGCGGAGTATTGCAGGGTATTGCAGGGTATTGTGGAGTATTGCAGGGTATTGCGGAGTATTGCGGAGTATTGCGGAGTATTGCAGGGTATTGCAGAGTATTGCGGAGTATTGCAGGGTATTGCAGAGTATTGCGGAGTATTGCGGAGTATTGTGGAGTATGGGCAGGGTATTGTGGAGTATGGCAGAGTATTGCGGAGTATTGTGGAGTATTGTGGAGTATTGCGGAGTATTGCAGGGTATTGCAGAGTATTTCAGGGTATTGCAGAGTATTGTGGAGTATGGGCAGGGTATTGTGGAGTATGGCAGGGTATTGCAGGGTATTGCGGAGTATTGTGGAGTATTGCAGGGTATTGCGGAGTATTGCGGAGTATTGCGGAGTATTGTGGAGTATTGCGGAGTATTGTGGAGTATGGGCAGGGTATTGTGGAGTATGGCAGAGTATTGCGGAGTATTGTGGAGTATTGCAGAGTATTGCAGGGTATTGCAAGGTATTGCAGAGTATTGCAGGGTATTGTGGAGTATGGGTAGGGTATTGTGGAGTATTGCAGGATATTGCAGAGTATTGAAGGATATTGTGGAGTATTGTGGAGTATTGTGGAGTATGGGCAGGGTATTGTGGAGTATTGCAGGATATTGCGGAGTATTGCGGAGTATTGCAGGATATTGTGGAGTATTGTGGAGTATTGTGGAGTATTGCAGAGTATTGCGGAGTATTGCGGAGTATTGCGGAGTATTGCGGAGTATTGTGGAGTATTGCAGGGTATTGCAGAGTATTGCGGAGTATTGTGGAGTATTGCGGAGTATTGCAGGGTATTGCAAGGTATTGCAGATTATTGCAGGATATTGTGGAGTATTGTGGAGTATTGTGGAGTATGGGCAGGGTATTGTGGAGTATTGCAGGATATTGCGGAGTATTGCGGAGTATTGCAGAGTATTGCGGAGTATTGCAGGGTATTGCGGAGTATTGCAGGATATTGCGGAGTATTGCGGAGTATTGCGGAGTATTGCAGGATATTGCGGAGTATTGCGGAGTATTGCGGAGTATTGCAGGATATTGCGGAGTATTGCGGAGTATTGCGGAGTATTGCAGGATATTGCGGTGTATTGCGGAGTATTGCAGGATATTGTGGAGTATTGCGGAGTATTGCGGAGTATTGCGGAGTATTGCAGGGTATTGCGGAGTATTGCAGGGTATTGCAGAGTATTGCAGGGTATTGTGGAGTATTGAAGGGTATTGTGGAGTATTGCAGGATATTGCGGAGTATTGCAGGGTATTGTGGAGTATTGCAGAGTATTGTGGAGTATTGTGAGTGAGTAACTTGTATAGTGCAACACATGTGGACTTAATCGCCTCAAGGCGCTTTCCTTCCAGTGTCGTCCTGATCCTTAGAAGAGGCGGGTCTTCAGTTTTTTCCTAAAAGCCCCGCTGGTTTTCTTCCAAGCGCATAGTTCCAACCACTCCTGCTGTGTCCTCTTCCGGGATGAAGAGGAGGAGTCTACGTAGCATGCGGAGCGAATGATGAGCCCCGCTGACGACTGATCCTATCTGTGCATCGATGGTCATGTCTGAGTCAAAGATGACTCCGAGGCTTTTGGCTTTGTTGCTTGGCACGATGGTCAGTCTGAGGATGGTGGGCGGGGTCCATGTGGTCCTAGAATTAGATTTCCGATTTGCGTGAAGGATGAGAAGTTCTGTTTTGGATCCGATGAGTTTGAGGGAGCTTTCCATCATCCAATCATCGATCAGTGTGAGGCATTTTCCTAGTTCCTGATATTGGTGTTTTTTGTTGGTGATTGGAAGGTAAAGCTGCGTGTCGTCGGCATAGGAGTGGTAGCGCAGGTCCTGTTTGCTGATGATATTGAGGAGCGGGCGGATGTAGATGTTGAAGAGTGCAGGTGAAAGAGGTGATCCTTGCAGGACTCCGCATGTAACGGTCCGTGTTTCCGATGTAAAGCCTCCGATTTTCACAGTCTGAGTGCGATTTTCTAGGAAAGATGCAAACCACGGCAGGGCCGAGTCTGAGACTCCGGCTACTTCTTTGAGTCGCTTGAGCAATGTGTTGTGGTCTACCGGGTCGAAGGCTGCACTGAGGTCCAGCAGCACTAGGAGAGAGGATTCTCCTTCATCTGCTGCTTCGAGAGCGTCATCCCATATCTTGAGGAGAGCCGTTTCTGTCCCGTGGCCTGGGGGGCGAAAACCTGATTGTAGGGGGTCTAGGAGTTTGTGAGCATCCAGATGGGGCTGTAGCTGTTGTACTACAGCTTTCTCCATTATCTTGGAGATGGTGTTCAGGCTTGTTACCGGTCTGCAATGGTTGGGGTCTTTAGGGTCCAGGTTGGGTTTCTTTAAGAGGGGTTTAATTATGGTAATTGGGACCAGCTCGAAATTCGTTGATCGTGGACAAATTACGTTGATTGCTTCTTCTTGCTTTATCTGAATTGGGTTGGTGTTGTGGAGTATTGCAGGGTATTGTATGGTATTGCAGAGTATTGCAGAGTATTGCAGGGTATTGCAGAGTATTGAAGGGTATTGTGGAGTATTGCAGGGTATTGTGGAGTATTGTGGAGTATTGTGGGGTATTGTGGAGTATTGCAGAGTATTGCGGAGTATTGCAGGGTATTGCAGAGTATTGCAGGGTATTGTGGAGTATTGCAGGGTATTGTGGAGTATTGCAGGGTATTGTGGAGTATTGTGGAGTATTGTGGGGTATTGTGGAGTATTGCAGGGTATTGTGGAGTATTGTGGGGTATTGTGGAGTATTGCAGAGTATTGCGGAGTATTGCAGGGAATTGCAGAGTATTGCAGGGTATTGTGGAGTATTGCAGGGTATTGTGGTGTATTGCAGGGTATTGTGGAGTATTGTGGAGTATTGTGGGGTATTGTGGAGTATTGCAGGGTATTGTGGAGTATTGTGGAGTATTGCAGGGTATTGTGGAGTATTGCAGGGTATTGCAGGGTATTGTGGAGTATTGCAGGGTATTGTGGAGTATTGTGGAGTATTGCAGGGTATTGTGGAGTATTGTGGAGTATTGCAGGGTATTGTGGAGTATTGTGGAGTATTGCAGGGTATTGTGGAGTATTGTGGAGTATTGCAGGGTATTGTGGAGTATTGCAGGGTATTGCAGGGTATTGTGGAGTATTGCAGGGTATTGTGGAGTATTGTGGAGTATTGCAGGGTATTGTGGAGTATTGTGGAGTATTGCAGGGTATTGTGGAGTATTGTGGAGTATTGCAGGGTATTGTGGAGTATTGTGGAGTATTGTGGAGTATTGCAGGGTATTGTGGAGTATTGTGGAGTATTGCAGGGTATTGTGGAGTATTGTGGAGTATTGCAGGGTATTGTGGAGTATTGTGGAGTATTGCAGGGTATTGTGGAGTATTGCGGAGTATTGCAGGGTATTGTGGAGTATTGTGGAGTATTGCAGTATGGGAGTATTGTGGAGTATTGCAGGGATGGCAGGGTGAGCATGGATGGATGGATGGCTGGATCTGTGGCTGCAATTGTCACAGATCTAGCCCACAGTGCTGCTGCCATCCGCCCCCTCCCCTCCCCCTCTCACACTGTACCGATCATGTGATGACGCTGGTTTGTTTACAAGTGATCTCTCTGTCATTGGATCACGTGGTAAACACCCGCTATCAGCGACCATTTACTGTGATCCGTGATGCGCCCGTCCTCTGTACCCAGTGGTCACAGACACCCCCAGGAAGCACGATTCTAGGAGGACATCAATGTACGCCCTCCCGGAGTTAAGCAACCTCCCTGTAGCCGTTAGTGTTGCTCATGAATATTCGCATTGCGAATATTCGCTACGAATATTGCATATTCGAGTATTCGCGAATAACACGAATATCGCGGCGAATATTCGCTATTTCGAATATTCAAATTTTTTCAATTTTTTTTTTAGAACAGATCACATCCTAGAGATCCCCATCGAAGTCTAAAAGCATTGCTGGTATGATTAGAGACCTTGGGCCGAGTAGCTGCAGCGCTCATTTTATATTGCCGAAAAATCGCAATGCGATTATTCGGCAATAGCGATATCGCGCGATTATTTTATATTGTAATATATCACGAATATTCTGAGCCAATCAGAGTGCTCCATTCCGCATTTCTCGAATATTCGCAATTATTTTATATTGTAATATATCACGAATATTCTGAGCCAATCAGAGTGCTCCTTTCCGCATTTCTCGAAATTTCGCATTCGCAATTCGCATTCGCAATAGCGAAAATTCGCAATATTTTCATTTCCAAAAAATATCACGAATATTCGTATTTAGCGAATATATCTAGAATATTCGACTATATATTCGAGATATATCGCGAAATCGAATATGGCATATTCTGCTCAACACTAGTAGCCGTCATTCAGCTATGGGCCGGTTGCCAAGTACTTAAGCGGTTAATAGAGCTGAAACGATTAATCGATATTATCGATAATATTCGATAATGAAAATCGTTGTCAACGATTTTCATTATCGATTAATCGGTCCGCCCTTCCGCCCATTCAAAGCCGCGGCCTCAATTAGCGTTTGCCGCGGGCCCGCCGCGATCGAGCAGCGGGGGAGGTGGGGGAGCATGGAGGCACAGGATCCTGTGTCTCCGTGCGCCCCCACCACCTCCGCCGCGCGATCGCTGCGGGTCCGCGGCAAACGCTAATTGAGGCCGCGGCTTTGCCGCCTTGTGAAGTCCCAAGCTCTTCCTTCTGTGAGCTGGCGCCATCTGGTGGTGGCCGTTTGACATTACAAGTTAAACAGCAACTGTAATGTTATTTTTTACTGCCATCTCCTTCCCTATAATTAGAACCCCCAAACATTATATATATTTTTTATTCTAACACCCTAGAGAATAAAATGGCGGTCGTTGCAATACTTTGTGTCACGCCGTATTTGCGCAGCGGTCTTACAAGCGCACTTTTTTTGGATTTTTTATTTTTTTTAATTAAAAAATAAAACAGTAAAGTTATCCCAATTTTTTTTTAGATTGTGAAAGATAATGTTACGCCGAGTAAATTGATACCCAACATGTCACGCTTCAAAATTGCGCCCGCTCGTGGAATGGCGTCAAACTTTTACCCTTTAAAATCTCCATAGGCGACGTTTAAAAAAAATACAAGTTGCATGTTTTGAGTTACAGAGGAGGTACTAGAGCTAGAATTATTGCTCTCGCTCCAACAATCGCGGTGATACCTCACGCGTATGTGTTCGCTTCTGCGCGCAAGCTCGTCGGGACGGGGCGCATTTTCTGGCTCCTAACTTTTTTAGCTGGCTCCTAGATTCCAAGCAAATTTGTCAAGCCCTGCCGTGAGGGATAGTGCCCCAGCATTGGTGTTCCCGGGAGGAATAGTACTGCTGCAAAGTTGTGTAATGTTAATGTTAAACGTTTTTTAATCTGCCGTTTGAGTATAACATGTTTTTTCATTATTACTGTTAAATAAACGAAAAAATTCCACATTACGTTTTTTTAATGATTTTATCCGATTAATCGAAAAAATAATCGGCCGATTAATCGATTATGAAAATAATCGTTAGTTGCAGCTCTAGCGGTTAAATAGACTTTTCCGCAAACTGCAAAAAAAACACCAAAAAGCACATTGGTGTGAACGTAGGGTTATGCCTCGTACACACGATCGGAATTTCCAACCATGTGCATGCCCATCAGAGTTTTTCCATCGGATTTTCCGAGGAATTCCATCGGAGGTTACATAGGGAACGTGTTTTCTTTTCCTCGGAATTCCGATGTGAGTTTGGCCGGACAAAGGCCGATCGGGTGTACGGGGCTTTAGCGTTTAGCCGAGTCTCTAGAAAAACAAAGCCTGGTTAGGAAGAATATAATTGCCTATTGATTGGATACGTTGTTGATTGTCTTCCATTGTCTCTGGAGATCGGGAGGGACTTCTCTTCTCTGTTGGACCTCCTCTTTATATGTTTTGTTTTTCATACCTGTGGTATTAGAGTTGTTGTTTTTATTGTTGTATCTTTATTACCTTACAAACTCTATCACTGTGTCTTTTAGGGATCTCCTTCTACTTGAACCCTCACCGGTCCATGGATAATCGATCTGCCATCTCTGAATTGGTTCTGCTCGGATTCCCAGGAATTGGGGAGAAGTTCCACACCCCGGTCTCCATAGCTCTGTTCCTGGTTTATCTCACATCGCTCTTCTCCAATGGCGTAGTGATAGCACTGATCACTTGCAACCGACACCTGTACCAACCGATGTACGTGGTCATCTTGAACCTCGCCATCTCCGACTTGCTGTTTGATACCATCACTCTGCCGAAGATCGTGGCCAAGTACTGGTTTAATGATGGGTCGATCCCATATGCCGGATGCCTCTTCCAAGTATTTTCTGCCCATTTCCTCGGGAGCTTTGACTCCTACATCCTCCTACTGATGGCCATTGATCGTTATGTTGCCATATGCAAACCCCTGAGGTACCCATCAATAATCAACAATCGGCGTACCATCCTCGTCTGTTGCTTCTTCTGGCTCTTCACAAGTATTATTGGCATAACGATCGCTGTGCTGGACTCTGGCGAAGAACTATGTGGACGGGAAGTCAGAAGCTGCTTTTGCACCAATTCGCTGGTCTTGTCCTTGGCGTGCGATGACGTGACCTCCCTGAAGCGTACCATTTTTATCATTGCTATGCTTGTCCTTCTCCTGCCTCTGTTCATCATCCTTTTCTCCTACGGAGTCATAATCCGGGTCATCATCACCCAGAGCCAGTCTGTGAATCGAAGGAGAGCCTATTACACGTGTGCCACCCAGCTGAGTGTTATTTGTCTGTATTTTATCCCACGGATATTTGTGTATGTTGCCAACCAACTCAAGTTGATCCTCAGCGAAGACGTGAACGTCCTTATTCTCTGCTTTTACACATTCGTACCGCATGTGGCCAACCCCATCATTTACTGTTTGAGGACTAAGGAGATTAGAAGGACCTTTAAGAACCTTATCCAAAGGTGGATCCTGATGAAAAACCCAAGAATACCGGCAGTGAATGTAATTACAATCTCAGAGCACCTTTAGGGGGTGTCCCGAAACTGTGCTATGGAGGGGCGCTGGTGGACTGGAGGACTATAGAACTACTATGCTATGGAATCACCTTCTCCAACCCTTGGCCTTTGTGTATGTTGCCACCAACCATGTCAGGTCAATCCTCAATGAAGACATGAATATCCTTATTCTGTTCTGCACACATGGCTAACCCCACCATTTTCTGCATGAGGACTAAGTAGATTAGAAGGACCTTTAGAAAACCCATAAACAGGTGCCTACCGATGAAGGAT
The DNA here is from genome assembly GCA_029574335.1 of Rana kukunoris. NCBI lineage: Eukaryota > Metazoa > Chordata > Amphibia > Anura > Ranidae > Rana > Rana kukunoris. The sequence continues at coordinate 470,993 of CM056050.1, read as the reverse complement.
CCAAGAATACGAAAAGTAAATGGAGTTACAAGTTCCGGTTACCTTTAGGGAGTCACCCAAAACTGAGCTATGGGGGGAATCTGGTGGACCGGATCACTTAGTCTATCTTATAGGACCACTAATATGAAGATCACCTTTGTCCAACCCATCAGGAACTCTTAATATTCCTACTGAAGGAGATGGATTACCAAACCAGTTTGATGGGAAGTGTTAAACACCTACATTATGGCCGTGGCTACTGCCGAAAAGTCCAGACATCTCACTCTTGCTAAAGTTTGACTCAAACCACCAAAGACCACCAAAAACCACCAAAAAACAAAATGAATGTTTTTTTTTTTTTATTATTTAGGAATGACCTTTCACAGCTTGTGTATTTATAATGTGATGTTTTTGGGTGTTGTGGAGCATATTGAAGGCCCCTAGTGTAAGGAAGCCTTGACTGATGGAAGCGTTGTTCATCAAAGTGGGTGTTAACAATAATGTACAAAGCTTAAAATAGCTCAGGTATGGCCCTTCACCTCATGGCTCCTAGGCCATGAGGTGAAGGGGTTGGGCCTGAACCCCAATAAAGGCCATGCTGAAGTAACCACCACTGACCTGAAGACCTTCAGCCCTCGGTAGAGTTGCCTTTTCACCCACCCATGGTATAAGGATTGTGACGGATCCCCGTCAGACTCCGCTTGAGTGCTTCCGTCAGTACACGGCTTTCTCCAATCTGGACCTTCACATATCAGATATTACAGCCAATATATTGTAACTACGAACCAGACGTGACTAGCTCAGTTACACAGCTTGAACATGGAACTGTTTATTAAAAACACAACTACAGTCTTATATACAGTGGAACCTCGGTTTAAGAGTAACTTGGTTTAAGAGCATTTTGATTTGCAAGCAACTTTTTTTTTTTGGACTCGGTTTGCGAGTGTTGACTCGCAAGACGAGCAAAATTCAAGATAAATAGGCCTGCAGTATCTAATTTGGCCTGACCTACAGGGGCGCAGAAGCCGACCAGAGACGAAAAAAGGGCCTGCATTAACTTTTTTGGTTTGAGGTACAGGGGGGCGCAGGAGCCGAGAAAAGCCGAACATTGGCCTGCAGTACCTCATTTGGCCTGAGGTATCGGGGCGCAGAAGTCGAGCAAAGCAGAAAATAGGCCTGCAGTACCTCATTTGGCCTGAGGTATGGGGCACAGGAAACAAGCTGAAGTGTCCTCGGGCCTTTTCGGCGCTCTCTGGCGCCCCCCTACCCCTGGCCACATTCGGTATTGCATCACATTGAAGTCAATGCGGAGCAAATTATTTTTGTTTCCATTGACTTCAAAGGGAAAACTCGCTTTGATATGCGAGTACTTTGGATTGCGAGCATTCTCCTGGAACGGATTATACTCGTTATCCGAGGTTCAACTGTACATAATTCAGAAGGAGGTTCCCCTCCTCCCTAGCAATACAACTGTTACCAGAAACATAAATTAACATGAGCTAATGAACTAGTCATTTACCCAGCCTAGGTGACTCAGATGTATGACCTTTCAGGGAAGACTTTCCGTCTTTTAGATCAGAAGACACATTATTATAAATATAAACACAGGACACCCTCCCACAATAGAGGAGCTCCAGTAGGAGTCGGCCCGTCTCCTCCATTGTACTTGAGGCCAATGTGATCGGCTTTTTCAATTTACATGTCGAGTTCAGAATCAAACAAACCCAAGAATAGTCTTTGGGAAATTTTGTGGTTAAATATTACTGTTCCATTTTACGTAATTCAAGATCAATTTTCTCAGTCACCCTATGCCCCTAATGGGCACAGGGTAACTTAGACATAGGGGTGCATGGGGAGATGGTCACAAAGACGGGTCAATGGTAAATTGATGTCCGGGAAGCGGTTCTGTTATCCTGACTGGACGTCTATTGACGGATAACATGCTGGCGTGTGCCCGCGGGGGCGCACAGCGTGGCGATCGGTGATGCAGGGTGTCATTCTGACACCCTGCATCTCCGATCTCGGTAAAGAGCCTCCGGCGGAGACTCTTTACCACGTCATCAGCCGTATCCAATCACGGCTGATCACGATGTAAACAGGAAGAGCCGTTGATCGGCTCTTCCTCACTCGTGTTGGACAAACATGAGTAAAGGAGAGCCGATCGGCGGCTCTTATGACAGGGGCGTATACGCTGATTGTTTATCAGCATAGACCCCCCCATGTGGATGCCCACACTGCACCACCAGGGAAGCCACCAGGACCACCAGGGAAGGGGGCAATATGTGGATGGCCAGGTATGTACCCCATGACCATCCACATGTTAAAAAATATTCACAATAGATGCCAATCAGTGCCCACAAATGGGCACTGACTGGCAAACATATAAAACAAGTGATGTCCAGCAGTGCCACCATCAGTATCATCAGTGCCACCCCTCAGTGCCCATCAGTGCCACCTCTCAGTCCCCATCCAGGCCCATCAGTGCCCATCTGTGTCACCTATCAGTGCCACCCATAAGTACCCATCAGTGCCTCCTATGAGTGCCTATCAGTGCTAACTATGGGTGCCACTTATGAGTGCCCATCAGTTAAGCATACCAGTGCCGCCTATCAGTGCCCATCATTGCTGCCTATCAGTGCCCATCCAGGCCCATCAGTGCCCACCTATCAGTGCCCATCTGTGTCACCTATCAGTGCCACCCATAAGTGCCCATCAGTGCCACCTATCAGTGCCCATTAGTGCCGCCTATCAGTGACCATCATCAGTGCCCATCAGTGCCACCTCATCAGTGCCACCTTATTGGTGCCACCTAATCGGTGCCCAATCAGTGCAGCCATATCAGTGCCCGTAATTGAAGAAGAAAACGTACTGATTTACAAACAATATAACAGAAAAAAATTAAACAACTAAATTTATTTTTATTTTTGTTGTGCAAAAAATAAAAATCGCAGAGGTGATCAGATTCCACCAAAAGAAAGCTCTATGTGTGGGAACAAAATGATAAAAAAATTGTTTGGGTACAGTGTAGCACGACCGCGCAATTGTCAATTGCGACAGTGCTGAAAGCTGAATATTGGCCTGGGCGGGAAGGGGCGTAAGTGCCCCCCGGTATGGAAGTGGTTAAGGCCCGTATAGTACTCAAGGTAAGGACAGGTTTTTAGACTGTCGGGTTACTGTTCCAGCGCTCAGTGTACTTTACCAGGGACTGATACTGGTTATGTTGTTATGTTGAAAATTCAATAAAGTTGAAATTGTTGCTCTTCTCCAAAACTTGACCCGTCTTCATGTCATTTTTGGGCGGAGTTACATGTCATGTATGGGCCTATTCTTCCCTTTAGTGTCATTTCCTTCATCAAACATGGCTTCTCTCTCTGAATACACACAGATGTAGTCACCGCGCCACCACGTGTTACGTACCTGGCACGTCACGTCTCCCTTGCTCATAATGACCAGCTGTTTTTTGGCTTTCAGGGACAGTCCCACATTTTGCAGCTCGGGACACTTTCAAGTCAAAAAGTTTATGTATAACTAAACCTTTTTTTTTTCATGTTTCAATAGAGTGGAGAAAGGTTAAACCCAGTCAGCTATTTGTTGCTGTCAGTCAGGACTGGACATTGGGACTACAGGGAGTTTCCCAGTGGGCTGGATTCAGTGACAGCGGACTGCCACCCCCCATCTGCTCCTCTGTGTCTCCCTTCCTGCTGCACTCACCTCCTCTCCCTTCCGGAAGCTCTCACCTGGGGGGAACAAAAAAGCAGGGGAGGACCAGAGGAGCAGGGATGATGACAGAGGAGCATGGGGGAGGGGACAGACAGCCGACTCAACAGCTATGGCCTGGGAGTTTCTCACTTCTGCCTAATCTTGTCCCATAAGGGTGGGGGGGGGGCACCAAACTGATTCTTTGCCCCCGGTGAAATAATATCTATCTTCCCCACTGGTACTGCCTACAAGAGTACCAGCACCAGCCGTTCTACTCAATAAAGTAGAACGGCTAGTAAAGGGGGAGAGGGGGCTTGGGCGACTGGAGGGGTGCGGGAGTTGTCTGGCCACCATGGGAGAGACCTGTCAAAGTGGGCCAGTCCGGATGAAGACCAGGGACAAATTTTTGTCCCAGTCCAGTCCTGCTGTTCTTTGTCCCATTGGGGAGATTTTCCTGTGTTTCCTTTCCTGAAGACACAACGGGAAGGCCCTTGTCACGTACCTGATGGGAGACTGAGATGACGAGGTCGGCCTCTCTTGTATCTCCAGCCCTGGCACCGCCGGAGATGGTACAGAGGACACCAAAGGGCTGGAGGAACACGAGTGCTTGTGGGTAGGGACTCCGACAGCCCGGCACTGAGGATTCAGTGATATGCAGTCCCAGAGGGTCTAACAGCAGGACGTTGCAGGAAGTCACAGAAGCCAGAAGCAGGTATTCAGGGTTGCTGGATCACAGGCACTAGAAGTCAATACGGGTCATACGGATAGCCGGGTCAAGGAAGAAGGCGGGCGACGAGGTACCAGGTGGCAGGCAGTAGCGGAGTCAGGTGGGGAGCCGGAGTCAGGAACCAATAGTCAAGTATAACGGAGTCAATAGCGGGGTCAGAGCAAGCCGGGTTCATCAACAGGAAGTCATCAGGATAAGAGCAGGATTCAGGTTACTGGGTACACGCTGAAGATCAGTCAGCAAGGATCTGGGTCAGAGCACTTCCTTAAATAGGCAACGAGTGCCAATTGACGCTAGGGGCGCGCACGGCGTTCGCCACGCGCCTGTGCGCGCATTGGCGCGTGTGCGTGCATTGGCGTGCCCGCGTGTGCGCGCGCATGCGCATTGGTGCGCCGGGGTATTACAGGGCACCCGTGTGCGCGCGCATGCGCCGGAGGGCGCCGGGGACAGACGGCCATAGTCCTCTTACATTGCCCCCCCTTACGGGCAGCCTCCAGATGCCCACCAGGGACTTTTTCTCAGGATGAAGGCGAAGATAGGCCTGAATCAACTGTGGAGCGTGTACATTGGAGGAAGGTTCCCATGAGTTGTCTTCGGGGCCAAATCCCTTCCATTTGATTAAAAACTGTGTTTGACCCCTTCTCTTCCTGCAATCCAGAACAGTTTCTACCACAAATTCCTCATTCCCTTCAACAAGCACAGGGGCCGGTGCTTCGGGTTCCCGATCAGGGAAAGGGTTAGAAGTGGATGGTTTCAAGAGAGAGACGTGAAAAACTGGGTGGATCCTCAAACTTCCAGGTAGGCAAAGTTCAAAGGCCACAGCATTAATCTTCTTCTTAACAGGAAATGGGCCAATGTACCTTGGTCCTAATTTCTTAGAGGGACAAGCCAGCTTCAGGTTTGCGGTGGAAAGCCACACTTTGTCCCCTGGTTGCAGATCAAGGTTGCCCCTTCTCCTCCTATCGAAGAACCTCTTGTTGCTTTCTTGGGCTTTAGTGATGGTTTCCTGCAAGGGTCGGTTGTTGGACCTCCAGAAGTCCAGACGATCCTGTACCGCTGGAACTGAGGAGTCCTGGGGAACATCGGACAAAAAGGAAGGGTGGAACCCATAATTAGCAAAAAAGGGGGTTTGTTTGGCTGCAGAGTGTAAAGAGTTGTTATATGCAAACTCCGCTAACGGCAAGAGAGAGACCCAGTCGTCTTGTGCAAATGACGAAAAGCAGCGCAGATACTGTTCTAAGGTCTGGTTTGTCCTCTCTGTTTGCCCATTCGTCTGAGGGTGATAGGCTGATGACAAGCAATGTTTAACGCCCAGAGCTTCACATAGAGATTTCCAGAATCGGGATGTAAATTGCACCCCACGGTCAGAGGTGATGTTGGCGGGAATACCGTGTAGGCGTACAACTTCCTTGATAAAAGAAGAGGCAGTTTCTGCTGCAGAAGGAGTTCCTTTTAGGGGCACAAAGTGGGCCATCTTAGACAACCGATCCACAATTACAAAAATGGTGGTGAAGCCTTCGGAAGGGGGTAACTCGACAATGAAGTCCATCGAAATCATAGACCACAACTTATCAGGAACAGGAAGGGGTTCCAATAGGCCCCAATTCTTAGCTCTATCAGATTTTTTCCCGAAGGCACGTTGTGCAAGACTTGGCACATGTAAAGAACTGCCGTTCGTAGATGCTCAGGAACAAAAATTTGCTCACCATGGTAATAGAGTCCCTCCTTAAGTTGAAGGCAGAATTCCAGCGGTGGGGGATGGTTCTGGACTGCCGACTTGATTTGAGAAATGAGATCACCTTGTAACAAAAGAAAATTTTTAGCGGGTAGAATAGTATCAGGTTCAGGGGGAACCTCAGTGTCCTGGAACATACGGGAAAGGGCATCTGGCTTCCCGTTCTTAGACCCTGGCCGATATGTAATGTGGAAGCAGAATCTTGCAAAAAAGAGAGCCCATCTAGCCTGGCGGGGTCTTAGTCTCTTAGCTGTTCTTAAATACTCAAGGTTCTTGTGATCGGTGAACACAAGAATGGGGTGGGCCGCCCCCTCGAGAAGGTAGCGCCATTCTTCCAGGGCTGCCTTAATAGCGAGTAGTTCCCGATCACCAACATCGTAGTTCTTTTCTGAGGTACTTAGTTTTCTAGAGAAGAATGCAACCGGGTGAAGTAGGGACTTTGCCCCTTGTCGTTGAGACAAAATGGCTCCCACAGCCAGTTCGGAGGCATCGACCTCAAGAACATAGGGCAAGGCAGGATCTGGATGTCTCAGGATGGGTGCAGAAGTGAAAAGGTCCTTCAATTTTTCAAAAGCAGTTTGAGCTTCAGGAGTCCATACAAAGGTTGTGCGTGATCTGGTTAATTGCGTAATGGGAGATATGATACCTGAAAAGTTCTTGATGAATTTCCTGTAAAAGTTGGAGAATCCCACAAACCGTTGTACAGACTTTTTATCGGTGGGGGCTGGCCATTCAAGAACCGCAGAGACCTTTTGTGGGTCCATAGCAATCCCATCCGCGGAGATAACAAGGCCCAGGAACTGAATGGTGGACTTCTCGAATTCGCATTTCTCTGCTTTGGCATAAAGATGGTGTACCCGGAGTCTGTCTAGTACCTTCTTAACATGGATTCGATGACACTCCAGGGAAGTGGAGAACACTAAAATGTCATCTAAGTAAACAATGGTAAATACATCCAGAAAGTCCCGAAACACATCATTCACAAAGTGCTGGAAGGTAGCCGGTGCGTTGCACAGCCCGAAGGGCATCACTAGATATTCAAAATGTCCAAAACGAGACCTAAAGGCCGTCTTCCACTCATCCCCTTCTCTTATCCTAATCAGGTTATATGCCCCCCTGAGATCCAGCTTGGAAAAAACACGTGCTTCACGTAGTCTCTGAAACAACTCAGGAATGAGGGGTAGCGGATATCGATTTTTAATGGTCACTTTATTTAAGTCTCGATAATCGATACACGGCCGGAGTGTGTGATCTTTCTTTTCTACAAAGAATATCCCTGCTCCGGCAGGGGAAGATGAAGGCCGGATAAACCCCTTATCAAGGTTCTCATTGATATATTTCTGTAATTCCTCCAGTTCAAGTTCTGAAAAGGGGATAGATTCTGCCAAAGGGAATCTCTGCGCCAGGTAACAGATCAATAGGGCAGTCGTACGGTCTATGAGGGGGTAGAGTGTCAGCGTTCTTTTTATTGAAGACGTCTAAGTACTCATGATAGACAGAAGGCACAAGTTTAGCAGTCTCGGGGTCCGCACTGATGCAGAGGAATGGTTTACCTGGGCTGGACTTGTGAGGAAAACAGTGTTTCTTGCAGTAATCAGAAGAGAAAGACACCTCCCCAGAGGACCAGTTGATGAGGGGGTTGTGCGCCTTCAGCCAGGGTTGCCCAAGGATAACTGGAAACAGAGGAGATATGATGACATCCAGACGTAGGAGTTCCTGGTGCCCGGAAGCTGTGGAACAGGGGATAAGAGCAGTCTCCAGAGTGACAGGTCCCGACTTAATACCTGAACCATCCGCAAGGTGAACTAAGAAGCTGTTCTTCTTGGCGCATAAGGGAAGTCCATGCATGGTTGCAAAGGCAGAGTCTACAAAACAGCTACAAGCCCCAGAATCCACAATGGCTGACACAGTAAGGATCTTCCCTGAGAACTGGAGGGAGATTGGTAGTGAGGTGTGGTTCTGGCCCAGGTTTGACGAAGCCACTCTCTGGGATGGAGGAGAGGGTCTCCTACGGTGTCTTCGAGGACAAGACCAAAGGACATGGCCTTCGTCGCCACAGTAGAGGCAGAGTCTATTATGAAAGCGACGAGATCGTTCCTGTTGGGACAGGGGAGGCCTCGGAAAACTGGCATGCCGACCCTCCTGGGTGTCTTCCGGTGCCGCTGCGGAGACAGGTAAGGGAAGCTCGGAATGAACAGGCAACAAATGGGAGCTCAAGGCTTTTTCAGACTGTCTTTCCTGCAGGCGACGATCAATCTGTATGGCAAGGAGAATCAGGTCATTCAAAGAGGAAGGTGCTTCCACCCTGGCGAGCTCATCCTTGATAGCTTCCGATAAGCCGAGACGAAAATGAAACCGTAAAGCAGAATTGTCCCATTTGGTATCAGCGCTCCATAAGCGAAAGTCAGATACATAGTCCTCAACGGGCCTGGAGCCCTGTTGCAGGTGGCTCAAAGTAGCTTCCGCCGTCTGATGCCGGAAAGGGTCAGCGTATAATTGAGCCATGGCGGCAAAAAAGGAGTTTACGGAAGTCAAGGCAGGATCATGTTGTTCACGAAGCCGGTGGGCCCAAGACTGGGGTTCATTCAACAACAAGGAGATAAGGAATCCTACTATAACTTCCTCTGTAGAGAAGGTGCGGGGCAGCAATGGAAAGTAAAGCTCACAGGCATTTTGAAAAGTCCTGAATCTTTTACGATCTCCCGAGAAACGTTCAGGTAGGGGCACTCTTGGCTCAGGGGAACAGAAATGTCCAGCAAGGTTACAAGTCTCGGTTTGAACAGCAGAATCCCTGATTCCCAAGTCTTCAGAGGAGGAGGCCAGGCTGGGTGCAAGCTGTGCAAAGTTCCTGTGTAACCCTTGCACCGTATGAGCGAGTGCGGTAACCGTCTGGCAGAGGGTTTGAAGAAGAGAGACCTCCCTTTCAGACTCCATCTTGGCTGACTGATACTGTCACGTACCTGATGGGAGACTGAGATGACGAGGTCGGCCTCTCTTGTATCTCCAGCCCTGGCACCGCCGGAGATGGTACAGAGGACACCAAAGGGCTGGAGGAACACGAGTGCCTGTGGGTAGGGACTCCGACAGCCCGGCACTGAGGATCCAGCGATATGCAGTCCCAGAGGGTCTAACAGCAGGACGTTGCAGGAAGTCACAGAAGCCAGAAGCAGGTATTCAGGGTTGCTGGATCACAGGCACTAGAAGTCAATACGGGTCATACGGATAGCCGGGTCAAGGAAGAAGGCGGGCGACGAGGTACCAGGTGGCAGGCAGTAGCGGAGTCAGGTGGGGAGCCGGAGTCAGGAACCAATAGTCAAGTATAACGGAGTCAATAGCGGGGTCAGAGCAAGCCGGGTTCATCAACAGGAAGTCATCAGGATAAGAGCAGGATTCAGGTTACTGGGTACACGCTGAAGATCAGTCAGCAAGGATCTGGGTCAGAGCACTTCCTTAAATAGGCAACGAGTGCCAATTGACGCTAGGGGCGCGCACGGCGTTCGCTGCGCGCATTGGCGCGTGTGCATGCATTGGCGTGCCCGCGTGTGCGTGCGCATGCGCATTGGTGCGCCGGGGTATTACAGGGCACCCGTGTGCGCGCGCATGCGCCGGAAAGCGCCGGGGACAGACGGCCATAGTCCTCTTACAGCCCTGTACACACGGCCGGGAGTCCCGTCAGGAAAAAAACGTTGGTTTCCTGACAGGATTTCTGCCAAGCAAAGCCGTGCATTCAGACAGCCATTCAAAAGAACCGCCATTCTTTTGAATGACAAGAACGCGGTGACGTCATTGACTACGACGCTCGTCACATTGGATGCCGTCGCCATCATCTTGCTACACCCCACACTAAATTTGTACGCTACCTTGCATTGCGTCAAACTCTTATCGAGCATGCGCGGGATTACCTGGGACAGGTAAGCATACAGACGACCGGTTTAATCCTCAGGAAACACTCTGCCGGGAATCCAGATGAGAAAATAGAGAGCAGGGTTCTTTGTTTTCCCATCGGGATTCCCGGGTGTTTTCCTGCTAGGATAACTGGTCGTGTGTACGAGGCTGAAGAGAGAGAAAACTTCTACAAAGTTAGAATTCCCTCCCATAAGACAGTAGTCACCTGAGCAGTGTCCCAATTGGAAGAGTTCCCCATCTTTTCTGCTCTGGTGACTACAGTAAAAGTTTGAATTTCCCCTCACTTCCTATTACAATAGTCACAAGGGCAACCATAGAGGATGAATCTCCTCAGTGGGATACAGACAGCATTAAAAACCTGACCGAGGGGTCTAACCCCTCATCACCACATCTAAAATGAAAACCAAAGTTTTGGCCTTACACTTAAAGCTGAACACTGGTCTTTCTTCAGTCTTGCACAGTTTTTTTTTAAAAAGCCCATGGCGTGTGAAACACACCCAAAAACTCTGCCCAAAAAAGTGCACACACATAAAGAGTCAAACGGGTGTTACACTTGTCCTCCACAAGGAAGGACCTTACCCTGATCCCCCGGGGCGTTAGGCTCCAGACAGGGACTGAGGTACTTCACATGGTCCATCTGGCCGAAACCAGACGGAGCCCGTTCTCTGGAAGGTCTGCCAAAACACACCCACCCAAGTACTAGGTGGGGCTCCCCCGTAGGGAGACCCCATGAGAGCAGGTGAACTAAGCCAAAAGGCCATGTCCACCTACTCCCAAGACGTTCAGGGCAGCCAGAGGACCTAAACCCTACTAATCACCATTGACCAACCAACAAAAAAATACAAAAAAGTGACAACACAGTGGTAAACAATAAGAAAGTGGGGGAGGAGGGAGAGTGAAAGTGACCATCGTGCAATACGATGGCTGGCCCTCCGGCCAGGAATCAAAAATTCCTCTGGTCCCAGCCAAAAGACTCGGCCCTAGAGGCAAGTGCTAAAAAAGTGTGTTATGGTGAAGTAACCGTGGTGCCAATACGCAAAAGTGCTGAGAGAAACACTAGTGCAGATATGGCACCACTGAACTGGCACTCCAGGGGCACATTCACCATAGGCTTTTTGGTTCTTAACCGACCCCCCCAGTGCAGTACTCTTCTCCTACCAGATTAAGAGCCCTTCTGGGTTTTCTCAAGGAGAGCCACTGACTATGAAGCAGCCTCCACTGGTACTAACCCTTCCAGGCCCCCATCAACCCAGCAGATTTGCATGACTCACCCAGACCCCCTCAGACCGGGCTCACTAGCTCCTCCACCGTACGCCGATAGGAGCATCACCAACATCAACACCGGCGAGAAGGCCAGACAAACCCTCGGCCCTCCGCCTTGACCCAGTGGTTCTCCTTCCCTATCAGAAGGCTTTCACCTGCACACCAGCAGGTTTTGCATATGCCACCGCCATCCCTTTCCACCTCGCCGTGTACTAGGGATGGTTAGCACAGCGCCACCTCCTGGCAACTGATAAGAACAGATACTACACTTGATCTTAGCCAAAAGGCCAAGAAGCAATCAGTCTTGCACAAGTGTACCGGCTCCTCTCCTGGGCTGAAATGGCTTACTTTGATTTCACTGCACACTGTGAGCTTCTCCCAATGTGCATTAGAAGCTACAGCAAGTCAGACAGAGCACACCTCAGTTCCTGGCTGGAGGACATCCACCATTTAGTCTGAATGTCCCTTGCCATTGTCCATTGGGTTCGAGTTATTTCATGTTTCGAGTTAAACATGAAGGCTCACCATCACATGTGGGGACTACCTTGGGTGCTCTGGATGCAAATACAGCCTGCCTAGGAAAACCTTTTCCACAAGTTTGACATCTACCCGTCAAGGCATCCTAATTTTTGCATAACCCTCCCAAGAGCCAGTCCACTGCTTGCATCAGGACGAGGGCTCTTGCGAGGAATACGGAGGCAGGGATGTTTTCTGGAAGCTATGTACAACACCATGTCAACCCTTCCCACCAGCCATGATCTGCTTGCCTTACAAATTGTATTATAACGTTCATTGGTTGAAGAGAGAACCGGGGAAAGAAAAATCTCTGGCTGGTTTCTGGAACCATTGGAAAGAGAGTGCTGGAGTGGATTGGAAAGGAGCAAGCAGAGGGCCAGCATGACTGGAGTGATAAGGGACAGCAGGGGTTAAGGAAGTTATTTTGGAAAGTGGGGGGTATTAAGGGATTGGAGGAAAAATTGTGGAGAGGAGGGGTTTTGTTTATTTAAGGGACAGGAGGGGTTACCCGGGCAACACAGCAGGGGAATCCATTAGAGGAGAGGTTTCCCGCCCGCCCTCCCTGGGTTTCGTAAACTTTCCTTCTTTCAGGTTTTGTTGCAGGACACGTAATAGCAGCAGACGGTTGGCGTTGGTGGTCTTTGATGGTGGTAACTATCCTTTGAGGTGGAAGTGTGGGGGACTCATCTGTGGTATGGGCCCCCTGGTGTGTGCAGTTAACATGGGTTAGCTGAAGATGGTAATGGTGGCACTGCGGGTAACAGGTTGTTTTCGAGCTGGTGTTATTTCGGCTGGAGGCCTAGTACGGTAAAAGGCCTGCAGTGAAAATGATTATATTGGAAAGTGACGTCAAAGACCACCGGGGGGAGCATCTGATATCTGAGTTTTGTTATGGTAATATAGGTTTTATATATATATATATTTAATATTTATGAATAAAGAAGGCTGCTGTTGGCCAGCTTTACTCCAGCTCAAGTGTGGTCTCATTATTATAGATAAGGTTAAGGGGGGTTTAAGGTTGGAGTAAGTAAATATGGTGGCAGTCAAGCCATGGGATGTACATCTTAGCGACTCTGGTCAAGATTTTCCTTTAATTTCTTGTAGTGAAGTCATGTATAGTGGAGTTCGGTTGATAATTGATATTTAGGTATTAGTATGATGACTATAAGTTATGTTCCGCAGCAACACCCAAGTTCTCCAGAGAGTGCAATTTATTCCAACACAGAACAAAGTCCAAGTTCCACAGATGATACAAATCCACAGAGTAAATATGACAACGATAAGTAGATTTAGAGTCCCATCTTTTCCTAGATCAATTCTAGACCTGTGCCTTCATATTCATACAGAGTGACAAGACTGACTGAATGCCAGCTTGAATGTCTCAAATACTGGTCTCACACTGGAGGGAGGGGGTTCTTCCAGGTCAACCAAATGTTTCCCATGAATGAATACCCCCTCAAGTCTAATTACCATCAATAAATACTTCCTTACGTAGGTAAGCAATGTACCATTTGAGGTTAACGGGCCACCTCACACACCTAGGTAGTCTTGCATAAGATTAACACATCAAAGGGTCTTCAGCTGTACTTTTGATATGTTAGAATTTAGCTGGCTTCAACAGTTCAACTGAATTGCTGGTCAATATGTTAATGTAATACAATATCCTACATAAATCGGCCAACATTTTACAACATTTCTGTGTGGCCATTGAGATAACCAACACCCCCTTGGCAGACAGTAATAATAGCAGGTGGAAAGGTGAGAAGGTTCTTATTGTTGTGTGTGTCCTCGTTGAGAAGATCCTCTTACTTCCTGGTCAAGAAAAGCTGTGAAAATGTGGAAAAGTCTAGACTAAGTTGCTTCTAGCCAAGTCTGTAGATTGCATAAAAAAGTCTGGATATGATTCAAAATATGCAAAATAGGCTCTGAATATTTATGTAATAAAACATTGTCTCAGGGGATCAGGAAGGAATCTTCTACTCTGTTGGGTCATGTTTTATAACTTTTTAAAAAAATTGATTGGCATGACCTTACAAACTCTATCATTGTGTCTTTTAGGGATCTCCTTCTACTTGAACCCTCACCGGTCCATGGATAATCGATCTGCCATCTCTGAATTGGTTCTGCTCGGATTCCCAGGAATTGGGGAGAAGTTCCACACCCCGGTCTCCATAGCTCTGTTCCTGGTTTATCTCACATCGCTCTTCTCCAATGGCGTAGTGATAGCACTGATCACTTGCAACCGACATCTGCGCCAACCGATGTATGTGCTCATCATTAACCTCGCCATCTCCGACTTGCTGTTTGATACCATCGCTCTGCCGAAGATCGTGGTCAAGTACTGGTTTAATGATGGGTCAATCTCATATGCTGGATGCCTCTTCCAAGTACATTCTGCCCATTTCCTCGGAAGCTTTGACTCCTACATCCTCTTACTGATGGCCATTGACCGTTATGTTGCCATATGCAAACCCCTGAGGTACCCATCAATAATCAACAATCGACGTACCATCCTCGTCTGTTGCTTCTTCTGGCTCTTCACAAGTATTATTGGCATAACAATCGCTGTTCTGGACTCTAGTGAGCGACTATGTGGACATAATATCAGTAGCTGCTTTTGCACCAATTCAGCGGTCTTGTCCTTGGCCTGCAATGATGTGACCCCTGTGAAGCATATAACTTTTTGCCTGGCTATGTTTGTCCTTCTCTTGCCTCTTTTCTTCATCCTTTTCTCCTATGGAGTCATAATCTGGGTTATCATCGCACAGACCCAGTCTGTGAGTCGGCAGAGAGCCTATTACACGTGTGCCACCCAGCTGAGTGTTATTTGTCTATATTTTATCCCACGGATATTTGTGTCTGTAGCCAACCAAGTCAACTTGATCCTCAACGAAGACGTGAACATCCTTATTCTCTGCCTTTACACATTTGTACCGCATATGGCCAACCCCATCATTTACTGTTTGAGGACTAAGGAGATTAGAAGGACCTTTAAGAACCTTATCCAAAGGTGGATCCTGATAAAGATTCCAAGAATTCCAGCAGTGAATGTAAATACAATCTCCGATCACCTTTAGGGAGGGACCCGAAACCTGTGCTATGGAGGGACTCTGGTTGCCTGGATCACTAAGTGGTGTTTGGCATCTTATAAGGAGGCTACAAACATGGAGATCATCTTCTCAAAATCTTACCTTTGCCACCCCACCCCCGTGAAGCCACAATAGGAGGTGGATTAACAGAACAGTCAAAAAGTAAATGTGAAACTCCTTCATCATGGCCTTGACTTTCAGAAGACAAGTACAGACATCCCACTCCCAGGGGCAGACTGACAACTCATAGGGCCCCCGGGAAATAGAAGATTATGGGGCCCCCAGGCTTACAGATGGCCACCAAACCAGGTGGCAGTACAGAGGCGGGACAGCTAAAATCTCAGGATTTTCACATCAAAAGCATGTAGGTTTTGGACATATCAGGGAGAGATGTAAAAAAAACACAGATTTTTACATACTGTCCCTGGTTTTAATGAGCCTGGCCACCCTGATGGGGCCCCCTAGTGGAATGGGGCCCTCGGGCAGTGCCCGAGTTCCTCAATGATCAGTCCGCCCCTGCCCACTCCTGTGACTCAACCCAGCAGAACCCTTGAAAACCAAATTATTTTTCTTTATTTTTCTTAGGCCTCGTACACACGGTTTCTCAGCGAAAACCAGCAAGAAAACTGCTTCTTGCCAAGATTCCCATTCATGTGTACGAGCCATTCAGGTTTCTCGTCTGGAAATGGCCAGAATCTTGGCGAGAAAAAAAGAGAACCTGATCTCTTTTTTCTCGTTGAGATTCTTGTTGGCCTGTTTCCAGACGAGAAACCCGAGAGTGTGTATACTTACCTGTCATCGTGGAAACCTGCGCATGCTCGAAAGGACTTTGACACATGCGCGGTAGCTTCCACGGCATTGGTAGGGTGAAGCAAGATGGCAGCGACGGCATCGAATGTGACGAGCGCATGGTCGTCATACGCGATTACCTCACTGCGTTCTTCCTTTTAAAGAGAACCACGGTTCTTTTGAAATGAAAGTCAGTACACTCCGGCGGCAAGAGATTCTTGCCAAGAATCTCATCAGGGAAAACAACAGGTTTTTCCTGACGAGATTCTCAGACGTGTGTACGAGGCCTTACCTAGAGTGACCTTTTAAGCCCCGTACACAGGATCGGAATTTCCAGTGGAAAAAGTCAGACAGACCGTGTGTACGCCCCATCGGAGTAATTCTATTGTAAATTCTGATGAATTCCATCAGAGTTTAGAGAGAGAACATGTTCTCTTTTCCTCCGATGGAATTCCGTCGGAAATTCCGATGTGATTTTGGTCGGACAAATGTCTGATCGTGTGTACGGGGCTTTAGAGTTTATTTATTAATTATTACATGTTTTGTTGAATGATGCAGAGCACACGGAGTCGGATGTGTTATTTCCTTCACCGAACATGGCGCCACTTTCTATTTGGATGTACACAGATGAAGTCATAGCGCCACCATGTGGTATATAAAGTATCTGGCATGTCACATATCTTTTTCTCATTGTTATCATTATTGAGCTTTCAGGGATAGTACCAAATGTAACATTGTTTTTGTCACAGGATAACTTTACTTTCGAGGGGCCCCGCTACGTTGTGCCAGGTTCTCTTTCCAAGCTAAGATATAGGAAGAAAATACCACGCTAAGTGAACACCAAATAGGAAGCAGCAACTAAAAAGTGATATACACACAAAATAGACAATAGAAAAAAATGCAGTTGCGCTGTGATAAACTGTAAAGAACTGTATGAAGTATAACGAGTGATGATAAAAATGCAAATGAAGCAACAACAACTGTGTTAGATCATAAGTTCAGTGAAGTCCAAAGAAACACAATTGAAATAAATTCTTCTGCGATTCAAAACTTGAGAAAATCCACCACCATAAGTGACGACACCATAAGAAATGCAGGCTTACCAGATGGCAAGCAAAGATGGCTTGCGGCTGTAAACCCCAGCCCGGGCCTAGGCCCGGATTTCCCACAAGGCCACTGAGGCCAGGCCTTGGGGCGGCAGGGCACCAAGGGGCGGCAGTGGCATGGATTCCCCCGACGCCCGGAACATACAGTTAAGTAGGGATGAGCTTCGCGTTCGATGCGAACACATGTTCGCATCGAACATCGGCTGTTCGATCGTTCGTCGAAAAGGAACAAATCGGGTTGTTCGCGCCAAATTCGAATGACGTGCAACGGCCCATAATTCACTGCGGCGTTGCGTGCTGATGATTGGTCAAGCATGCACCATGACCCTGCATGCTTGGCCAATCACAGCGCCCAAAAAACGAAGAGACCTAATTGGCCAAAGCCTGGGTGCTTTGGCCAATTAGGGCTCAGGGCTTTAGCACACGCCCCACGCTATAAAAGGCCGCCTCCCGGGCGGCCTCATGTAGTTTGTTCCGGCTTGCTTAGAGAAGTGAGACAGACAGAGAGAGAGAGAGAGAGAGAGATCAGGGAGGCTACTAGTTAGTATAGTTAAATGTACAGTTTGTAGATATTTATAAACTGTATAGCTTAGCTAGATCTGCTATTAGTATCTGTCAGGCAGGAGATTGTGCTTGATGCTCTAACGTGTTAGTGTACACGTGTTAGTTAATTGCACATAGACGCATTACCTGCTACTGCACGTGTGCTATTTATTTGCACAGAAGGGTAGTTGCTGTTAATGCAAGTGGGGTATTGAATTGCACAGAAACGCAGTCGCTCTGACTGTGCGTGTGCTTTTCAATACCACCTTAGCGCATTTGGTTTCACCGCACATGTGCTGTTACATACCACCTGAGCGCATTTGGTGTCACCGCACGTGTGCTGTCACATATCACCTGAGCGCATTTGGTGTCACCGCACATGTGCTGTTACATACCACCTGAGCGCAGTTAGTGTCACTGTACGTGTGCTGTTACATACCACCTGAGCGCAGTTAGTGTCACTGCACCTGTGCTGTTATATACCACCTGAGCGCAGTTAGTGTCACTGTACGCGTGCTGTTACATACCACCTGAGCGCAGTTAGTGCTGCACCTGTGCTGTTATATACCACCTGAGCGCAGTTAATGTCACTGTACGTGTGCTGTTACATACCACCTGAGCGCAGTTAGTGTCACTGGACGTGTGCTGTTATATACCACATGAGCGCAGTTAGTGTCACTGTACTGTGCTGTTATATACCACCTGAGCGCAGTTAGTGTCACTGGACGTGTGCTGTTATATACCACCTGAGCGCAGTTAGTGTCACTGGACGTGTGCTGTTATATACCACCTGAGCGCAGTTAGTGTCACTGTACGTGTGCTGTTATATACCACCTGAGCGCAGTTAGTGTCACTGTACGTGTGCTCCTATATACCACCTGAGCGCAGTTAGTGTCACTGTACGTGTGCTGTTACATACCACCTGAGTGCAGTTAGTGTCACCGCACCTGTGCTGTTACATACCACCTGAGCGCAGTTAGTGTCACCGCACCTGTGCTGTTATATACCACCTGAGCACAGTTAGTGTCACTGTACGTGTGCTTTTACATACCACCTGAGCGCAGTTAGTGTCACCGCACCTGTGCTGTTACATACCACCTGAGCGCATTTGGTGTCACTGCACCTGTGCTGTTATATACCACCTGAGCGCAGTTAGTGTCACTGTACGTGTGCTTTTACATACCACCTGAGCGCAGTTAGTGTCACCGCACCTGTGCTGTTATATACCACCTGAGCGCAGTTAGTGTCACTGTACGTGTGCTGTTATATACCACCTGAACGCATAAATATGTCTGGAAGGACAACAAAGAGAGGCAGAGAGTCATGAGGGCAAGCAGGCTCTGCATGTAGAGGTAACGCTGGTAGTGTATGTGGTGCATCCTCTTCAGCACGTGGCCGTTCGTCCTTCTTTTCGGGAGCTGGCCGCGTTGAGCCTCAACATGCAGAGGAATTAGTAGAGTGGATGACCAAGCCGTCCTCATCCTCCTCATCCTCTCTCACACAGACTGATCAAAGTTTATCTGGCAAAGCAGCTGCCAAGGCGTCCTCTTCCCTCTGCACAATGGCTTCACACAATACTTCCCTAGTCCCACCATGTCCTCCTGAGGAGTCCCCCGAACTGTTTGAACACAGTGTTGGGTACATGCCGCAGGAAGATGCGCAGCGTTTTGAAGACTCGGATGATGGAACAAAGATAGAGGAAGGCATTGATGTGAGCCCAGGGAGAGGGGGTGGCCGAGAGGGACAGCAATTTGTCAGTGATGATGTTCCCCCAGCTGGAGCATACTGCCAGGTTGTTGACAGTGATGAGGAGGGTGGGGATGATGAGGTAACTGACTCTACCTGGGTGCCTGATAGGAGAGAGGAGGAAGAGGAGGACGAGGCACAGGCACATCTCCAAAAAGGCAGGATGCCCTCCAGGGGTCAGCTTAAGGTCACACCCACTGCATTACAGCGCACATCTACGGCGCTTGTGCATGGCGCTGCTGTGTCTGACCGGTACAGCAAAGATTCTTTGGTGTGGGCCTTTTTTGAAACATGTCCACAAGATCGTACCTTTGCTATTTGCAACTTATGTCACAAGCGTATCTCGCGTGGCCAAAACATCAACCACCTGGGTACCACATCCTTGTCCAGACATATGTCGACCTGCCATGCAGCTCGTTGGCAAGCACACCAAAAAGACCCACACCAAAGACAAAGGCATATCCCCCTTGCCCTTCTGGGACCTCCAACCCCAGTAGACCCCCAGTCCTCTCTGAAGCCTGCAGTGAAGGTGTAGAAATAGGTGTGTCACAAGCTAGTAGTAGCGGTCAATCTACTGATAGTACCAGGCAAATTTCCCTGCCCCAGCTGCTGCAGCGCCGAAAGAAGTACAATCCCAGCCATCCACATGCCCAGCAGTTGAATGCTAGCTTAGCCAAATTGGTAGCACTTCAAATGCTACCTTTTCAGTTGGTAGATTCTGCCCCCTTCCGTGAGTTTGTGCAATGTGCAGTAGCTCAGTGGCAAGTACCAAAACGCCCCTTTTTCTCACGGAAGGCTATTCCGGCTCTCTACCGGCATGTGGAAGGCAATGTCCATGCCTCGCTGGACAGGGCGGTCAGTGGTAAGGTGCATATTACCGCTGACTCATGGTCCAGCAGGCATGGACAGGGATGTTACCTGTCTTTTACGGCGCATTGGGTGACTCTGCTGGCAGCTGGGAAGGACGCAGGGCAAGGTCCAGTAGTTTTGGAGGTTGTTCCGCCACCATGCCTCCAAAACACTACTACTGCTTGTGACACACCTCTCTCCTCCACCCCCTCCTCTTCTTCTTCCTCTGTGGCCTATTCCTGTGGTGATGTTTTCTCCGAACCAGCCGTGCTCCGTAGGCGTACGAGGGGATACGCAGGAATGCAGGCCAAGAGATGCCATGTGGTGCTAGAGCTGGTGTGCTTGGGAGACAGGAGCCACACTGGGGAAGAGGTTTTGTCAGCTCTGCAGGGTCAGGCTGAGAGGTGGTTGACGCCACGCCAGCTGAAGCCTGGAATGGTGGTCAGCGATAATGGCACCAACCTCCTCTCTGCCCTGCGACAGGAAAAACTCACCCACGTGCCCTGTTTTGCGCATGTCCTCAATTTGGTGGTGCAGCGGTTCTTGGACAGGTACCCGGGCTTGCAGGATGTCCTGAAGCAGGCCAGGAAAGTCTGTGTGCATTTTCGGAGGTCATATAATGCCACTGCTCGGCTGACTGACCTCCAAAGGGAATACAACCTGCCCAAGAACCGCCTAATTTGTGACATGCCCACCAGATGGAACTCAACGTTGGCCATGCTGCAGCGGCTGCACACGCAGCAACGGGCCATCAATGAGTACCTGTGCCAATATGGCAGCAGAACTGGGTCAGGGGAGCTAGGTTTTTATTCCCCACGCCAGTGGGCCTTGATCAGGGATGCATGCACTGTCCTGTCACCATTTGAGGAGGCCACGAGGATGGTGAGCAGTGACAGTGCATGCATCAGTGAGACTGTCCCTCTTATTCACATGTTGGAGCACACACTACGTGGAATAATGGACAGGGCCCTTGAGGCACAAGAGAGGGAGGAAGAGGAGGACTTCCTTACCTCTCAAGGCCCCCTTTACCCAGACAGTGGTCCTGCTTGCCCACCTAGCACACAGAAATAGGAGGAGGAGGATGAGGATTGTATCAGCAGCATGGAGGTGGAGCCTAGCACTCAGCAGCAGTCTGCAAGGGATCATTTACAGTCCCAAGGAGCATGTGGAGTTTTACGTGGCTGGGATGAGGTGCCTGTGGATCCTGTCGTCCTCAGTGACCCAGAGGACTGTGGCCCCAAATGCCTCTGCAAACCTACGCTGCATGGCCTCCCTGATCCTGCAAAGCCTGCGTAAAGATCCTCGTGTACGTGCTATCAAGGAGAGGGATCATTACTGGCTGGCGACTCTCCTTGATCCACGTTACAAGAGTAAGGTTGCGGACCTTATGTTGCCATCGCAGAGGGAGCAGAAGATGAAACTTCTGCGGGAGGCCTTGCAGAAGGGTCTGTGCAATGCGTTCCCAGAACTGGGGGGATTACCAAAACCTGGCTCTGGACAACGTCTTGCTGAGGCTTCAGTGAGTCACAGAAGGGGTGGTGGAGAAGGTGGTCGTCTGACCGATGCGTTCAGGCAGTTTTTTAGTCCGCAGCCCCATGGTCTGACCGGTTCCAGCAACCATCGCCAGCGTCTGGTTTACATGGTCTGGGAATACCTAGGGGCAAGATCTGACTTGGACACCTTCCCCACCAAAAATCCTCTGGCTTACTGGGTCTTGAGGATTGATCACTGGCCAGAGCTTGCCCAGTACGCAATTGAGCTACTGGCTTGCCCTGCATCCAGTGTTCTTTCAGAACGGACATTCAGTGCTGCTGGAGGCTTTGTGACTGATCACAGGGTGCGCCTCTCCACCGGCTCTGTTGATCGACTGACCTTCATCAAAATGAATCAGGCTTGGATCAACACCAGCTACCAAGCACTTGATGCTGATATTAATGAATAATATCTTTTTGTTGAAATGTCTGATCTCTTTTAGACTGCTGATGCTGAGTGACTGTCCCCTTATGCTGCCGATGGAATATCCTTCTCCTCCTCACTTTTCTTGCTGCTAGCTAGTAAGAAATGTTGTGTTTCTGGGCTCCGCCACCAGTGCCTAAGGCACAATTTTTCATCCCCTGTTTAACAGGGATGCCTAATAACAATTTTTGATGCAATACTTTGCACGTGGCTCCTAGTTGCGCTCCAATTAGAGTTATTGGGAGGGGTTGCAGTGTTGTGTTGTGCCCAAGGCCCAATTTTTCTGCCCCTGTTTAACAGGGGCACCTAATAACAATTTTTGATGCAATACTTTGCACGTGGCTCCTTGTTGTGCTCTAATTGGAGTTATTGGGAGGGGTTGCAGTGTTGTGTTGTGCCCAAGGCACAATTTTTCTGCCCCTGTTTAACAGGGGCGCCTAATAACAATTTTTGATGCAATACTTTGCACGTGGCTCCTTGTTGCGCTCCAATTACAGTATGTTTGAGGGGTGCCCTTTTTTCAAAAAAATGTCTTTCACAAAACAATAATGGCCCCTCACCACCGCTAAAATATTCGACATAATGTTGCCACACAGAACTTGCGCAAGTAGCATTAATTACTTTTTTTTTATAGTCCTCTCATGTTGTGCAGGGACATTTCTAAACACGTGCCACTACTATAGACACCCAGCAGGTGTGATATTTATAGGAATTTTTTATTTATTTTTTTCACTTTAAGCATTATTAAAATGGCTGCTCCGGAAAAAAAAGGCCGTTTTAAAAAAAAAAATTCCATTGATACATGTTCCCTGGGGCAAGACCCGGGTTCTGAACAATGTTTTCCAACATTTAATTGAATTTTGGTCTTTAAAATTACCGTTTTTGAATTCGAACGTTCGGGTCCCATAGGTTCGAAATATTCGTGCGAACCCGCGGTCTGTTCGAACGTTCTGGTGCGAACCGAACCCGGGGGGGGGGTTCGGCTCATCCCTAGTGAAGATACATCCTCGCCAAATTTAACAAAAAGCTTGTGTACAATATAACATTTGTTATGTACACGTATATAATAAGTAGTAGCAAGAGATCTGTTTGATATTGAGAAGAAATAATACAATGTCAAGGTTATGTCAATAAGAGCTAAAAGGTTCCAAGTACGCCAGGATGATTTAAATAAGAGCTAGGAATATACCTTGTCATATAATGTAAATATCATCTGAGCATTCAAGCGTCATTTATCTCTATTGTAGAAGCATATCATTTATTTATTTTGACACAAATTGTACCTGATTTTAATTTTTGCACTATATCTTTAGTTAATAAATATATATTTATTAAATATTCCATTTGTATTACTCGTCCTCAAAATAGCACGGATAAAATAATTTTGATATCTTGTATTGCAGGATAAGTGTATATTTCCCCAAAGCACAGATTTCCATATTTTCATAAATACAATAATATTTTATAAATCCAGAATAAACATTCTGATGGCATATGTAGGCTCTATGCCGAGATACGTCAATGGTTCTGACAGTGACTTCAGGAGGCCAAAGTTGCGCTCCGCGACTGCACGGTTTGGGCGTGTGCTTCATTGTATCTTTCCTCTCCTGGGGTTTGGAGATCCCGGAATGGAGTCATGAGATGGAGTCCCAGGGGTAGATTCATGTAGAGATCCGACGGTGTATCTACTGATACACCGTCGGATCTGTGAGATCCGACGCTCGGATCTATGCGGCTGATTCATCGAATCAGGTTCCGCATAGATCTCCCTTAGAGCCGACTGGTGTAACTGAGTTACACTGTCGGATTTTAGGCTGCATTCTCCCGCCGTCCGCTAGGTGGCGCTTCCGTTCTTCTTCGCGCCGAATATGCAAATGAGCAGAACCGCCGATTCAGAATCGAATGCCCAGGCGACGTTTTTTTTACGTCGCTTGCGTTCGGCTTTTTCCGTCGGATTGTTACCCCTGCTATATGCGGGGTAAGTGCGGCGGATCCTATGTTAAGTATGGCCATCGTTCCCGCATCGAATTTTGAATTTTTTACGTCGTTTACGTAAGTCGTTCGGGAATACGGCCATACGTTAATAGCGTTAACGACGAACACAATGACGTCCTTGCGACGTCATTTAAAGCAATGCACGCTGGGAAATTTAGCCGGCGGCGCATGCGCAGTACGATCGGCGCGGGGACGCGTGCAATTTAAATAGTAAACTCCCCCTAGCCGCGGAATTTGCATTCCGCCGGGGGATTTACGATCCGCCAGGGCTACTTACGAGGCAAGTGCTTAATGAATACAGCACTTGCCTCAAAAATTGTCGCATGCGGATCGTAAAACAGATAGATCACGCGGATCAAAAGATCCGCTGATCTACATGAATCTACCCCCCAGTGCATATGCAGAGTCACCTGGAAGGGAAAAGATAGGAGGATGTTAGTGGTGCATGTGCCCCTTGTGATTTCTGCATCATGGGGGGGACAGTCATGCCTGTCACCCATGTCACTCACCAACCAGCCAGCTGTCCCCATACACGTTCTGTTCGAATTCCATTCGCATGTGGCTCTGATTGTATATGTAGCTGTCATGGCTGGATCTGGGGTTTTTGGCATGGACGTGCCATATGAGGCATTGGGCATCGGCTATCACCTGTACGTTGATGGAATGGCAATGCTTCCGTTTGCGGTATATGGGCTCTGTCTCATGGGGGGGCTGGAGTGCCACATGTGTGCAATCAATGGCCCCCACGGTGCGTGGGAATCCATCAATTCTGTAGAAATCGGTCATTGCCTTGGAGGCAATGGAGGATTGTGACATCCCAGGCACCACTCCACTTGTTCTTTGAAAAGAGCCACTGGCAAGGAAATGGAGTGTTGCCAGGACCTTAACCAGTGGCTGCAGTGCATGTGATCGGTGTGTTGGGCTGGTGATGTCCTCCTGCAGGGTTATGGTTAATTCCATGATGGCAGCAGCGGTGAATCTGAAGATGCGATACACCTCACAATCACTCATGCCAAAGAGGTCTATGCGTGTGCGGTATATCCTCTCCCGTGCCCTCCTCCTTCTGCTCTCCTGGCATGGTGGCATACAGATTTTTGTCCTGCAAGTGTGGCTGCTCAGCTCCTCACTAACAGTGTTGCTTTAGCTGACAAATAGACGGATTGTCTAATTTAAGGCAAGGTTTTATATTGTCTAATTTTAGACCGGACGTGCAGCTGATGCGCACAGCGCGTAGCCTGCACTGCACCAACTTACTTTTGTGGATCGCCATAACTCCCTTTGCCTAGCAAATCAATGGTGTGTCTAGCGCATTTTTTGCGCGCACGATGCGCCGGTCTAACGAAATTACGTCGGTCTAAAATATCTAGATTTATGGCGTATATCGTTTTGGGGATACGGCATAACGATACGCAGGCGCATATTTCCAATTACTCTGGCGCATCTCCTGATACTCCAGCGTAATGGCTTTGTGAATCTGGCCCAGAGTCTATTACACACACACAATAGTCAATTAGCTGGATAAGAGCACATTAGCATACCTAAGGAGCGGTTTAGGAATCAGGCTGATTCAGTTCCAATCCACACCTAGACAGACAGAGGATATTTACCCCTCATAATATCCCAAGGTATCCTGCAATATGTCCTATCCACAATGTCTCATCATATGTAATACATGAAGTATGATTTCACTTTTTTTTATTTTTATTAAACAATTTTATTAAGTTTTGTCAGATACAAAATCATGGACAACAAGAGGGCTGGATGCAACCAGCCAAATCAATGATACAGGCAGAGAAGCAGGTACATTAAGGAATCAACAGTCGTATGTATGGTGTAACAAAATAGCAATATCCGGGCAGGAAGGTCCGCCAAATGTGTAAAATCCCAAGGGGGGGGGGGGGGGTACTCAGTCTGGGTGTAACTCAGAGGTTCCACAAACCCCTCTGTCCATAGGGAAATAATGAGTAGCCAATTAATATCTAGCAAACTTTTCATCCAAATGCCCACCCCAATGGGGAACTATCTGTGGGCAGAGAGGGGAGCGTGAGAATACTAATCGTCTCGTCGGTCGTCAAGCAAATACCAAGGGAGGGGAGAAAAAAAAAGGGGGGTAGATGGGGGTACAGGAGTCTCAGGGTGTGAACGAGGTAGGGGCAATGGAGTCTCTATAATGGGTCCAGCACGCCCAGGTTTCTCTGAATCTTTCATGGGTGTCATGGGCACAGTGAATAAGCTGCTCAATTTCTTCAATCTTGTCAACTCTACGGTGCCAGTCTTGTACTGTGGGGGGTGAGGTGGACTTCCATCTGAGTGCAACACACTGGGCCGCAGCATTGGTAAGGTGTAGTGCTAGTGATTGGGCGGGTGTGAAGTCTAATTGGTAGGTGGTTATTCTAGTAATGAGATCATGGACTGCCGTCCAGAATGGTTTTATCAGCGGGCATTCCCACCAGATGTGGATGAGTGAGTCCCTCTCCGCGCCACATCTGCAGCATTCCGCGGGGACAGATGGAAAGATCCTATGAAGCCTATCAGGGGTGCGGTACCAACGGGAGTAAAGCTTGAACCTTTTTTCTTGGGCCGAAACATTAATCGACCCCTTATGAGTATTGTTCCATATCGACAACCAATCATCCTCCGACAGGTGCAGGGATAGGTCATTGTCCCATGCCTCACCGGTCGCTCTAGGGAGCTCGCGATCAGCGAGCAACAAAGAGTACATTAGGTGACGTTGGGGTTCCCGACCATTGCATACGCGCTCCAGTGGGGACAACCCTCTAGACCAGTGTATTAGCGGTCGGGTACTGGTGAAGAAATGTCTAAGTTGAAAAAACTTAAAGAACGGGAGGATCAAATGTGGGAAAGCAGCTGACATCTCCGCGTGAGTGAGCAGAGTGCCATTGTGGAAGCATTGATGGGCCCGTACTTCTACGGGCTCAGAAGTCGCAGTCAGGTCTTTCATGACAATGTCAGGCGGGAAGTCTGGGTTCTGACGCAGTGGGGTCATCGGGCCAGGTGAGGGAACCAGTTTAAGAGTTTTGCAAACAGCTCTGAAATTTCGGATCGTGGGTCTGATAAGGGGGTGGCTTAGGCAGGACTGAGGGACTATGCGAGGTGTAATCCATGGTAAGTGGGATATGGGGAACTGAAGGAAATTGTTTTCCAGAGCGACACAATCCTTGCTGTCTCTGTGGAGGTGCCAGTCCACCAGGCGTGTAAGAAGGCAGGCCTTGTGGTAGAGTGCCACATCTGGCAGGCCAAGACCCCCCTTCAGTTTTGGAAGGACTAGGTTTTTCCAGCGTAGGCGCGGCGGCCGGCCATCCCAGAGGAACATCCTACAACAACGCCTGAACGTGGAGAAAAAGGAGCTCGGAAGCTGGATTGGGACAGCCTGTAACAAGTACAGGATTCTCGGGGAGGACATTCATCTCGAGGACCACGTCCAAACCCGGAGATGCGACCTTTGGTCCATCTTCTCATGTCCTCTTTAAGGAGTTGGATGGCTGGCAGAAAATTCAGAGCATATAGGTCTTTTAAATCAGGGGGTAATTTAATGCCTAGATAGGTAATACTTTGTGACTCCCACCTAAACGGGAATGACTGTTTGCATTGGAAAACCACGAAGTGTGGAAGGGAGACGTTCAGAGCTATCGATTTATCAAAATTTATTTGAAGGTTAGAAAGTAGTCGAAATAGTCGGAAGTCTTGGAGTAGGTTAGGTATCGTGGTAATAGGGTCGGTCAGGAATAGAAGGATATCGTCCGCATATGTGGCTACTTTACACTGTTTGTCTCGAACGTCAACACCCTTGATACATTGGTTACCCCTTAGTCTGCATAGGATTGGTTCCATCGTGAGAATGAAGACAAGTGGGGATAAAGGACATCCCTGGCGAGTTCCGTTTGAGAGTGAGAAGGCGCTTGACAGTTGGCCGTTGACCTTGACCTGAGCCGTAGGGGCAGAGTATAACGCCATGATCATTCGGACCATAGCGGACGGGAGGCCCAGTCTGTTCAGAACTGCCTCCATGTAGTGCCAGGCCACCCTGTATGAAGTATGATTTCACGGTCCATGACACATTACATGTTCTGCCAAAGCTCTATAAAAAGGTAACAATGAAAGCCACAAGGAAACAGTTCAGTCATTGACAAATCTCCAAAAGTGTGGACATATTGGTATATCATGAGCTCTCACTGGGTTGTAAAAGGCTTGGTGAGTGAATAACTTGTATAGCACTACAAATGCAAACTGAATCGGAAAGGTGGGTCTTGAGTTTTTTTCTGAAGGCCTGGTGATTCTCTTCCGTTCGTATACGAGTTGGTAATGAGTTCCACAGTCAAGGTCCTTGGACTGCAAATCTTCGCTCTCTTTTGCTTTTGTAATGGGCCTTGGGGATCTGTAGTAGATTTTGATTAGCTGACTGAAGGACGCGATTGGAGTTGTGATATTTTATTCTGATCACCGATAGGCCCATTTTTAATGTGAACCCTCTGGTGTGTTATGACTCTGCAATTATCTTGGAATCTAGGCTATAAGTTTTGGATCTCAGCTGCGGAGGCTTCTCAGGTCTCAACCACCGGTTCACTCTCAAGGTTGTACAGAGAGTTTGGGGTTAGCTCATCACAACCTCCACTGAGAAAAAGAAAATATACTTGAGCTTATTAATTCAAAAGCGAAGTGGATCCATAAAGTAAATAATAATCTCTATGATCAGTAATTGGCTGGGCTGTTTAGCAAGAGGTACTTATAGTTGCGTTAAGCTGGGAATACTATGACTACAGGTTCACTCCACTACCTATGGTGGAAGCGACAGACAGGCAATGTATATGGCAGGTACTCTAGTCTTACTAGGTAGCAATTGAGGAAATTATTACAGTCCTTTTAACGTACAGCAATGAGTATTATCACTACAACTTGTTATATCTCATATAAGGTACTTGCGGTTAGGTCAGATACTGCAGGTAGGTCCTTCCAGCTGGTTGTTGGTGGCAGTGTCCCAAAGTCAATGTAGCAGGGGGAGGTTGGTGGTCCAGTATGATGATCAGTGTGGCAGAGAGAGATAGAGGATAAGTCCCATAAGGCTGCAACGTGAAACTAGGTGGAACCGAAGTCTGGTGTAGAAAGAAGTCCAGGGGGTTGGGGTTCCTGAGCAGGGGTTAGCGGGTACCCGGTGGCGGCAGGCGTCCAACTAGAATAACCGAACACCCTGCCGCCGGACCAGGAGGTTTAAATAGCCCGGCTAGGAAGAGAAGCACGCCGAGACGCACTTCCACGTTCCAGCTTGGAACGCAGACGTCCGCGCACCGGAAGTGACGCAGCCGTCTTACAGAATGGAGCGCAGCTGTTTGGAAAAGGTACAGCTGCGCTTGTTCTACCTCCAGTAACGACGATGGCATTACATGGTGTGAGCCAAGGTCTGACTTTTGTGTAAAAGCTTTATCACATTCAGAACATTGATATGGCTTCTCTCTGCGGTGTGAATCATCAGGTGTCTGGTAAGGTCATCACTCTTTGTAAATACTCTGTCACATTCAGAACATTGATATGGTTTCTCTCCAGTGTGAATCCTCTGGTGTGTGATAAGAACTGACTTACGTGTAAAAGCTTTGTCACATTCAGAACACTGATATGGTTTCTCTCCAGTGTGAATCATCAGGTGTCTGGTAAGGTCATTACTCATTGTAAATACTCTGTCACATTCAGAACATTGATATGGTTTCTCTCCAGTGTGAATCCTCTGGTGTGTGATAAGATGTGACTTACTTTTAAAAGCTTTGTCACATTCAGAACACTGATATGGTTTCTCTCCAGTGTGAATCCTCTGGTGTCTGGTAAGGTCATTACTCTTTGTAAATACTCTGTCACATTCAGAACATTGATATGGTTTCTCTCCAGTGTGAATCCTCTGGTGTGTGATAAGATGTGACTTACGTTTAAAAGCTTTGTCACATTCAGAACACTGATGTGGTTTCTCGTCAGTGTGAATCCTCTGGTGTGTGATCAGTTCTGACATATTTAAAAAATCTTTATTACACACAAAACACTGAAACGGCCTCTCTGCGGTGTGGACACTCTCGTGTTTAAGAAGTCTTTGCCTCCTTGTAAAAGCTTTGTCACATTGAGAACACTGATATATCTTCACTCCAGTGTGAATGCTCATGTGTAAGTCAAGATTACTCTTCTGTGTAAAAGTTTTATTACATTCCGAACACCGATACGGCTTTACTCCAGTGTGAATCCTCTGGTGTTGGCGAAGCGCTGACTTTGATGTGAAAGCTTTGTCACATTCAGAACACTGAAATGGTTTCTCTCCAGTGTGAATCCTCTGGTGTGTGATAAGAGTTGCCTTCACTCTAAAATCTTTGCCACACTCTGAACACCGATACAGCTTTGCTCCGGTGTGAACGCTCATGTGTAAATTAAGACTACTCTTCTGGGTAAATGTTTTGTCACATTCGGGGCACTGATATGGCCTATTTCCAGTGTGAACCCTGTGGTGCAGGATGAGATATGAACTATTTGCAAAAGATTTGTAACATTCAGAACATTGAAATGGCTTATCCTCCATTGTGAACCCGACGTGCGATAAACTTTCCCTTCACGGTAAAACCTTTATCACAATCCCAAAATGAAATATCTTCTGAAATTACTTCTCTTCTCTTACTTCCTTGTGGTAATGGGTTGGACTTAGGATAAAGCCATAGTCACTCGAAGAACTTTGGAATTACTTCTCTGCTGTTATCCTCGAAGGCTGGGTCAATGTTAAAAAAGGATCCAAAACATTTACAACACCGATATGATTTGTGTCCTGTGTGACTCCTCAAGTGATCTGCAATCAAGTACTTCAGTCAATTAAGACACTCATATGGCTGCTTTCCCATGTGACTTCTTGGTATTTATGAAGACCAATATGACCGAAAACAGCTCATTAATCCACCTGTAAAGAGAAATAAATAAAAGTCAGAATTGTACGGGGGCTGAATAAAGTTGATTTCTATTTCTAACGTTCATTATTAGATACACTATGTGACGGAAGTCACTTTGGGTGGGGGGCTGGTGTAACCCAGAATCTCTTGGAGAGGTTGGGAAACCCTTGCTTCAGCTTCCCATGCACCTCCTGGGCCAGACTCTCAAAGAGGTTACGTTGGTCTATCTCGAGATACGCCAGGTAACTTCTAGGATGCGCCGGCGTACCTGTTTTCTGTATTCAGAAAGCAAGATACGCCGGAATTTTGCTTAGATACAGCCGGCGTAAATCTCTTACGTCGCCGTATCTTAGTTGCATATTTACGCTGGCCACTAGGTGGCGCCTCCCTTTTTTACGCGACGAATATGCAAGTCTGCTAGATACACAGCTTCACAAACGTACTTGCGCCCAGCGCATTATTTTTACGTTGTTTGCGCAAGTCTGGCGTAAAGTTACCCCTGCTATATGAGGCGTACGTGAGACATAGGTAATGTTAAGTATGGATGTCGGGACATCGTTGAATTTTCAGCCGTATACGTTGTTTGCATAAAACGTATGCGAATAGGGCTTTGCGTAAGTTACGTTCACGTCGAAACCAATGAGTATTTGCGGCATAATTTTGAGCACATGCACCGGGATACATCCACGGATGGCGCATGTGCCGTTTAGAAAAAGCGTCAATTACGTGGGGTTCACGATTCATTTACATGGATCACGCCCCCTACCTACCTATTTCGAATTAGGCGCGGTTACGCCGGCCCATTTACGCTACGCCGCCGAAACTTTGGGCGCAAGTTCTTTGTGAATACGGCACTCGCCTCTCTAAGTTGCGGCAGCATAGCGTAAACAAGAAACGATACGCCCACACAAAGATAGGCGTCTGTATGAGAACCTGGCCCCCTATGTCTAAGTCACCCTGTGTCTATTAGGGGCAAGAAAATATGGCTTGGATTACTTAAAATGAAACAGTAATACAGTATTTATCCCCCAGATCTCCCAGGATATATATAAAGGGCCAGATTCAGAAAGAGTTATGCCGGCGTATCGGTGATATCAGTGATACGGCGGCATAACTCACACTTTGCGCCGGCGTATCTTTTTTTCTGTATTCAGAAAACAAGATATGCCGTTTTGCATTGAAGATCCGACAGGCGTACTTGTATTACGCCGTCGGATCTTAAATGTGTTTTTAAAATGGCCGCCGGGGGCGTTCCCGCCGATTTCCCCTGAGAATATGTAAATCAGCAAGATACGCCAATTCACAAACGTGCGCCGGCCCGACGCAGTGACTTTACGCCGTTTACGTAAGGGTTTTCCCAGCGTAAAGATAAAGCTGCCCATAGCAGGCGCATCCTATGTTAAGTATGGACGTCGTGACCGCGGGAAATTTAAAAATGTTTACGTCGTTTGCGTAACTCGTCCGTGAATGGGGATTTACGTCGATTACGTTCACGCCGACAACACCGTCATGATTTGGAGCATGCGCACTGGGATTTTACAATGGTCGACGCATGTGCAGTATGTTCGGCGCGGGGACGCACCCAATTTAAATAGGAGACGCCCCCCACCCGCCGAATTTGTATTAGGCCGCCCAGTTTACGCTACGCCGCCTCAACTTTACACGCAAGTGCTTTCTGAATACAGCACTTGCGAGTAAAGTTGAGGCGGCGTAACATAAATAAGAAAAGTTACGCCGCTGCAACTTTGCGCGCGGCCTTTCTGAATCTGGCCCAAAGACTATTCCTGGTAGACATGTGCATTTCAGCCAGCTCTCCCTCCCAGCAGCAGACGGCACCCATGAATGATGCCACTGACCCAGCAGAAGAACTGGCAACAGAGAAGAGTACTGCCGGACTCTGCCCTCAACTAACAAAAGATGTGGTATCCATCTGTATACTCCAGGAATGCTGAGCAGTCGGCCCAGATCCCCAACAGCATGATAAAGTGAGCCCAACCACCCCGTCTTCTTTCCAGAGGATGAAAAGGACTCCAGGGAGAAGGGCCAGTCCATGCTTCTGGCTGGGTGAGAAATGCTATGTTTGGGACAATTTATTTGGGGTACACTGTGGATACCGGCATTGGGGGACTGGAACTATTGACTAACTTCGGAGTCGACCTGTCTAGGGTCTCCTCCTGTGTTAAGTCTCCTGCCGAAAGGGGAGAGATGTGACGGGAGTCACTTTGGGCAGGGGGGTTGGTGGAACCCAGTATCCCTTGGAAAGAATGGGAAACCCTTGCTTCAGCTCCCCATGCACCTCTTATGTCTAAATCACCCTATGTCTATTAGGGGCACAGGGTGACCAAGAAAATATGGCATGGAGAGCATGGGGGGCTATGAAGAGCACAGGGGACAGCGGAGATCACAGGGGTGATGTGGAGAGCACAGAGCATGGGAGGGGGATAGAGAGCACTGAGTGTGGCAGACAGCATGGGGGAGGTGAGAGTACGAGGAGGCAAAGAGTATGGGTGGGGTAGGAGAGCTAGGTTACAGAGGGGCTGAACTCACGTTCTGGCTCCTCCCCCCTTTGCAGTCAATCCCAATGGCACCAACGGCTGTGTATCTCACCTAGCTCCTCCCCATTCATGTCTCCGAGAACCAATGGCTGCCCTCCACTAGGGATGAGCCGAACATACCCGCGTTCGGTTTGCACCAGAACGTTCGAACAGACCGCGGGTTCGCGTGAACATTTAGAACCCCATTGAAATCTATGGGACTCGAACGTTCGAATTCAAAAACAATCATTTTAAAGACCAATATTCAATTTAATGTTGGAAAACGTCTTTCAGAACCCGGGTCTTGCCCCAGGAAACATGTATCAATGGAAAAAAAGTTTTAAAAATGGACGTTTTTTCCGGAGCAGCCATTTTAATGATGCTTAGTGAAAAAAAATGAAAAATTCCTTTAAATATCACACCTGCTGGGTGTCTATAGTAGTGGCACGTGTTTATAAATGTCCCTGCACAACATGAGAGGACTATAAGAAAAATTTAATTTAATACTGCTTGCGCACGTGCTGTGTGGCAACAATATGTCAAATATTTTAGCGGTGGTGGGGGGCCATTATTTTTTCGTGAAAGAAAAATTGTGGGAAAAAAGGGCACCCCTCAAACATACTGTAATTGGAGCGCAACAAGGAGCCACGTGCAAAGTATTGCATCAAAAATTGTTATTAGGTGCCCCTGTTAAACAGGGGCTGAAAAATTGTGCCTTAGGCACAACACAACACGGCAACCCCTCCCAAAAACTCTAATTGGAGCACAACAAAGTATTGCATCAAAAATTGTTATTAGGCGCCCCTGTTAAACAGGGGCACAGAAATTTGGCCTTTGGCACTGGTGGCGGAGCCCAGAAACACAACATTTCTTACTAGTTATCAGCAAGAAAAGTGAGGAGGAGAAGGATATTCCATCAGCAGCATAAGAGGACAGTCACTCAGCATCAGCATACGCAGTCTAAAAGGGATCTGACATTTCAACAAAAAGATATTATTCATTAATATCAGCATCAGGTGCTTGTTAGCTGGTGTTGATCCAAGCCTGATTCATTTTGATGAAGGTCAGTCGATCAACAGAGTTGGTGGAGAGGCGCACCCTGTGATCGGTCACAAAGCCTCCAGCAGCACTGAATGTGCGTTCTGAAAGAACACTGGATGCAGGGCAAGCCAGTAGCTCAATTGCATACTGGGCAAGCTCTGGCCAGTGATCCATCCTCAAGACCCAGTAAGCCAGAGGATTTTCGGTGGGGAAGGAGTCCAAGTCAGATCTTGCCCCTAGGTATTCCCGGACCATGTAAACCAGACGCCGGTCAGACCTTGGGGCTGCGGACTAAAAAATTGTCTGAACGCATCGGTCCCATGGCCACCTTCTCCACCGCTCCTTCTGTGACTCACCGAAGCCTCAGCAAGACGTTGTCCAGAGCCAGGTTTTGGTAATCCCCCCAGTTCTGGGAACGCATTGCACAGACCCTTCTGCAAGGCCTCCCGCAGAAGTTTCATCTTCTGCTCCCTCTGCGATGGCAACATAAGGTCTGCAACCTTACTCTTGTAACGTGGATCAAGGAGAGTTGCCAGCCAGTAATGATCCCTCTCCTTGATAGCACATACACAAGGATCCTTACACAGGCTTTGCAGGATCAGGGAGGCCATGCAGCGTAGGTCTGCAGAGGCATTCGGGGCACAGTCTTCTGGGTCACTGAGGACGACAGGATCCAGAGGCACCTCATCCCAGCCACGTAAAAGTCCATGTGTTCCTTGGGACTGTAAATGATCCCTTGAAGACTGCTGCTGCTGAGTGCTAGGCTCCACCTCCATGCTGCTGATATAATCATCCTCCTCCTCCTGTGTGCTAGGTGGGCAAGCAGGACCACTGTCTGGGTAAAGGAAGTCCTCCTCTTCCTCCCTCTGTTCTGCCTCAAGGGCCCTGTCCATTATTCCACGTAGCGTGTGCTCCAACATGTGAATAAGAGGGACAGTCTCACTGATGCATGCACTGTCACTGCTCACCATCCTCGTGGCCTCCTCAAATGGTGACAGGACAGTGCATGCATCCCTAATCAAGGCCCACTGGCGTGGGGAAAAAAACCAAGCTCCCCTGACCCAGTTCTGCTGCCATATTGGCACAGGTACTCATTAATGGCCCGATGCTGCGTGTGCAGCCGCTGCAGCATGGCCAAGTAGAGTTCCATCTGGTGGGCATGTCACAAATTAGGCGGTTCTTGGGCAGGTTGTATTCCCTTTGGAGGTCTGTCAGCCGAGCAGTGGCATTATATGACCTCTGGAAATGCACACAGACTTTCCTGGCCTGCCTCAGGACATCCTGTAAGCCCGGGTACCTGCCCAAGAACCGCTGCACCACCAAATTCAGGACATGAGCAAAACAGGGCACGTGGGTGAGTTTTCCCTGTCGCAGGGCAGAGAGGAGGTTGGTGCCATTATCACTGACCACCATTCCAGGCTTCAGCTGGCGTGGCGTCAACCACCTCTGAGCCTGACCCTGCAGAGCTGACAAAACCTCTTCCCCAGTGTGGCTCCTGTCTCTCAAGCACACCAGCTCTAGCACCACATGGCATCCCTTGGCCTGCATAGCCCCTCGTACGCCTACGGAGCACGGCTGGTTCTGAGGAAACATCACCACAGGAAGAGGCCACAGAGGAAAAAGAGGAGGGGGTGGAGGAGAGAGGTGTGTCACAACCAGTAGTAGTGCTTTGGAGCCGTGGTGGCGGAACAACTTCCAAAACCACTGTACCTTGCCCTGCGTCCTTCCCAGCTGCCAGCAGTCACCCAATGCGCCGTAAAAGACAGGTAACGTCCCTGTCCATGCCTGCTGGACCACAAGCGTAGATGTGCGCTGTAATGCAGTTGGTGTGCCCTTAAGCTGAACCCTCTTTGGAGATGTGCCTGTGCCTCGTCCTCCTCCTCCTCTCTCCTATCAGGCACCCAGGTAGAGTCAGTGACCTCATCATCCCCTCCCTCCTCATCACTGTCAAAAACCTGGCAGTATGCTCCAGCTGGGGGAACATCACTGCCAGATTGCTGTCCCTCTCGGCCACCCCCTCTCCCTGGGCTCACATCAATGCCTTCCTCTATCTGTGTTCCATCATCGGAGCCTTCAAAACGCTGCGCATCTTTATTCAGCATGTACCCAACACTGTGTTGAAACAGTTCGTGGGAACAAATAGAAATAAACAGCACCTGTCCAGTAAGAGCAACTGCGTTTATGGGCAAAAACACAGCAAACTTGCAGTAAGATCGACTAAGTTTATGGCCAAAAACACAGCAAACGTGCAGTAAGATCGACTGCGTTTATGGCCAAAAACAGCAAATGTGCAGTATGATCGACTGTGTTTATGGCCAAAAACTGCAAACGTGCAGTATGATCGACTGCGTTTATGGCCAAAAACAGCAAACGTGCAGTATAATCGACTGCGTTTATGGGCAAAAACACAGAAAACGTATAGTAAGATCGACTGAGTTTATGGGCAAAAACAGCAAATGTGCAGTATGATCGACTGCGTTTAAGGGCAAAAACACAGAAAACGTATAGTAAGATCGACTGAGTTTATGGGCAAAAACAGCAAACGTGCAGTATAATCGACTGCGTTTATGGGCAAAAACACAGAAAACGTATAGTAAGATCGACTGAGTTTATGGGCAAAAACAGCAAATGTGCAGTATGATCGACTGCGTTTATGGGCAAAAACACAGCAAACGTATTGTACTAGAGGTCGACCGATATGGTTTTTTCTCTGGCCGATGCCGATATTTGGAAATCGGGGCGGCCGACGGCCAATATGTGTAGCAGATTTTTGCGGCCGATATTTTAGGCCGATTTTTTTCTTCTCATCTCAAAAAACCTAGGGTGGAGAGGTGGGGAGGAGATAATTGTTTAGGGTGGAGAGGTGATGTGCAGCCTGTCAGTGCCACATCAGTGCCCACCAGTGCATCCCACCATTGCCCACTAGTGCATCACCTCAGTGCAAACCAGTGCCATCCATCTCAGTGCCATCCACCCAGTGCCATCCACCCCAGTGCCATCCACCCCAGTGCCATCCACCCCAGTCTGTAACAGCCAATCGGCAGCCTCTGCCTACAAACCCCAGAATGCAGAGCGGGACAGTAACATTATGGGGTTTGTAGGCAGAGGCCGGGCGCGCAGCACGTCAGGGGATGTTTTTCTTTACAGTGTAGAATGTCGGCAGCAGCGGCCGCCGATTGGCTGTTACAGGCGTCAGCAGATAGCAGCGAGCGGGCCCCTCCTCTCTGTTCACACCTACAGAGGAGGAGGGGCCCGCTCGCTGCTATCTGCTGACGCCTGTAACAGCCAATCGGTGGCTGCCGCTGCTGACAACGCTGGGTGTACCAAGATGGCCGCGGCTCCGGAGCTAGGCCGAAGCCGCGGCCTTTCCTGATGCTGTGACCATGGCG
This sequence comes from Rana kukunoris, assembly GCA_029574335.1. NCBI lineage: Eukaryota > Metazoa > Chordata > Amphibia > Anura > Ranidae > Rana > Rana kukunoris. The sequence goes on along the minus strand of CM056050.1, from coordinate 433,205 downwards.
GCAATCCGCGGATTGCCGCCGCGGTCACAGCATCAGGAAAGGCCGCGGCTTCGGCCTAGCTCCGGATCCGTGGCACTGCTAGCGTCATGTTAAATTTCGGCCTAATTTGGAGATAAATCGGCCGATGCCGATTTCTCCAAAACGGCCAAATATCGGCTGATATATCGGCCTGCCAATATATCGGTCGACCTCTATATAGTACAGCACAATCTCCTGCCTGAAAAATGCTAATAGCAGATCTAGCTAAGCTATACAGTGTATAAATATATGTACAATTCCTAGGGATGTCAATATATTCTCTACAAACTTTAAAAATTTAACTATACTGACTACAAGCCTTCCTACTCTATCTGGTAGAAAAGACACTGGGGTAGATTCATATAGAGATACGATGGATCTTAGGCTGCAATCTCCCGCTGGCCGCTAGGTGGCGCTTCCGTTTGTATACGCGAAAATATGCAAATGAGGAGAACCGCCGATTCAGAAACTTTTTTTTACGTCGTTTGTGCTCGGCTTTTTCCGGCGGATAGTTACCCCTGCTATATGAGGGGTAAGTGCGGCGTATCCTATGTTAAGTATGGCCGTCGTTCCCGTGTCGAGTTTTGAATTTCTTACGTCATTTACATAAGTCGTTAGCGAATACGGCCATACGTAATTTGCGTTAACGTCAAAACCAATGACGTCCTTGTGATGTCATTAGGAGCAATGCACGCTGGGAAATTTAGCCCGCGGCGCATGCGCAGTTAAATCGGCGCGGGGACACGCCTGATTTAAATAATACACTCCCCCTAGCCGCGGAATTTGAATTCTGCCGGGGGATTTACGAGCCGCCGGCGCCACTTTAGAGGCAAGTGCTTTGTGAATACAGCAGTTGTCTCAAAAACTGGCGCTGGCGGATCGTAAATAAGATTGATTACGCAGATCTAAAGATCCGCTGATCTATGTGAATCTACCCCACTGTGTCTCTATCTCTCTCTCTCTCTAACTGACCGACTGTCTGACTTCTCTTTAACAAAGCTGGAACACACTACACGAGGTCGCCCGGGAGGCGGCCTTTTATAGTGTGGGGCGTGTGCTAAAGCCCTAAACATTTATTGGCCAAAGCACCCAGGCTTTGGCCAATTATTGCTCTTCGTTTTTTGGGCGCTGTGATTGGCCAAGCATGCGGGGTCATGGTGCATGCTTGGCCAATCATCAGCGTGCAACGCCGCAGTGAATTATGAGCCGTCGTGCGTCATTCGAATTTGGCGTGAATGACCCATTTTATTTTCGACGAACGATCGAACAGGCAATGTTCGAGTCGAACATACGTTCGTATCGAACACGAAGCTCATCCCTACCCTTAACTGGCAACTGGGTGGCCGCAGAGAGGCTGAATGAGAGGCGCGGGCTCAAAGAGCAGCCCAGCTGCCTTGGGCCCTGCAAGGACATGCAGCCTGCTGGCAGATGGCAGATTGCCTCTGGGGGGAGGGTCTGCCTACTCCCAACTCCTGCAGTCCGGCTCCTCTCTCGAGTACACGCACAATAATACACTTAAAAAAAAAAAAAACAACTACCGCCCAATTTCCTTAATCACTAAGGACCTGAAAATATTAACCAAAATATTAGCCAACCGCCTCAACTCGGTCATTAACTCTTACATCCATAAGGACCAAGTGGGCTTCATGCCTGGTAGACAAGGCCCCGACCAAGCAATAGACATTGTGTCGATACTACAAATTGGTTGGGACAGAGGCCCTAAACAACAGGGTCTACTCTTAGCTCTTAATTTATAAAAGGCCTTAGACTCCATGTCTTGTCCTATATAATTTTCCCTCATGGAATGCTGGGGCTTTGGACAACTCTTTATGGGACTTCTTTGTGCCCTCTACTCCCAACTTAAGGCTCAAAATCAGTTACAAGGCTACTACTCTCGCCCAATAGACATTGCCAGGGGAACCAGACAGGGGTGCCATGTGCCATCTCTCCCCAACCATCGAATCCCTAGCCATAGCAATACGCCAAAATCCCAATATTAAAAGGGTTAACATGTGGGGTTCAAATTCACGAATGCAGTCGACATCCTCCTATTTCTGACCTCCCCTCTAACCTCACTTCCCAATCTCTAACAGAATTTACCCAAATTTTTGGGTCTCCAGATCAATTACTCCAAATCACAAGCCCTCAATGGGCCAGATTCAGGTACAGTTAGGCTAGCGGATCCAGTGATCCGCCAGCCTAACTGTCACTCTAAGCCGGCGTTTTTGTTTTCTGTAACCAGAAAACAAGAAACGCCGGGTTGAAGTTCCGATGCGATCGGCGTAAATGAATTTCGCCATCGCATCGTTACTTCAACTTAAAAATGGCGCCGATTTACGCTCAAAAAATATGTTAATGAGCGGAAATCGGCAATTCACGAGCGAATTCGGGCGCGACGCAGTGACGGTACGACGTTTCCGGAAGCGATACACGGCGCGAAGATATACCTACCCCATGTTGGAGTATCCTATGTTAGGTATAGGCGTCGTCATCGCATCGGAAAAAAAAAAATGGCGTCGCTTGCGCAAAAAGTTCATGAATGGGAATGTGACGTCATTGACGTTCATTCACAGAATTTGGAGCATGCGCACTGGGATGCTTTGACACTCGACGCATGCGCAGTACGTTCGCCGCGGGATCGCGCTTAGTTTAAATACTACACGCCCCGTACCCGCCCAATTTGAATTCCGCCGGCTCATTTTCGATACGCTGCCGTAACTTTAGGAGCAAGTGCTTCTTGAATAACAGCACTTGCTCCTAAAATTTCGGCAGAGTAACGTAAATGAGAAGCGTTACTCTGGAGCAAAGATGCTCCCATCTACCTGAATCTGGCCCAAAGTCTCTCCTCCAACAACAACAGTCTCCCTACTCCAGCAATGGAGTCAGTGATTCCGCAATTAGATATTTAGGAATCACCTTAACAGCCGGCACTGAATCCCTATACACCCACAACTACCCGCCCTCATGCCGAAAACTAGAAGAAGTGGGCCAAACGTGACTTCTCCTGGCTAGGAAGAATAAACTCCATTAAAATGACCTTACTCCCTAAGATCCTGTATCTAATCCGTTCCCTCCCCATCAGGAAAGATCACCTATTGTCACACCAAAGCAAGATTCTACAATTTATATGGGGAAACTCAGGTTGTAGAATCCCTCAACGTACCCTATAGGGAGGCCTGGGACTGCCAAACTTGGTGGTGAGACTAGCCCAACTCTCCACAATCCATTCCAGATTCGAAAAACCAGATTGGGTCCAAATAGAAAAACGAGCGGTCCCTAATTTTACCCTGGACTTTTTGCTCTGGTGTCCCCAGAAAAGCAGACCCCTAATTCTAGCCCCCCACTTAATCCCATTGTTGTGCCCTTTGGGACCTCCTCAGAAACCGGCCTGATCTGGCGTCTTCGACTCACCCTACCGGCCTCACATATTCCACAATCCTGAATTTCCACCTGGACTGGACATTAGAACCTTCAAATGGTGGCTAGGCAAAGGGCTGTACCATATAGGACAGTGGTCTCCAAACTGTGGCCCTGGGGCCGGATGTGGTCCTTTGCTTGCCTCTATCCGGCCCTTGGGGCACTATTCCATTCACAACAATGGTGGGGCACCACTGATATCAACCATAAGGCACTGGTCCAGTGGTTCTCAACCTTTATTGTGCCGTGACCCCTTAATAACATTTCCCAAGTTGTGGGGACCCCTAACAGTAAAATTATTTTTGTAGCGTGGGTTGTCAGCACCCAAGGCAAAACAAGTAATTTGCACCCCTAACCCACGGATATGTAGTGCTCCCTGAGTCCCTGCCACTTGTAAAGTATTAAGACACCTTATGGTACATTTGAGGATATACCCCTCTTCCTCTTTGTTCTCCTTTCTCCCCCCCCCCCCATCCCTCTCTCTAGCCGTTTTTCGCTCCCTTTTTCCTTGTTCCTCCCCCTCTTTTTCTCTCACTTCCATGTATTCTCTATATTCTCATAGCAGTGACACCTGTGCCAAAATCAGGAGATAGGGTCTCCTCCTCCATCCTCTCCTACTTCACATTCCTTGTGTCAGTTGACCTCTAGTCTCTGCCCCCCCCCCCAGCCATGCCGTGAACTGAATGGACGGCTGAGTGGGTGGCCGTGGGCTCCAGGAACAGCTCAGGATTCGGTGACCCCTGGCAAATCATCATTTGACCCCCCAAGTTGAGAACCACTGCACTAGTCCTTCCATTAAAACCAATGATGGGGCGTAGTTTACTTCCCTTGACCCTTGGGCATTTTCTACTTCCAATGGCCACAGTCCGGCCCCCCTAAAGTCTGAAGCACAATAAACTGTCCCTTTGTGTAGAAAGTTCTGGTATAGGACTAGAGGTCGACCAATATATCGGCCGATATTTGGCCGTTTTGGAGAAATCGGTATTGGCAGATTTTTATCCAAATCGGGCCGATATTTTACAATTCCCGCTAGCGGATTGCCGCTGCGGTCACAGCATCAGGAAAGACTGCGTCTTCGGCCTAGCTCCGGAGCCGCGGCCATCTTGATACACCCAGCGCGGCGTCCCTCCTCTGTTTACGCCCACAGAGGAGGAGGGGCCCGCGCTCGTGGGACACGCACCGCTTTCTGGTGTCTGTACTACGGGGGGCATGGGGGGTGTCTATACTGGAGGGAGACATGGTCTGTACTGAGGGGGATGACACCATTTTTTTGCACCAGTGCCACCTGCCAGTGCCAGTTGGTGCCACTTGCCATCCAGTGCCATCTGCCAGTGGCAATACCAGTGCCACCATCCAGTGCCAATTAGTGTCACCTTCCATCCAGTGCCATCCGCCAAATGCCACCTGCCACTGGCACCTACCAGTGCCAACTAAAGCCATCAGTGCCACCTGCCAATGCCAACCAGTGCTAACTATTGCCACCTGCCAGTGCCACGTGCCATCTGCCAGTGCCAACCAGTGCCATCTGCCAATGCCACCTGCCAGTGCCACCATCCAGTGCCAATTAGTGCCACCTTCCATCCAGTGCCATCCGCCAATGCCACCTGCCAGTGGCACCATCCAGTGCCAGTTAGTGCCACCTATCCAGTGCCACCTGCCAGTGCGATCCAGTGCTACCTACCAGTGCCAACTAAAGCCATCAGTGCCACCTGCCAATGCCAACCAGTGCTAACTATTGCCACCTGCCAGTGCACGTGCCATCTGCCAGTGCCATCTGCCAATCAGTGCCACCTGCTAGTACCATCTTTCAGTGCCATTCAGTGCAACCTGCCAGTGCCAATAAGTGCCTTCTGCTAATGCCATCTTCCTTACAGTGCCAATTAGTGCTGTCCAGTGCCACGAGCCAGTGCCACCAATAAAAATAAAAAAATACAAATCGGCCGCAAAAATTGACATCATATATCGGCCGCCCGGATTTCTAAGTATCGGCATCGGCCAGAGAAAAACCTGTATTGGTCGACCTCTATATAGGACATGTCTTCACCCCCAAGGGCCCCTTCACCTGGCAGACCTTCTGCACCAAAAGGGATCCTCAACACTTCCTAATAGAAACCAATTTAGGTCCTAACTAGATGCCACCTAAACCCCACCAAACTCACAGCCACCTACCCAACAGCAGACCCAAAGTGCTCCAGGGGCTGCCAACTCCGGGGCACAATGGCGCATATATGGTGGGAGTGTCCCAAAATCAGACCATACTGGGAAAAAATAATCTTCAAGGTCACCAACTGCGCGGTCCTCAGGTCCCACCAACACAACGCCCATATTCCCCAGACACCCAAATCTAAACAAAAGCTAATCCACTTCATCCTTCTCCGAGCCGGACTGACTGCTGCGAGGGCTTGGAAAGACCCCCATCTCCCCTGCAGCAGCTAGACGCAAGATCCCCCCGATTATGTCACAAGAAGCGAGCATCCTCACCGGCACAACCCAAAAAATGTGAACGTGTCTGGGAACCATGGGCCTCGTTTCTAGGGTTCTCGTTCATCACCGGAGTTACCCCACCTCAACCTTCCTCCACCAACTAGGAACAGGCTCCTCCCCTCCCCTCTTCTCATGCCCCGTACACACCATAGGATTTTCCAGCAGAAAAAGTTGGATGTGAGCTTTCGGTCGGATATTCCGATCGGGTGTGTACGCTCCACCCAACATTCTTGTCGGAAATTCCGTTCTTCTGTATGCAATTTCCGAGGATAGCCGATTCCCCACCGGCGCAGGAGGAGGAGGAAGAGGAGGAAGAAGAGGAAGAAGAGGAAGAAGAGGAAGAAGAGGAAGAAGAGGAAGAAGAGCCATCGTGAAAAGTCAAGGAAAAAACTTGTTATTTCTGATTTCAATGCTCTTTAGGAATCCCGTAATCTGGACTCCGCCTCAAAGAGCGTCGCAACGCTGACCCTGCTGCCAGGACTGCGCCTTAGGGGACGGCCCTCCTACCGACGCCCTCACAGCCTCCTTCTATTACAACAAACAGGAAGTGATGGCTGCAGCAGCCAATCACCTCCCCCATGGGCGGGGTCATCACAGGATGTCCTCTCCACACAGGAAATGTCCATATAAGGGCGTCACTCTAACAGGATGTCCAACACGTTACAACCCATCAATACAATACAAAGCTAGCTAATGGGGCATGTCCGGGCAGGGAAAGCGTGTACGCTCCTAACAAAACATGGACGCCTCCCCCCCCCCCCCCCAACTCTCATCCCAGTGTCCCCCTGTGCTCCCCTCCCCCATCCCAGTGTTACCCCATGTGCTCCCCTCCCCCATCCCACTGCCCCCGCTGTGCTCCCCTCCCCCATCCCACTGCCCCCCCGTGCTCCCCTCCCTCATCCCAGTGTCCCCCTGTGCTCCCCTCCCCCATCCCAGTGTTACCCCTGTGCTCCCCCTCCCTCATCCCAGTGTCCCCCCTGTGCTCCCCTCCCCCATCCCAGTGTTACCCCTGTGCTCCCCTCCCCATCCCAGTGTCCCCCCTGTGCTCTCCTCCCTCATCCCAGTGTCCCCCCTGTGCTCCCCTCCCCCATCCCAGTGTTACCCCTGTGCTCCCCCTCCCTCATCCCAGTGTCCCCCCTGTGCTCCCCTCCCCCATCCCAGTGTTACCCCTGTGCTCCCCTCCCCATCCCAGTGTCCCCCCTGTGCTCTCCTCCCTCATCCCAGTGTCCCTCTGTGCTCCCCTCCCCATCCCAGTGTTACCCCTGTGCTCCCCCTCCCTCATCCCAGTGTTACCCCTGTGCTCCCCCTCCCTCATCCCAGTGTTACCCCTGTGCTCCCCTCCCCCATCCCAGTGTTACCCCTGTGCTCCCCTCCCCATCCCAGTGTCCCCCTGTGCTCCCCTCCCTCATCCCAGTGTCCCCCTGTACTCCGCTCCTCATCCCAGTGTCCCTCTGTGCTCCCCTCCCCATCCCAGTGTTACCCCTGTGCTCCCCTCCCCCATCCCAGTGTTACCCCTGTGCTCCCCTCCCCTATCCCAGTGTCCCCCTGTGCTCCGCTCCCCATCCCAGTGTCCCCCCTGTGCTCCCCCTCCCTCATCCCAGTGTTACCCCTGTGCTCCCCCTCCCTCATCCCAGTGTTACCCCTGTGCTCCCCCTCCCTCATCCCAGTGTCCCCCTGTGCTCCCCTCCCCCATCCCAGTGTTACCCCTGTGCTCCCCCTCCCTCATCCCAGTGTCCCCCTGTGCTCCCCTCCCCCATCCCAGTGTTACCCCTGTGCTCCCCTCCCCATCCCAGTGTCCCCCTGTGCTCCCCTCCCCCATCCCAGTGTTACCCCTGTGCTCCCCTCCCTCATCCCAGTGTCCCCCTGTGCTCCCCTCCCCATCCCAGTGTCCCCCTGTGCTCCCCCTCCCTCATCCCAGTGTTACCCCTGTGCTCCCCCTCCCTCATCCCAGTGTTACCCCTGTGCTCCCCCTCCCTCATCCCAGTGTTACACCTGTGCTCCCCTCCCCATCCCAGTGTCCCCCTGTGCTCCCCCTCCCCCATCCCAGTGTTACCCCTGTGCTCCCCTCCCCATCCCAGTGTCCCCCTGTGCTCCCCCTCCCTCATCCCAGTGTTACCCCTGTGCTCCCCCTCCCCATCCCAGTGTCCCACTGTGCTCCCCCTCCCTCATCCCAGTGTCCCCCTGTGCTCCCCTCCCTCATCCCAGTGTTACCCCTGTGCTCCCCCTCCCCCATCCCAGTGTTACCCCTGTGCTCCCCTCCCCATCCCAGTGTTACCCCTGTGCTCCCCCTCCCCCATCCCAGTGTTACCCCTGTGCTCCCCTCCCCCATCCCAGTGTTACCCCTGTGCTCCCCCTCCCTCATCCCAGTGTTACCCCTGTGCTCCCCTCCCTCATCCCAGTGTTACCCCTGTGCTCCCCTCCCTCATCCCAGTGTCCTCCATCTTACCCGATCTCTCCAAAAGTTTCTCCTTCAATGTCTTGTCTGTCTCTGAATGCAACGTCATGTGAGAGGGGGAGGGGCGTCCTCCATTTTCTTGTAGATCAGAGAGGGGGAGGGGGCGTCCTCCATTTTCTTGTAGATCAGAGAGGGGGAGGAGTGTCCTCCATTTTCTTGTAGCTCAGAGAGGGGAGGGGTGTCCTCCATTTTCTTGTAGCTCAGAGAGGGGAGGGGTGTCCTCCATTTTCTTGTAGATCAGAAAGGGGGAGGAGTGTCCTCCATTTTCTTGTAGCTCAGAGAGGGAGAGGGGTGTCCTCCATTTTCTTGTAGCTCAGAGAGGGGAGGAGTGTCCACCATTTTCTTGTAGCTCAGAGAGGGGGAGGAGTATCCACCATTTTCTTGTAGCTCAGAGAGGGGGAGGAGTGTCCTCCATTTTCTTGTAGCTCAAGGATTTAATCTTCCTGTGATGACTTCTCATTATTTAGAAGAAATGTGTCCATCGATGAAGATCTTCCTCCTTTATATACAATGTATCCATGGGCGGGAGGGGAGTGTCCTCTATTTTATTTGTACAGAGTGCAGGGCTCAGGAGGATGCTACGTACAGAGTGCAGGACTCAAGAGGATGCTATGTACAGAGTGCAGGTCTCAGGAGGATGCTACGTACAGAGTGCAGGTCTCAGGAGGATGCCACGTATAGAGTGCAGGTCTCAGGAGGATGCTATGTATAGAGTGCAGGTCTCAGGAGGATGCTATGTACAGAGTGCAGGGCTCAGGAGGATGCTATGTACAGAGTGTAGGGCTCAGGAGGATGCTATGTACAGAGTGCAGGGCTCAGGAGGATGCTACGTACAGAGTGTAGGGCTCAGGAGGATGCTACGTACAGAGTGTAGGGCTCAGGAGGATGCTACGTACAGAGTGCAGGTCTCAGGAGGATGCTACGTACAGAGTGCAGGGCTCAGGAGGATGCTACGTACAGAGTGCAGGTCTCAGGAGGATGCTATGTACAGAGTGTAGGGCTCAGGAGGATGCTACGTACAGAGTGCAGGGCTCAGGAGGATGCTACGTACAGAGTGCAGGGCTCAGGAGGATGCTATGTACAGAGTGTAGGGCTCAGGAGGATGCTACGTACAGAGTGTAGGGCTCAGGAGGATGCTACGTACAGAGTGCAGGGCTCAGGAGGATGCTACGTACAGAGTGCAGGTCTCAGGAGGATGCTACGTACAGAGTGCAGGTCTCAGGAGGATGCTACGTACAGAGTGCAGGTTTTAGGAGGATGCTACGTACAGAGTGCAGGGCTCAGGAGGATGCTATGTACAGAGTGCAGGGCTCAGGAGGATGCTATGTACAGAGTGCAGGTCTCAGGAGGATGCCACGTACAGAGTGCAGGTCTCAGGAGGATGCCACGTACAGAGTGCAGGTCTCAGGAGGATGCCACGTACAGAGTGTAGGGCTCAGGAGGATGCCACATACAGAGTGCAGGTCTCAGGAGGATGCCACATACAGAGTGCAGGTCTCAGGAGGATGCTACGTATAGAGTGCAGGACTCAGGAGGATGCCACGTATAGAGTGCAGGACTCAGGAGGATGCCACGTATAGAGTGCAGGTCTCAGGAGGATGCTACGTATAGAGTGCAGGTCTCAGGAGGATGCTACGTACAGAGTGCAGGGCTCAGGAGGATGCTACGTACAGAGTGCAGGGCTCAGGAGTATGCTACGTACAGAGTGCAGGGCTCAGGAGGATGCTACGTACAGAGTGCAGGGCTCAGGAGGATGCTACATACAGAGTGCAGGGCTCAGGAGGATGCTACGTACAGAGTGTAGGGCTCAGGAGGATGCTATGTATAGAGTAAGGGTCTCAGGAGGATGCCACGTACAGAGTGCAGGTCTTAGGAGGATGCTATGTACAGAGTGCAGGTCTCAGGAGGATGATACGTACAGAGTGCAGGTCTCAGGAGGATGATACGTACAGAGTGCAGGGCTCAGGAGGATGCTACGTACAGAGTGCAGGTCTCAGGAGGATGCTACGTACAGAGTGCATGTCTCAGGAGGATGCTACATACAGAGTGCAGGTTTTAGGAGGATGCTACGTACAGAGTGCAGTCTCAGGAGGATGCTATGTACAGAGTGCAGGTCTCAGGAGGATGCTATGTACAGAGTGTAGGGCTCAGGAGGATGCTATGTACAGAGTGCAGGGCTCAGGAGGATGCTACGTACAGAGTGCAGGGCTCAGGAGGATGCTACGTACAGAGTGCAGGGCTCAGGAGGATGCTACGTACAGAGTGCAGGGCTCAGGAGGATGCTATGTACAGAGTGCAGGGCTCAGGAGGATGCTATGTACAGAGTGCAGGTCTCAGGAGGATGCTATGTACAGAGTGCAGGGCTCAGGAGGATGCTATGTACAGAGTGCAGGGCTCAGGAGGATGCTATGTACAGAGTGCAGGGCTCAGGAGGATGCTATGTATAGAGTAAGGGTCTCAGGAGGATGCTACGTACAGAGTGCAGGTCTCAGGAGGATGCTATGTATAGAGTAAGGGTCTCAGGAGGATGCCACGTACAGAGTGCAGGTCTCAGGAGGATGCTATGTACAGAGTGCAGGGCTCAGGAGGATGGTATGTACAGAGTGCAGGTCTCAGGAGGATGCTATGTACAGAGTGTAGGGCTCAGGAGGATGGTATGTACAGAGTGCAGGTCTCAGGAGGATGCTATGTACAGAGTGTAGGGCTCAGGAGGATGGTATGTACAGAGTGCAGGTCTCAGGAGGATGCTATGTACAGAGTGTAGGGCTCAGGAGGATGCTATGTACAGAGTGCAGGTCTCAGGAGGATGCTATGTACAGAGTGCAGGGCTCAGGAGGATGCTATGTACAGAGTGCAGGTCTCAGGGGGATGCTATGTACAGAGTGCAGGTCTCAGGAGGATGCTATGTACAGAGTGCAGGTCTCAGGAGGATGGTATGTACAGAGTGCAGGTCTCAGGAGGATGCTATGTACAGAGTGTAGGGCTCAGGAGGATGGTATGTACAGAGTGTAGGGCTCAGGAGGATGCTATGTACAGAGTGCAGGTCTCAGGAGGATGCTATGTACATAGTGCAGGGCTCAGGAGGATGCTATGTACAGAGTGTAGGGCTCAGGAGCATGCTATGTACAGAGTGCAGGGCTCAGGAGGATGCTACGTACAGAGTGCAGGGCTCAGGAGGATGCTACGTACAGAGTGCAGGGCTCAGGAGGATGCTATGTACAGAGTGCAGGGCTCAGGAGGATGCTACGTACAGAGTGCAGGGCTCAGGAATGCACTCTCACCCCTATCATGAAACACAGAATAGAGGCAGAGCTGGGGGGGATGGGGGGGGAGCAGAAAGGAATACACAGGCTGGGGGCAGAGCTGAGCTACAAGAAAATGGAGGACTCCCCCCCCCCCCCATGGATACATTGTATATAAAGGAGGAAGATCTTCATCAATGGACACATTTCTTCTAACCAATGAGAAGTCATTACAGGAAGATTGAATCCCTGAGCTACAAGAAAATGGAGGACACTCCTCCCCCTCTCTGAGCTACAAGAAAATGGAGGACACCCCCTCCCCCTCTCTGAGCTACAAGAAAATGGAGGACACCCCCTCCCCCTCTCTGAGCTACAAGAAAATGGAGGACACCCCTCCCCCTCTCACACGGTATTGCAGTCAGAGACAGAGAAGTTATTGAAAGAGAAACGTCTGGAGAGATGAGGTAATATGGGGGACCATGGAGGGGAGTACAGGGGGGGACACTGGGATGGGGGACCATAGGGGGAACACTGGGATGGGGGACCATGGAGGGGAGTACAGGGGGGGGAGACTGGGATGGGGGACCATAGGGGGGGACACTGAGATGGGGGACCATAGAGGGGAGTACAGGGGGAACACTGGGATGGGGGACCATGGAGGGGAGTACAGGGGGGGGACACTGGGATGGGGGACCATGGAGGGGAGTACAGGGGGGGGACACTGGGATGGGGGACCATGGAGGGGAGTACAGGGGGGGGACACTGGGATGGGGGACCATGGAGGGGAGTACAGGGGGGAACACTGGGATGGGGGACCATGGAGGGGAGGACAGCGTGTCATGATCCTACGGGGTAAAAATGACCGCACCAGCCAAGCAGACACTGGCTGGAAAAAGCGCCCAGAGGCGATTCAGTTCGCATGCGTTGCGCTATACAAGTCATTCATTCAAGGGGGGGCACTGGGATGGGGGACCATGGAGGGGAGTACAGGGGGGGGAGACTGAGATGGGGGTCCATAGAGGGGAGTACAGGGGGGGGAGACTGGGATGGGGGTCCATAGAGGGGAGTACAGGGGGGGGAGACTGAGATGGGGGTCCATAGAGGGGAGTACAGGGGGGGGAGACTGAGATGGGGGTCCATAGAGGGGAGTACAGGGGGGGGAGACTGAGATGGGGGTCCATAGAGGGGAGTACAGGGGGGGGAGACTGGGATGGGGGTCCATAGAGGGGAGTACAGGGGGGGGAGACTGGGATGGGGGTCCATGGAGGGGAGTACAGGGGGGAAAGGGGAGACTGAGATGGGGGTCCATAGAGGGGAGTACAGGGGGGGGGGAGACTGAGATGGGGGTCCATAGAGGGGAGTACAGGGGGGGAGAGGGGAGACTGGGATGGGGGTCCATGGAGGGGAGTACAGGGGGGAGAGGGGAGACTGGGATGGGGGACCATGGAGGGGAGTACAGGGGGGACAATGGGATGGTGGACCATAGAGGGGAGTACAGGGGGGCATACTGGGATGGGGGACCATGGAGGGGAGTACAGGGGGGCACACTGGGATGGGGGACCATGGAGGGGAGTACAGGGGGGGCACTGGGATGGGGACCATGGAGGGAAGTACAGGGGGGGCACTGGGATGGGGGTCCATAGAGGGGAGTACAGGGGGGACACTGGGATGGGGGACCGTGGAGGGGAGTACAGGGGGGACCATAGAGAGGAGTACAGGGGCATGAAGTATCCCATAATTACCCCTCTAGTTGTTGCCTTGGGTACTCCTGGGACTTTATGGTGGTCCTATGTCTCCTTGGTGAGGGAGAACCATCCAGAACCTCTTAAGCTCCTCCTAAGCCTCGGAAGGAACATTTCTAGGCCGGGCCACTCTCCTGCAGGTCCCTTCTACTCTCTGCTCTCACCCTATATATACCCCTCTCAGCCCCCTGCTGGTCGCTCTTCTCCACCGGGGATTGGCCGAGGCAGCTCAGACTCCTCCCCTCTCCTGCTCACTATGTTTCCAGTGTAATGTTGGGGGGGTTGGTAGCTCTCGTGGTATGGGCGTTTTCAGTCAGGAACTATGTTTAAAGGCACGGTAGCCCATTTTTATTAAAACGGCAAAATTAACAGTCCAATCCAAGGTTTCCCACGCAGGGGGTTCTTCTCCATCAAATGAAAAATGCTAGCCCACCTGGCTCTCTGTAGCAGCACTTCTGCTCGTTATCCTGGTCACCCAGACCAGCGGACTCCTCAACTTAGACCGCTGATTTCTGGAGACCTCCTGTCTCTTAGTGTGGAGCTGTCTCCTACAGCCTCTCTGATCTCTGGAGACCTCGTGTCTCTTAGTGTGGAGCTGTCTCCCACAGCCTCTCTGATTTCTGGAGACCTCCTGTCTCTTAGTGTGGAGCTGTCTCCCACAGCCTCTCTGATTTCTGGAGACCTCCTGTCTCTTAGTGTGGAGCTGTCTCCCACAGCCTCTCTGATTTCTGGAGACCTCCTGTCTCTTAGTGTGGAGCTGTCTCCCACAGCCTCTCTGATTTCTGGAGACCTCCTGTCTCTTAGTGTGGAGCTGTCTCCTACAGCCTCTCTGATTTCTGGAGACCTCCTGTCTCTTAGTGTGGAGCTGTCTCCTACAGCCTCTCTGATTTCTGGAGACCTCCTGTCTCTTAGTGTGGAGCTGTCTCCCACAGCCTCTCTGATTTCTGGAGACCTCCTGTCTCTTAGTGTGGAGCTGTCTCCCACAGCCTCTCTGATTTCTGGAGACCTCCTGTCTCTTAGTGTGGAGCTGTCTCCTACAGCCTCTCTGATTTCTGGAGACCTCCTGTCTCTTAGTGTGGAGCTGTCTCCTACAGCCTCTCTGATTTCTGGAGACCTCCTGTCTCTTAGTGTGGAGCTGTCTCCTACAGCCTCTCTGATTTCTGGAGACCTCCTGTCTCTTAGTGTGGAGCTGTCTCCCACAGCCTCTCTGATTTCTGGAGACCTCCTGTCTCTTAGTGTGGAGCTGTCTCCTACAGCCTCTCTGATTTCTGGAGACCTCCTGTCTCTTAGTGTGGAGCTGTCGCCTACAGCCTCTCTGATTTCTGGAGACCTCCCGTCTCTTAGTGTGGAGCTGTCTCCCACAGCCTCTCTGATTTCTGGAGACCTCCTGTCTCTTAGTGTGGAGCTGTCTCCCACAGCCTCTCTGATTTCTGGAGACCTCCTGTCTCTTAGTGTGGAGCTGTCTCCTACAGCCTCTCTGATTTCTGTAGACCTCCCGTCTCTTAGTGTGGAGCTGTCTCCCACAGCCTCTCTGATTTCTGGAGACCTCCTGTCTCTTAGTGTGGAGCTGTCTCCCACAGCCTCTCTGACTTCTGGAGACCTCTTGTCTCTTAGTGTGGAGCTGTCTCCTACATCCTCTCTGATTTCTGGAGACCTCCTGTCTCTTAGTGTGGAGCTGTCTCCAACTGGGAGCCACGAGGTCTTCCCACACACTGATTATAAAGGGCTGTGCTCACCTGAACACACACCCTGCTGGTCACCCACAAAATCTGGATACAGGGTTGGAGATCCCGTCCCACCCCAGACACTATGGAATCTCCACACTACAGAGCCCCATGATGAAATACCAAATCCTGGAGACAGCTTCACAAGAAGTCTTCTCCAGTCCACAGCTACGCTCTGCAGTCTCGCACCTCTAAAGTTTGCATACCCCGTGTCCATCTTACAGTGACAGTAGCTCCTACTGTTACACCCACCCGGAATATTGTGCAGACTCGTTCCTCAGTATGTAAGCACTTTTCCAAGGCCACAATTTAAAGATCGAGGACCCAACCAGGTTGGACCCTTTGGGGCTGAGATGACACCCCGCTAGTGAGTGAGTAACTTGTACGGCGCTACAAATACGAACTGAATCGCCTCAAGTCGCTTGTCCAATTTCGTCCAGGTCCTTCAGAAGAGGCGGGTCTTCAGTTTTTTCCTGAAGGCCCGGTGGTTTTCTTCCATGCTGATGTCCCTGGGTAGAGCGTTCCAGAGCCGTGGTCCTTGGACTGCGAATCTTCGTTCTCCTTTCGATTTGTAACGGGACTTGGGGATGTGAAGGAGATTTTGATTGGTTGATCGGATGGCCCGATTGGGGGGTGTAGCGTTTTATTTTCTCACATAAATATTGAAGCGCGTTTCCTTGTGTGTAAGGTCTTGAATGTAATCCGATCCCTCACGGATAGCCAGTGGAGGGTCCTCAGGGGCGGGGTGATGGATTCCCAGGGTTTTTTTCTGTTATCAGTCTGGCTGTCGTGTTCTGGGCGACTTGTAGATGGGAAATCTGGTATTTCGGTAGCCCTAGGTAGAGGGAGCTTGCGTAGTCGAGTCGGGAATTGATGAGTGTTCCAACTACTACTGCCGCTGTGTCCTCTTCCGGGATGAAGGGGGAGGAGTCTGCGCAATAGGCGGAGAAGATGGTGAGAACCGCTGACTACTGATCCTATTTGTGCGTCCATTGTCATGTCCGAGTCAAAGGTGACTCTGAAGCTTTTGACTTTGTTGCTTGGGGTGATGGTTTGTCCAAGGATAGTGGGGGTGTCAAAGTTAGGGGTTCAACGGATCACTGCCGATCCGTGATCCGAACGGGTCACCCCCGGATCGCCACCCCGGGCATAGCATTAGGAAAGACTGTGGCTTCGGCCTAGCTCCGGAGCCACGGCCATCTTGGTACACCCCGCAGTGACCCTCCTCTGTTTACACCCACAGAGGAGGAGCCCGCGCTCGAGACGCACACACACGCCGCTAACGGGGTCACTGTAAGTACTACGGGGGTGACTGTGCTGTACTGGGGGGGTGACTGTGCTGTACTACAGGGGGGTCACTGTGCCTGTACTACAGGGGGGTCACTGTGCCTGTACTACAGGGGGGTCACTGTGCCTGTACTACAGGGGGGTCACTGTGCCTGTACTACGGGGGGTCACTGTGCCTGTACTACGGGGGGTCACTGTGCCTGTACTACGGGGGGTCACTGTGCCTGTACTAGGGGGGGTCACTGTACTAGGGGGGGTCACTGTGCCTGTAGTAGGGGGGTCACTGTGCCTGTACTGGGGGGGTCACTGTACTAGGGGGGGTCACTGTGTGCCTGTACTGGGGGGGGTCACTGTGTGCCTGTACTAGGGGGGGGGTCACTGTGTGCCTGTACTAGGGGGGGGTCACTGTGTGCCTGTACTAGGGGGGGGTCACTGTGTGCCTGTACTGGGGGGGGTCACTGTGTGCCTGTACTAGGGGGGGGTCACTGTGTGCCTGTACTAGGGGGGGGTCACTGTGTGCCTGTACTGGGGGGGTCACCGTGTGCCTGTACTAGGGGGGGTCACTGTGCTTGTACTAGGGGGTCACTGTACTAGGGGGGGGTCACTGTGCCTGTACTACGGGGGTCACTGTGTGCCTGTACTAGGGGGGGTCACTGTGTGCCTGTACTAGGGGGGGTCACTGTGTGCCTGTACTACAGGGGGGGTCACTGTGTGCCTGTACTACAGGGGGGGTCACTGTCTGCCTGTACTACGGGGGGAGAGATGTGGATATTACAATGGGGGAGATTTTAAATATTTTTTTTGCTGATCCGAAAATGATACGATCCATGACTCCCGATCCGAGGATCGATCCGATCCGTGAGTTTTTTGATCCGTTGCACCCCTAGTCAAAGTCGTCCTAGAGTTTGTCTTCCAGTTTGAAGTTCTGTTTTGGATCCATTGAGTTTGAGGGCGCTCTCCGTCATCCAATCATCGATCAGGCATTTTCTTAGTCCATGATATTGGTCTCTTTTGTCAGTGATGCGAAAATAAAGTTGAATGTCATCAGTGTAGGAGTGGTAGAGCAGGTCCTGTTTGCTGATGATTTTGAGGAGTTGGCGGAGGTAGATCACGGGCGACAGGGGTGATCTGTGGCCAGGTGACATATGCACCCCGATGGAGACAGGGGTGCACCGCAAGGTAGTGAACCCAATAGCAGACTGCTGCGGATGAACAGGGAACATGAGCCCAAGATTCCCCAGGGCGCGGAGTCTAAGGTCCAGCAGGTGTTCACCAGAGCCTCTAGTGGTGAGGATGGCCTTCGCTGCAACTGAACCCAGGTCGCGGCCCCTGGAGTCGCCCAGGTCACGCTCCGTAGGGAGAGAGGGGAAGCAGTCACAGACACAAGGGGGGGGGTAATGGGTAATCTGAGGTCGGGGCAACAGGCAGACAAGGGTAAGCAAGGGACAGGCCAAAAGGTCAGGGTCACAGGCAAACAGGAGAAGTCAGAGACAAGACAAAATCGGTACACAGAAAGGTAAAGGTAAGACACGGCAGACAGGAACACAAGCTAACAACAAAGTTGAAGAGCAAAGCAGAGCTGCAGTACAACAGTTAATATAGAGTTCCTGGGATGGCCTGGGGTGGAGCCATACAGGAAGGAGAGATGATAAAAGGCAGCCAGAAGAAGTCAGGCCTCTAATGGACACATGGAGACAGGAAAGCTGCCAAACTTTATTGCATATCCATGACATGATCCCTGAGGGACTCCTCATGTAACGGTGCGGGCTTCTGACACAAAGGCTCCCAGGTTCACTGTCTGGGATCGATTCTCTAGGAATGATGTGAACCAGGGTAGATCTGAGTCTGTGACTCCTCCTACTTCTGTGAGACGAGTGAGCAGAATTTTGTGGTCTACTGTGTTGAAAGCTGCAATGAGGTCCAGCAGCACCAAGACCATAGGCGTGCACAGCCCATTGCATTAGGGTGCGCACACACACTCTTGTAAGAGTTTACATTTTATGGCAGAATTGGTCAGAGGGAGAGAGAGGAGGTGAGACAGAAAAACAGACGTGAGACAGAGAGAGAGAGGGGGTGAGAGAGAGGGGGTGAGAAAAAAAAGGGGATGAGAAAGAGGAAGGGTTGAGGGGAGGTGGGAGAGTGAGGGGGGTGAGAGAGAGAGAGGTGTGAGAGAGAGAGGGGGATGAGACAAAAAGGGGATGAGAGAGAGGGGGGTCAGAGAAAGAGAGATAAGGTAAGAGAGTGGTGTGAGAGAAAAAGAGGGAGAGAGAGAGGGGGGGTCGGAGAAAGAGAGAGGTAAGAGAGGGGCGTGTGAGAGAGGGAGGGTTGATGGGAGGGTGAGAGAGAGGGTGACGGGAGGTGAGGGGGTAGGAGAGATGGGAGAGTGAGGGGGCTGAGAGAGAGAGGGTTAGGGGAGATAAGAGAGTGGGGGTGAGGGGGTGAGAGGGAGGGTTGAGGGGAGGTAAGAGAGATGGGAGAGTGAGGGGGCTGAGAGAGAGAGGGTTAGGGGAGCTAAGAGAGAGGGGGTGAGGGGTGTGAGAGAGAAAGGGTGAGGGGGTGAGAGTGAGGGAGGGATGAGGGGAGGTAAGAGAGATGGGAGAGTGAGGGGAAGGTGAAGGGGTGAGAGAGAGAATGGTAGTAATAGAGATATGGATTACTCAGGGGTGTGTAGTGCATGACAGGGCACAGTGGGCCCCTTCCCCCAGGTCCCATTTGCCCTGCACATGTCTGTACACTGGATAACACTAGTGCATGGAGGGATTGGGGTGTGCACAGGCACACCCGGCACCCTCCCTGCGCACGCCTATGACCAGGAGACACGATTCTCCGTTGTCTGCTGCTTCAAGGGCGTCATCTCATATTTTGAGAAGTGCCGTTTCTGTTCCGTGGCCTGGGCGGATACCCGATTGAAGTGGGTCCAGGAGGTTGTGGGTGTCCAAGTGGAGTTGTTGTTGTTCTGCTGCTTTCTCCATGATCTTGGAGATGGTGCTGAGACTTGTTACCGGTGTGCGGTGATTTGGGTCTTTGGGGTCGGGGTTGGGTTTCTTCAGGAATGGGTTTGATTATGTCTTGCTTGAGTGAAGATCGGAACAAAACCTTCTTTGAACGATTGATTTATGAGATGCGTTATGGGCCGGTGCCACGACTTTGGTGCATTCTTTGTCTAAATAATGTCGGCCTTTTTGCAGCGGTTTTCAGCTTCTCGTGGATGGCGCCGCTTTACTTGTGGTAGTCTGCTCCTCGCCGGAATGCGCTCGTTTGCCAGACACACTTTTTTTCCTCTTCCTCTGAAGCAGGCCCACTGCTTAACCACTTGCCGCCCGCCCTATTACAAA
The DNA here is from genome assembly GCA_029574335.1 of Rana kukunoris. Taxonomy (NCBI): domain Eukaryota; kingdom Metazoa; phylum Chordata; class Amphibia; order Anura; family Ranidae; genus Rana; species Rana kukunoris. The sequence continues at coordinate 413,501 of CM056050.1, read as the reverse complement.
ATAGTGGTTTCAATATCCTGACATGACGTCATGTGACGTCTTCAGGATATTGAGCCGTTGCGCGCCCCCGGGAGCGCGCATCGCGGCGATCGTTGTTGCGGGGTATCAGTCTGACACCCAGCAACACCGATCTAGGTAAAAAGTCTCTGACGGAGACTCTTTACCACGTCTTAGACGCGAGTAGAGGAGAGCCGATCGGCTGCTCCTCTGACAGGGGGTTTGTGCTGATCGATTATCAGCGCAGCCCCCGAGGATGCCCACACTGGACCACCAGGGATGCCACTAGACCACCAGGGATGCCCACCACAGGTATGCCACCCTAGACCACCAGGGATGCCAATCAGAAATTAATGGATGCCAATCAGTGCCCACAATGGGCATCACTGATTGGCAGGCATTATTGTTTGGCACTGATTGGCATCCATTAGTACAACACATTTAGTACATTATTGCCACCTATCAGTGCACATCTATGCCCATTCGTGCCACCTATCAGTGCCCATCCCTGCTGCCTATCAGTGCCCATCCATGCGTCCATCAAGTAGTCAAGCTTACAAGTTGATTTGCCTTCTCACTGGAAACATTTCTTTCCCAAATCATCTTCTAGAACAGCTTACAGTGAGATAGGCCCCTCCCACCTAGCACAGGAAACACATGATCCACATTATAAAAGACCGCCCATAGGCAGTGGCCCCCTCAGTATTTGTTTCCTCCAGCCAGTCAGGAACTTCGTTCTACACCCTACACCCCCCAATTGCATTCTCCGATCAACCAACCAAAGCCTCCTCCACATCCCCAAGTCCCGCTACGAATCGAAGGGAGAACGTAGATTTGCAGTCCAAGGACCACGGCTTTGGAACGCTCTACCCACTGATATCCGCATGGAAGAACACCATCGGGCCTTCAGGAAAAAACTAAAGCCCCGCCTCTTCTGAAGGATCAGAACGTTGCCGGATGCAAAACACCTCAAGGCGATTTAGTTTGCATTTGTAGCGCTCTATAAGTTATTCACTCACTATCTCTAGGCAGGGCCGTCTTAATAGCATCATGGGCCCCTGGGCAAAGTAATGCTCTGGGGCCCCTACAATGATGACAGTGCAGGTAAATGGTCATTAAGTAGGTAGGAGGCGGACTGCCTCCCCTTTGCATCTACCACTCTCCGTGTCATCATGGGGCCCCCAATTTCAGGGCACCATGGGCTCAAGGACCAGCTGCTTTGGGGAAAGTGCAGGGGCCCCCATGCAGCTGGGCCCCCTGGACAGTGCCCAGGTGTGCCCTCTCATTAAGACATCCCTGTCTCTAGGTGGCAGGGGCCTCCCAGCTGAATCATCAGTTAGCCTGGGAAGGCAGGTAGCTTGGTGCTTTCTCAGGCTGCCCTGGAAAGGGAGTCTTAAACTTCTACCCCAGGGGACCCCTCCTCTCTCCACAGGAGTCTGGTCAGCATTGATCTCCTGTGTATGACCCCGGCCTGGCTACGTTTCCGATTCTGGTATCCCCCCTTCTATTGTTCTTCCTTGTTTAGCCTGTTATTGTTTGTGGGTCACCGTCTTGTTGTCGGTTTGTTATCCACAGTTTTGGTGTTGGAGGTGTTTATTTATATTCACTTTCCTTTTATAAACATTTTATTCACTTTACATGTGTTTGGTTATCTCTCTGCAGTCCACACAGTTCTGGTCACACCTGTTACTGACACCACCATTAATGTGGTCATTTGGAGGCAGAGGCTCTAACACACCTACAATCTGCAGAAGCTGGGGCTGGCAATCTCGGAGATCAGAAAAAACTGCAACCCGTTAACGCCTTTCTACATTGGGAGCTGAAAGGTGTGAAAATCAATGTTTCCCTATGGGAGGCGTCTTAACTGGTCCGACTTTGGAAATGCTCCCTGCACTACTTTGGTCCGACTTTGATCCTACTTCAGCCCACTGAATATCATCAAAGTCGTAACGCCGTCTTGCACGCTCCGACTTTGGCATGCGACTTGTGCTCCGCTGATCTTGAGGGGGAACTCCACACCAAATTTTAAATAAAAAAAATGGCATGGGTTCCCCCTCCAAGAGCATATAAGACCCTTCAGTCTGGTATGGATTTTAAGGGGAACCCCCTACGCTGAAAAAACGGTGTGGGGTCCCCCCAAAATCCATACCAGACCCTTATCCGAGCACGCAGACCGCTCAGGAAAAGGAGGTGGGGACGAGCATGCACTCCCTCCCTCCTGACCCATACCAGGCCACATGCCCTCAACTTGGGGGGTGGGTGCTTTGCGGCAAGGGGGTGCCCTATGGCCCCCGCCCCAAAGCACCCTGTCCCCATGTTGATAAGGACAAAGGCCTCGTCCCGACAACCCTGGCCGTTGGTTGTTGGGGTCTGCAGGCATCGTACCCCTACCCATTCACCTGGGGGAAAAATTTCAAGAAACATAATCGCACTAGACAGGTTTTTAAAGTAATTTATTAGGCAGCTCTGGGGGTCTTCTTCTGACTCTCCGGCCTCTTCTCCCACTCTCCAGTGCCTTCTCCGCACTATTGGGTTCTTCTCCCGGTCTCCGATGCTTTCTGCCTTCAGCCGGGCTTCTCTGCTATCTTCTTCTTCCAGCTCTTTTGCTAGCGGAGGCCTGGTCTTCTCCATCGTCTTCTTCCCTCTTCTTTTCTTCCGATGTTGTCATGACGATCTTTCCTGCTGTAAGGTGCCCGTTTTTGTTTTCTCGTTGTAGGGGTTCCCCTTAAAATCCATACCAGACACAAGGGCCTCATATGCCCTTGGAGGGGGAACCCATGCTGTTTTTTTATTTAAAATTTGGAGTGGAGTTCCCCCTCAAGATTCATACCAAACACAGTGCCTGGTGTTGGCAGGGATCCAAGTCGGATCCCGTTCATTGAAATTTGGAGTATGTCGGCTTCAAGTCGCAGGGCGAGATCCAAACTAGTGTCCTGTCGCACCAGTGTGAACCCAGCGGGCTTATCCAAAGGTTTCAGAAGCTTTAATTTATCACATCTTTTTTAGTTGAGGGCAGAGGCCAGCAGCACTCTGCTCTGTTGCCAGCTCTTCTGCTGGGTCAGTGGCATCATTCTGGGGTGATGTCTGCTGCCAGGAAGGGGAGCTGTCTGCTCCCTCTCCCTTACCCTCATCTGGCTTCTGGGACGACGTGTCTCTGGTACTGTCTCCCAGGTGCACTGATCTTTGCTGGGGAGGGAAGAAAAACACCTCCTCTCCCTTCTCCCCCCCAGATGTTAATCTGCTGCTGGGGAGTGACCACCTTCTCACTCTGTGCCTCCCGAAACTGTTACAGATGTAGGGCAGAGTTCTTGGACCCTCTGTCCAGTTGTCAGTGCTTCAGCTGGAGGCGTTTTTGGCAACTTCACAGATGCTGCTGGCAGAAAATCCCATGTCCCTGTCAGTATTGTGAAAGAAAGGCCAACTGCCTCTTCTCTCAGGAAGGCTGAAGCTGATGTTGGTGCTGGGCGGACCTCTGTGATGTTTGACCCTAATGCCAGCTTTTCTGCTGGAGGCTCACCAGGTTGTCTTTCCACAGCAGAGAAGTCTACTAAATCCTCAGTCTCTGGAACTGGTGTCTGGGGATAGAGGTTCACCATCTCCTGCCCGTTGAACCTAGAAGATGTTTGCATTATAGCAGGAGCCCCTAGTAGCAGACAGACCGTCTCCTACATTCTACAGAGGCCAATATGATCAGCTCTTTCAATAAACATGTATAGTTCAGAATCAGATAAACCAGGAATAGTCTTTATATATATATCCTGGGAGATCTGGAGGATAAATACTGTATTACTGTTTCATTTTAAGTAATCCAAGCCATATTTTCTTGCCCCTAATAGACAGAGGGTGACTTAGACATGGGAGGTGCATGGGAAGGTGAAGCAAGGGTTTTCCAAGAGATTCTGGGTTACACCAGCCCCCCACCCAAAGTGACTCCCATCACATAGTGTATCTAATAATGAACGTTAGAAATAGAAATCAACTTTATTCAGCCCCCGTACAATTCTGACTTTTATTTGTTTCTTTTTACAGGTGGATTAATGAGCTGTTTTCGGTCATATTGGTCTTCATAAATACCAAGAAGTCACATGGGAAAGCAGCCATATGAGTGTCTTAAGTGACTGAAGTACTTGATTGCAGGTCACTGGAGGAGTCACACAGGACACAAGTCATATCGCTGTTGTAAATGTTTTGGATTCTTTTTCAACATTGACCCAGCCTTCGAGGATAACAGCAGAGAAGTAATTCCAAATTTCTTGAAGTGACTATGGCTTTATCGTAAGTCCAACCCATTCCCACGCGGAAGTAAGAGAAGAGAAGTCATTTCAGAAGATATTTCATTTTGGGATTGTGATAAAGGTTTTACCGTGAAGGGAAAGTTTATCGCACGTCGGGTTAACAATGGAGGATAAGCCATTTCAATGTTCTGAATGTTACAAATCTTTTACAAAGAGGACATATCTCATCCTACACCATAGGGTTCACACTGGAAATAGGCCATATCATTGCCCTGAATGTGACACTACATTTAGCCAGAAGAGTAGTCTTAATTTACACATGAGCGTTCACACCGGAGCAAAGCTGTATCAGTGTTCAGAGTGTGACAAAGATTTCAGAGTGAAGGCAACTTTTATCACACACCAGAGGATTCACACTGGAGAGAAACCATTTCAGTGTTCTGAATGTGACAAAGCTTTCACATCAAAGTCGGTGCTTGGCAAACACCAGAGGATTCACACTGGAGTGAAACCATTTCGGTGTTCTGAATGTGACAAAGCTTTCTCATCAAAGTCAATGCTTCGCCAACACCAGAGGATTCACACTGGAGTAAAGCCGTATCAGTGTTCGGAATGTAATGCAGCTTTTACAGTGAAGAGTAATCTTGACTTACACATGAGCATTCACACTGGAGTGAAGCTATATCCGTGTTCTCAATGTGACAAAGCTTTTACGAGGAGGCGAAACCTTCTTAAACACGAGAGTGTCCACACTGGAGAGAAGCGGTTTCAGTGTTTTGTGTGTAATAAAGGTTTTTCAAATCAGTCAGACCTGATCACACACCAGAGGATTCACACTGGAGAGAAACCATGTCAGTGTTCTGAATGTGACAAAGCTTTTACATGTAAGTCATATCTTACCACACACCAGAGGACTCACACTGGAGAGAAACCATATCATTGTTCTGAATGTGACAAAGGTTTTACACGTAAGTCATATCTTATCACACACCAGAGGATTCACACTGGAGAGAAACCATATCAATGTTCTGAATGTGACAGAGTATTTACAAAGAGTGATGACCTTACCAGACACCTGATGATCCACACCGCAGAGAGAGGCTGAATGTGACAAAGCCTTAATATCAAAGGCCCGTCCTTATCAATCACCAGATGATTCACACCGGAGAGAGGCCGAATCCATGTTCTGAATGTGATAGAGCCTTTTATATCAAGGCACCACCTTATCAATCGCCAGAGGATTCACACTGGAGAGAAGCCATATCAATATTCTGAATGTGATAAAGCTTTTACACAGAAGTCAGATCTTGGCTCACACCAGAGGGTTCACATTAAAAATGGGCCTATCGGTGATCAGAATAAAATACCACAACCCCAATCACGTCCTTCAGTCAGCTAATCAAAATCTACTACAGATTCCCAAGGCCCATTACAAAAGCAAAGGAGAGCGGAGATTTGCAGTCCAAGGACCTTGACTGTGGAACTCATTACCAACTCGTATACGAACGGAAGAGAATCACCAGGCCTTCAGATAAAAACTCAAGACCCACCTTTTCTGAAGGCAAAATAGAAGGAAATGGATACCAAGCGCCTTGAGGTGATTCAGTTTGCATTTGTAGCACTATATAAGTTATTCACTCACTCACCAAGCCTTTTACAACCCAGTGAGAGCTCATGATACACCAAAATGTCCACACTTTTGGAGAATCGTCAATGACTGATTTGTTTCCTTGTGTCTTTCATTGTTACCCTTTTTTTATGGAGCTTTGGCAGAACATGTAATGCATTTGCATCATTCACCAACTGAGCCGTGTTCCCAAATGTTTTCTTCATTACCTGCTCCCGAGCTAATACCTTGGCAACACTGCCTCAGCACCAGGGACTGGATAGTGGTCAAGTGGCATCTTGTCAAGACTCTGGAGTCTCAGTGAGGGAGTTCATTCCGGGTTCTGATGACTATTGTTATATCAGTCAATCTTGAAGGCTCCAGCTAAGCCCACCCCTCCAATTATATGTTCTACCTCCCCCTCTTATGACCCACACCTCCTTTCCATCTTCCAACTCCTCTAATGGATAACGGCTTTGCAGGCAGGTCTGTGGCTGGGACACCAGGGAGTGAGAAGTCTCTGCTTAGTGAGAAAGCAACTCCTTAAACTGGATTAGGACTTCCAACAGCAAGTTGTGGGATGTATTCAAAAGTACCACTTAAGCTGACCATTTTTGTTTCATCCACAAGTCTAATGCCCACGTACACACAATCATTTTTCAGGTTGTAAAAAGGAAAGTTTTTCAGGCTCTAGAAAAAAGTTTTTTTTTCAACTTTATCATTAAACCGGCCTTGCCTACACAGGCTCGTGAAAAATAAATGCTCTAGCAAAGCACGGTGACGTGCAACACGTACGGCGGCACTATAAAGGGGAAGTTCCATGCGGATGTCGCCACCCTTGGGGCTGCTTTAGCTGATTTTGTGTTAGTAAAAGACGATTTGCGCTTTTCTCTCTGTTACAGCGTGATGAATGTGCAATCTCATTACGAACGGTAGTTTTACCAGAACGAGCGCTCACTTTTTATAACTTGCTTCTGAGCATGCACGTATTTTTCACGGCGTTAAAGCCCACACACGACCATTTTTTACAACCCGAAAAACGTTGTTAAGAAATATAGCATGTTCGAATTTTATTTTTTTGTCGATTTTTCAGAACCCGAAAAATGCTCTGAAGCCCACACACGATGGTTTTTAATGACTTCCTTTTTTACAACCCGAAAAATGATTGTGTGCACGTGGCTTAAGGGATTCCATCAGGTGAAGATTTAGATATCCTTATTATCCTATTTCCAGCTCTTGCTCATCTCCATAGATCACACGGCACAACTGCAGGAGATTTGAAGACTTGTTGACATGTGGTAATATTCCTAACACTTCTGTGGGACATGGAAATTCCTCTGGGGTTCTCTTTATTGACTCTCAGTGGGAAGATCTCCCTTTTTGAGGGGTAAACTATGTTTGCGATGAACCCTGGAAACATTACAATGTTGAGTGTAACTATGGGCAAAATTACTTTAGGAGAGCTTTATTCCCCTTTCAACACTACAATGCGATGCACACAACATGTGTGTACGTTGTTAGTGTTATTATTAAGTTGTGAAAACATGGACACAAATTTGGCACAATGGTGATTTTTTTTCACGGGATTGTGAATTGTGTATATACACTATGGGCCAGATTCAGGTGGAGTAATTCGATATGCGCCGCGTAACTGTGAAGTCGTTTCTATGTGGTCGTACCCACCAAACTAGATGCGACAGAAAACAAGCCATTTCCGATCGGCTTAACTTTCCGAAGCCAGAGTCTCGTCAGAGCATAATTTCGCTTGGCACATCAGTCGCGCCTATTGATTTCCCCTGCAAATATGCAAATGAGGGAGATTTCCCGATTCGTGAACGGATTAGCACCATACGCCGGCTACATGCGCCGCGCGTATCTCGTCCGTCCGGCGCAAAGTTATTTCTACAAATAGCTGCTTTATCTTTACTCCAGACGGCCACAGGTCAGCAGGAGAGCAGCTACAGCAGCGTTACCGACGATAAGAGCTAGCTGAGCACCCCCACTTGCAGGACAACACCTCTGTCCATGCTTGTCTGTCAACATTTACAGCCATGGAGGAAGACATCATAGGTCTCCATAGCCGAGATGACGGCTGACAGCTCCTGGCCTTTAGAGTTCAGCTTTCTCCTGTGTGTTTGCAGGGAACGGGAGCAGCCATCTCAGAACAAAAGTAACTTCACTGCGGGGAGGGGGAACAGGATATACTTTAGTGCCGGAATAGCGCATCTACGGGCGCATTTAAATGCCCAACGGAACGCATTGCGATGACGTTTCCCGTGAAGTGGTGCCGACGGAAGTTGTGAGCATGCGCACAAGGGGGCCGAGTGAAGCCTCACTTACTGCGCATGCTCCGTGGATGATGCGCTGAACGTAAGCCTCTGCGCTGGGCTCCGCCCATCATTTACATATGATCACACCCACTTCCACTTGCGTCGGGTTAGGCCAGCGCATTATCGTTACTCCGGCGCAAGTTTACGCGCAACTGCTATGTGAATAACGGTACTTGCGCCGAAAGTGTCGGCGGAGTAACGTAAATGAGAAACGTTACTCCAAAGTAAAGAAGCGCCCATGTACCTGAATCTGGCCCTATATTGTCAAGTTATAATTTTTTGTATTATACTCCAAAATATACAATATACTTAGCCTCTTTATTTTTAAATGTAATTTTCCAAAAAATTGTGACAAAGAATTACAACTTCAAAAAATTTGCCATCCCTCTAACTAAATACCCTGGACTGTGTACTTTCCAAAAAAGAGTGATTCGAGGGGTATTTGTGCTGTCCTGGCATTTTCGGGCCTGAAGAAAACAGGCATTGACATTGATGCATGCATATATATATATATATTATAGACCACAAACTATGGGATGAATATATCTTTTCTGCAGGTTTGGGTTATTTTCACTAAAGAAACCAAGAATAATGTGTTTCATTTTCAAAATGTTCATTTTTTGTTTTGTTTATTTGGCAAACAATAAAAAATAAAACCCCAGTTGTCATTAAATGCCTCCAAAAAAAAGCTTGATTTGTGTGAAAAAAAAAAGAAATAAAAAAGTCATATGTGTACAGTGTCACATGACTGTGTAATTGTCATTCAAAGTGTGACAGTGCTGAAAGTCCTGGGCAGGAAAGGATTGAAAGTGTCCGGTATTGAAGTGGTTAATATAACAATTGTGAGATATCATAACATATCTTGCTTTGGCAACATATGTCTTGCCTTGGTACCCTATGTCTTGCCTTGGTAACATATGACTTGTCTTGGTGACTCTTCCGTCTGTCTTTGGTACCCTACAACTTGCCTTGGTAATCCTTACGACTTGCCTTGGTACCCTACGACTTGCCTTGGTACCCTACGACTTGCCTTGGTATCCTACGACTTGCCTTGGTACCCTACGTCTTGCCTTGGTAACCTACGACTTGTCTTGGTAACCCTTACGTCTTGCCTTGGTAACCTACGACTTGCCTTGGTAACCCTTACGTCTTGCCTTGGTAGCCTACGACTTGCCTTAGTAACCTATGACTTTCCTTGGTAACCTAAAACTTGACATGGTAACCTACGTCTCACCTTGGTAGTCTATGTCTCGCCTTGGTAACCTACAACTTTCCTTGGTAACCTACGACTTGCCTTGGTAACCCTTACGTCTTGCCTTGGTAACCTACAACTTGCCTTGGTAACCCTTACGTCTTGCCTTGGTAACCCTTACGTCTTGCCTTGGTAACCCTTACGTCTTGCCTTGGTAGCCTACGTCTTGCCTTGGTAACCTACGTCTTGCCTTGGTAACCCTTATGTCTTGCCTTGGTAACCTACAACTTGCCTTGGTAGCCTACGTCTTGCCTTGGTAACCTACGTCTTGCCTTGGTAACCTACGTCTTGCCTTGGTAACCTACGACTTGCCTTGGTAACCTACGACTTGCCTTGGTAGCCTACGTCTTGCCTTGGTAGCCTACGTCTTGCCTTGGTAACCTACGTCTTGCCTTGGTAACCTACGTCTTGCCTTGGTAACCTAATACTTGCCTTGGTAACCTACAACTTGCCTTGGTAACCCTTACGTCTTGCCTTGGTAACCCTTACGTCTTGCCTTGGTAACCCTTACGTCTTGCCTTGGTAACCCTTATGTCTTGCCTTGGTAACCTACGTCTTGCCTTGGCAACCCTTATGTCTTGCCTTGGTAACCTACAACTTGCCTTGGTAACCCTTACGTCTTGCCTTGGTAACCCTTACGTCTTGCCTTGGTAACCCTTACGTCTTGCCTTGGTAACCCTTACGTCTTGCCTTGGTAACCCTTACGTCTTGCCTTGGTAGCCTACGTCTTGCCTTGGTAGTCTATGTCTTGCCTTGGTAACCTACAACTTGCCTTGGTAACCTACAACTTGCCTTGGTAACCTACGACTTGCCTTGGTAACCTATGACTTGCCTTGGTAACCTACGTCTTGCCTTGGTAACCTACGTCTTGCCTTGGTAACCCACGTCTTGCCTGGGTAACCTACAATGTGCTTTGGTAACCCTAAGACTTGCCTTGGTAACCTAGAAATTTGGAGGAAATTCCACAGGGATAGTGTGGACAATAAATAGAAGGTAGGCCAGGATACATCAAGAAAAGCGTAATATAAAAATCGAACACATTTTATTTAGTACAAAAGATGACATCAATCACAAATACATTCAAAAATACCTAAAAACAATACATAGAACATGTACCGACACGAGCAAATGAATCTGTTCAAATCGGTCTGACAGACCGATTTTAACAGATTTGTCTGCTGGCTATTTTGGTTTGATCGCTGTACACATGATCAAACCAAAATCCCCGCCGGCAGACAGGGCGGTGAAGTGGCGGTGACGTTGACGCCGCCATGTCACCACACCAGGGAGTAAATTAGTTCCGCGCATGCGTCGAATCCATTCGACGCATGTGCGAGCATATATGTTTGCTGGTTAGCATACTAACCAGCAGACATATGGGTCCGACGGGTTCCCAGTAGACCGATTTTAAAGCATGCTTTAAAATCTGTCGGCTAGCCAAATCCGTCTGCCCATACACACGAGCGAATCTGTCTGCTGAAATGGTCTGTCAGACCGTTTCCAGCAGATAGATTTGATTGTGTGTACGCGGCCTGAGTGTTTGGCGCACACCTAGGTTCCAAACATTGAGTCGAATCAGTGAGGTGTGTTGACCAAAATTCCCAACATGTTTCGGATAGGCGGGAGGCGGGGGGGTTCGGGAGGGTTATGAGCGTATATATACTTCCTTCTTCAGCGGTTATATATAAGCACGCTGTTATATTTCTATTGAGAAACAAACAATAAACCAACATTGTAGCAAATTAAACATACATTTTTAACATTTACAGAAGATTGGTTTGGCATAGCATCTGAATAACACGTATGAGATAAAGTCTGGTACTCACGGCTCCGTGTTCTTTTCTACCGAGAGTACATGTCGGTAAGGTGGATGAAACGTCAGGACCCGGGGTCTGCCAGACTGCATTTTCATGCCCATAAGATGTTATGTAGATATAACTACAATTGAACTTCAAATGGTTCCGTCTAAAGTGATTGGATGGCACGCAGGCTGTACAGGGCCGGTGCTACCACTAGGCGCCCAGCCACTGGTGACCCTCTCTCGGCAGCCAGCAGCTTAGTCTCAACACAACAGGTAGCCGCTCCCGAGTCCCTCCGTACAGTGTCGCAGGCACAGCATGTGGAGGACTGTTACGTCTGTGACAGTGTCCTGAGTGAATCAAATGGAGGAAGGAAAGGAAACATCCCCCGTGCTGCACCGTTGCACGCCTCTGAATATCAGTGCCAGACTGCCGGTGACCCATCTGTCTGTGGTTCCTACCGTGTGCAGGCACCAGGGCTGCCATCAAGTGGGTACAGGCATTACACCTGTATGGGGCCCGGTCACCCCCCCTTCTCAGCTGGCGGCTGAGAGGAGGGGAGAAAACTTTAATTTGTCAAGTCATCTTCCAGGACGGCACACCTGAGATGACGGTCCCACCTGACAGGAAACACAATCAACAACAGAGTTTAAAAGGCCCCACCCTTCCCTCTGTCCCTCAGTTATTGATTGTGTTTCCCACAGGATGGCAGCGAAACAGTTTGTTATTTTTTTCTAAAAAGAGACTAAGGTCTGGGACCGAAGTCCTCCCTCCCTGGTGTTTTCTGGCCTAAGTGCAGTCAGTGGGGACTGCAAACTCAGATTGCAGGCACTTAATGTGTGACCAGGAGAGGTTCTCCCCATAGATTCATTCTCAGGGAAGTTAGGTTTTCAGCAAGATCCCTGAGAAATACTGGCGAACATGTGACTCAGTGTGAGGTTTCCATGTTACCCAGGGGCCACTTATTCCTTCTCCCTCCTCCTACCTGACGGTGGCTGAAGGTCAGAGGAGCCGCTCGGATGTCCCCGGGAGCTGGTTTTCTGGCGGATGGTTCCCAGGGGGGTCAAACCATTCAAATTTCTTTAGCCGGACCGCGCTGCGGGCTTCGGCGTCCCCGGGGAGTCTCTGCGCATGTGCGGAAGTCTGTGACTGGCGCGGGCCGATGACATCACTTCCGCGCGCCAGACTACAACAAGATGGCGGCGATCGGCGTTTTCTCCACATGCTGCAGCGGTGAACGGAGCAGGGGCCCACGGTCCTACGTCCTCCCAACTTGTCCAGATCACAGAGGTTACCTGAACGGCCCTGCTTGTTGGCAGTATGGAGGATGGACCAGTACCAGCAACACAGGTCGCCACAGTGGGTGAGTGACTTTTGCTGATGGGGGGGCAAGTGAGGTGGGGTGGCCCTCTTTTCACTCTCCCCTGGGGATTACTATGGGTATTAAGGATGTTTTCGTTGTTACAGAAACCGATTGCCCTGCCCAGGAGACCACCACTAGGTCTAGGGGAAAATCCTCTAAAAAATCCAGGCGCTGTGGGTACTGCGGAGATAAGCTTCCGCCAGACCATACTAAGCCCTTCTGCTATAAATGCATTTACAAATTAGCAGGCAAGGAGACAGCGCAAGTTATGAAGGAATGTAGAGCTTTACAATCTGAAATGCTCAATACCCTCCAATCCTTTAAAACCACGGTAGCTGACAGAGAGGTAGCTCCGATAGGTACAGAGGATTCCTCTTCTTTGATAGAGACCCAGACTAGTGTTTTGGAGGAATCTCAGGGACCATCACTAACTTATTCTGATGGAGAAATAGAATCCCCAGTGCAAAACTCTCAAGACGAAGGGGAGGATTCGGATCTGAGTAGTTTGGGGGACACTAGGCCAGGCGGCCATCTCTTCTCTGCAGAGGATATGGATGATCTCCTCAAAGCGATTTATGCTTCAGAGGATATCCAGCTTCCGGCTACGCAGGTCTCAACTCAAGACAGACTATACAGGGGTCTTGGTAAAGCTCAGTCCAAATCCTTTCCTGTTCACCAATCTCTTAAGGATATTATCCTAAGAGAATGGAAGGAACGTGAGCACAGGGTCTTAAGACTAAAGACCTGGAAGCGCAGGTGCCCATTTAAGCCCGAGGAAGAGGAAAAATTCTTCAAAATACCATGTTTGGATGCCTCATTGGCACAAGTTTCCAAACACTCGGATTTATGTTTTGAAGATTCCGGCAACATTCGGGATCCGATGGATAAGAAATCCGAAACCTTGTTGCGCAGGGCGTGGGATGCCAATGCAGCCGCTATGGGCCCTGCATTGGCCTCTACATGTGTCGCCAGAAATGCGGACGCATGGGTCCGCAGACTAATGGACTATGTAGCACAGGAGAGCAATTCCAAAAAGGTGTTAGACTCTCTGGAAGTAATCGGTAAGGCAGTAGCCTACTTAGCAGATGCCGCAGTAGAAACAGTTAGAACCACTGCCAAATCTGCAGCTCTGTTAAATTCTACCAGAAGAGCCCTTTGGGTTAAGACTTGGGATGGAGATTTTACATCCAAGTCTCGCCTCTGTGGGATTCCTTTTGAGGGATCTTTGCTCTTTGGCTGGGATTTGGAGCAGGTACTATCTCGTTCCACTGAGAAAGGTAAAAAGTTTCCTACTAAACCCAAAAGAGAAAAAAGAAAAACTTTTTTTCGAGGCCCCCCTTCTAAAAACCGCTTTCAGGAAAAGAAGGAACCAAAGAAAAAGTGGGGATTCGGTAAAGGCAGGGAAAAAGGTAGCATCCTCTTTTCCGGTGCCTCTACTTCCAACAAGGAATCCAAGTGACGCCAACATAAGAGTTGGCGGAAGGCTCTCGTGGTTTCTCCCCCAGTGGGAAGGTATCACACAGAGTCCTTATATTCTAGGTCTGATAAAGGAAGGGTACAAGCCGGAATTCTTGTTTCCCTCTCCAGCAAATTTTATTCTGACCCATCTCCCAAAGGACCCAGTAAAAGCGGGAGGCTTAATGGAGAGTGTCCGGGATCTAGCGGAACAGCAGGTCATCATTCCTGTCCCAGTAGATCAAATCGGCCAAGGATTTTATTCCCACATATTTGTGGTGCCAAAACCATCCGGAAAGTTCCGGCTGATCATAAATCTACGAAAGTTAAACCAATTTTTGGTTTACAAAAAATTCAGGATGGAGAGTATCTACACAGTAGACACCTCCAAGAGGGAGTCTTTATGATTACATTGGACCTAAAGGATGCTTACCTGCATGTTCCCATTTCCCCAGCCCATCAAAAATTCTTGAGATTTGCAGTACAGACAAAAGAGGGTGTCCGTCACTGGCAGTTCAGGGCTCTCCCCTTCGGGCTAGCGGCCAGTCCAAGAATTTTCACCAAAGTTCTGGCCGAGGTAGTGTCATTCCTACACCTCCAGGGGATAGCCCTGATACCGTACTTGGACGATATGCTGATTTTCAGTCCGGCCTTGGAACAGCTCCAGGCAGACCGAGACAAGGTACTATCCACGCTAGAATTTCTGGGGTGGCTGATCAGCAAAGGAAAATCTTCCCTAGATCCAGCACAATCCAAGGTATTCCTAGGATACCGGGTGGACTCGGTGAGCCAAAAGATCTTTCTACCAGAAGAAAAGATCTGCAAGGTCCAAAAGGCAGTCTCGGCTCTGGTCAGCACCAGAGAAGTTTCTCTAAGGAGTATCATGAGGATACTAGGGCTCATGTCATCCTGCATCCCAGCGGTTCACTGGGCACAGTTTCACTCTCGGAAACTCCAGGGATTCCTTCTCTCCTCCTGGGACGGGAGAAAAGAATCCCTGGACCTAACCGTGTCCCTTTCAGGCGAAGCAAGGTACTCTCTAGATTGGTGGCTCAGCACAGACAATCTGGCAAAAGGGCGCTCCTGGACCCAACAGAATCCATTGATTCTAACCACAGACGCAAGCGCCTGGGGCTGGGGAGCGCATATGGGAGATCTTTTTGCTCAGGGACCTTGGGATCAGGAACAGAGCAATGCTTCCTCCAATTTCAAGGAGCTGTTGGCGGTAGGGAAAGCCCTAAACTTCTTCAAGGATCAGGTCCTAGGAAGAGAAGTACAAATTCTATCATACAATGCAGTAGCAGTGGCCTACCTAAACCATCAAGGAGGGACAAGGTCCAACAGACTGATGAGAATGACCCAGGACATCCTGGGGAACATAGAGAAAAAGATTCCCTCAGTTTCAGCGGTACATGTAATTGGGTCCCTAAACATTCAAACAGACTTCCTCAGCAGGCAGCCCATTCATCAGGGAGAGTGGGAGTTAAACAGCGAGGTATTTTCTCTGGTAAGCCAACATTTTGGCAGACCACAAATAGACTTGTTTGCCTGCAGAAAGAACAGGAAGGTCCACAGGTACTTCTCCCTCACCAGAGAACAGGACGCCTATGGGATAGATGCCCTAGCACAGAAGTGGGATTTCTCCCTAGCTTATGCCTTTCCTCCTCTGGTTCTCATCCCCAGAGTTCTACAGAAACTAGCCAGGTCAAAGGGATATCTTATCCTGATCGTACCCTGGTGGCCAAAGCGGGCCTGGTTCCCCACACTAAAAAGGTGGTCGATGGCTCCTCCGTTGCATCTTCCGTCCAGACGCGATCTCCTCTCCCAGGGACCAGTGTTACATCCCGATCCGGGGTTCCTTTCCCTGACGGCATGGTATTTGAGAGGGAGATCCTCAGGCTCAGAGGATGCTCGGAAAAAGTGATTGACACACTCTTGCAGAGTAGGAAGCCAGTCACAAGAAAAATTTATGCTAAGGTTTGGAGAGTCTTTTCTAGCTGGGCTCAGCTTAGAGAAGGTTCTCCCCAAACGGTCCCTATGGTCCTGGATTTCCTTCAAGAAGGAGTTGATCAGGGCTTGGCAGTAAGTACATTAAGATGACTACAATTCTAACTGTATCTTCACATGGAATAAAAAGAATAGCCATCAAACCATTATGGTTCCGACGTGGAAGAAACCGAGCCCATCAGTTGCTCCCACAAATTCAAGTTACCAGCCTATCCCTGCCTTAATGAGTTTACAACTACCGAATAAATTTGCTCTTAAGAGTTTCCCAAAAGAACAAAACTATACCCACAGAACTGTATTACCTTTTTGGAAAAAACCTCAGACCCCTAAATATAGATCAAGCCTACACAGGACCATCAACTCCGAAAAACATAGAGATAAGGAAAAAGGCTTAATGTTGGCCCTTAGCCAATTCTATAATAGATCTACCAACCATGGAGATACCTCTACCACTTCAAGAGACTATACCCATAGTAGCAGTGATCTTCCAACTAACACCACCCACGGCCATATACCACCAAGCTCCATGGAAACAATTGACCAAGTGTATAGTGACCCCAGTCCCTCAGCCCCTACTCAAGTACCCATCCCCTCTACCCTAGACCCTGGACCATCATCTTTTTTAGTACTGAGTCCTCCTCCGATCACCACGTCAAGAAAAAGAAAACTCACAGACGAGGATGCAGAGGAGGACGAAGAAAACAATTATCCAAACAACCAGCAACACAAAAAACCATCAAAATCTTCAACCTTTCCTCCCACATTCTCACAGCAGCCGATACTTCCCTCCTAAGCCGAGGGCTTAGTTTTGCTCCAATCAACAAACCCAATCCCTTCTTACTCTTCAAAGACCTCAACCAATACATACGTAGTCTAACCCTAAAGAGACACTTTCATATCAAACAGGCGAATGATAGCCAAGACAACATCACCAGCTCCACCCAGCCTATCTCTCGAGTGCCACTCGAATCACCCACCAGCCAGTTTGAAGACAGTACAGATCTGGATGAAGACGACCCCCTGAGATTATATACACAATATGCTGTTACATCACCCCCTATTACTCATTCATCACTTAAACCTAAATCAATCTTCTTTCCGGTACATTCTAAGGGCCCTCACATCGAGAGCTTCTATAGAATAGTCTATGCAGACCTTTTGAAAATGTGCAACTCCACCTCAACATCCAACTACAATAATTTACCACCTTCTGAAATAAAGGCTTTAGATCAATTCATTCACGCCGACAACATCATTATAAAATCGGCAGATAAGGGTGGAGGAATTGTACTTTTGGATAAAACAGCGTACCTAAAGGAAGCCTCCAGACTACTTTCAGATGTAACCACATATACCAAACTTCCCACTGATCCCACAAAGGTTTTTGCTAAAGAAGCCGAGATCCTTATACTACAGGCTCTAAAAGAAGAGATCATCACAAAAACAGAAAGTTCCTTCCTGAGAAAAAACTTCTTCCAGATTCCATATTTTTATTATCTTCCCAAAGTACACAAAAATCTACTTAATCCCCCCGGAAGACCCATCGTGGCAGCCATGGACAGCGTCACGACAGGATTTAGTTTATACATTGATCAATTTTTACAGCCCATTGTTTTTCAATTAGAATCATACATTCGGGACAGCACTCATTTACTTGATCTTCTGTCTCCATACCAGTGGGAACCAAGCTACACATGGCTTTCTTTAGATGTTTGTTCATTGTATACATCGATTCCACATTCTTTTGGACTGATGGCAATAGAACATTTTTTGCAAAATGAACCTCTCATCAATGCCCGTCAAGCCTCCTTCATCATCAAAGCCACACATTTTTGTCTAACACACAATTATTTTTCTTTTAATGAAGACATTTATCTCCAAATACAAGGTACCGCGATGGGGGCTAATTTTGCCCCCTCATATGCAAATCTAGCCATGGGTTTTTGGGAGAATAACCACATTTATCAAAATAATCTGTTTTCTGCTAATATCATTTTTTTCGGCCGTTACATTGATGATATTATCATCATCTGGGATGGTACCCCAGAGTCCATCACCCCCTTTTTAGACCACTGCAATAGAAACCTATACGGTCTCTCATTCACATCAGTGTCTGATCCTACTACTATGACTTTTCTAGTGAAGCCCGGAGTGACAAAACAGAGGAGGATAACGCAGGGCTGGCATGACTGGGGTGGAATCAGGGGCAAGAAGGGTTAAAGAAGGAGGAGGTGCCTTCAGGGGAGTGGCTGTAGGATTAGCCAGGAGAAGGGGAGGAGTGCCATATATGGGGGGGGGCGGAGTCGGCGCCAAAAGCTCAGGCAGAAGTGAGGGAGACACAAGGAAGCAGTTTTTCCTCTGCTCCCTGAAGTTAGACCATGGACATTGATACGCTTTTGGCGCGGCTGCGGGCCGCGGCGGCGAATCGGGAACCAGGATGGCTGGAGGAACAGGTGGGGGGCCTGATCGAGGATGTGGCGGGGGGGTCTCGGGAGGGATCGCGGACACCACGCGCTCGACGGTCGCACCCGCCGGAGCGTTA
This sequence comes from Rana kukunoris, assembly GCA_029574335.1. Classification (NCBI taxonomy): domain Eukaryota; kingdom Metazoa; phylum Chordata; class Amphibia; order Anura; family Ranidae; genus Rana; species Rana kukunoris. The sequence goes on along the minus strand of CM056050.1, from coordinate 394,915 downwards.
TTCGCCGACCCCCACCGCCAGGGCCCAGCGGCACAGTCGGAGCCCACAAGGGGACCCGTCGCCCCCCCCGGCCAAGCGAACGCATGCTTTGGCTGGGGGTGATGGTGGACGGCATCCGCCGCCCAGCCTGGGCCCAGTGGGCGGGGCTTCGGGCAGCAATGGCGCCCGGACCCCAGCCACGCGTCGGAGCAGCATGGAGCAGCCGATCCCCCCCCAGAGCGTGGGGACGGCGGGGGGGGGATCCCAGCGCACAAAACGCGGGGCAACAGCCGGAGGGTCCTCCAGGATCGGGGCCGCCGGTTCCCAGGCAGGGGGGAGGCCGGAGTCCCCAGAGAGGAGGCCCAGTCGGGGCTGCAGAGCAGCTGAGACACCCACGGCCGGGACCAAGGGTAGAGGACGATCCGCCGGGAGGCTGGGATCCACGGCCTCCAGGCCTCCTGCGCCTGGGAGGCAGACGTCGCCAGTGTCGCCGGCCTCGGAAGATCCATCCGGGGATGAGGGATCAGAAGCGGAGGAAGTGTCGCCCACGGTGGAGCTGCCGGTATCGGCTGTGAGGGACGTGCCCGGCCAGCCTGGTAAGACACCTTTCAATTCTAATAATGAATTTGCTACTGCTTTGTGTGCACTGTTAGGGGTTGGGGGTGGGGGTCCTTCTGGGTTGCCAGTTAATGTTTTACCCACTGTGAGGTCGCCGACCGGGGGCCCCGGGGTGGCGGGGGTTTCGCCTGCTGCCCAGGGTTCCCCTGGTGGGATGCAGGATTTGTTGGGTGGGTTGCAGGACCTGTTGCACCGTTTCGTTGGGGGGGGTACTCCGCCGCAGGCGGCACCATGGGTGGGAGGCCCAGCTGGGGGGGGGGCCCCTGTAGATGGGGGGGCGCATGCCCCGGCTGGGGTGTCACCGGATGGTGGGGCTAGCAGTGACGCAGGGGGTGAGAAAACGGGGGGGGTCAGGACAGACGTGGTAAGGATGGATGATTCTGCAAAAGGTGAGGTATACGTTTGCTATGAGGGGCCGCTGGGGGCCCACCTGAAGCAGGAGGTCAGGGATAAGATCGAAAAAGGTGAGTACGTGGAGATTTTTTCCCTGTTGCCATTAGAAAAATTTAATTTAGATAGGGTGAAGCCGGATAGTTCAAAAAAGGATGATGAGGAGAGGAGGCGATACAGGTTGATTCCCCGGACGTTCAGCAATTGGTTGCAGGCATTTGCTATCATGGCCAGCGTTATAGGTGAAAAAAGCCCGGAACACTGTTCTGCGCTTTTTGGTTATATGGACGCCATTGGGGAAGCTTATCGGGTTTATGGGGGGACGGGGTGGTTGAGGTACGACGAGCAATTCCGCCAGCGGCGGGCTGTGCGTCCTACATTGCGATGGGATCACAAAGACATCGTCCTGTGGATGCGGATGATGTCCGCGCCCCGGACGAGTACTCCGTTTTTTCAGGGCGGGGCCGGGGGTACACCCACCTCTGGATCGCCGGCCGGAAAGAGATGGGGTGTGTGTTGGCAGTACAACGAAAGTTCCTGCAAATTCGGGGGTACATGTCGTTTTAAACACGAATGCTCCGGATGCGGGGGGAATCACCCCCTGTCCCGCTGCTTCAAAAAAGGTAAACGGACGGGGGATGCTGCTAAAAAAGGGGACAACGCCGGTGAAGGGGGAAAGGATGGAGCCTTTTCTAAGTAGGTACCCTGACAGGGCCGCGGCGCGGCTGCTCGCGGCCGGGTTTTCCGAGGGTTTTGTCATTCCCTGTTCTTTGTCGAAGGTGCCTCCCTTGGCTAGGAATCTGCGGTCTGCCTTGGAGAACCCGGACGTGGTGTCGGCAAAATTGGCAAAGGAGGTTGAGTTGGGTAGAATGGCGGGTCCGTTCACAGAGATGCCATTGCCGGATTTGGTGGTGTCGCCTCTGGGGGTGGTTCCCAAGAAGGAGCCAAACAAGTTTCGCCTCATTCACCACCTGTCCTTTCCAAGAGGGGGGTCGGTGAACGATGCAATCGATCCGGAGGCATGCACGGTATCCTACACGTCATTTGACGCGGCGGTGCGGTGGGTGCGTCGGTACGGAAAAGGGGCTTTGATGGCAAAAGCGGACATCGAGGCTGCGTTCCGTCTGCTACCAGTACACCCTGACAGTTTCCGACTGTTAGGCTGTCGGTGGCAAGAGGGGTTCTACGTGGATCGCTGCTTGCCAATGGGCTGCTCGATCTCGTGCGCACTGTTCGAGACATTTAGTTCCTTCTTGGAGTGGGTGGTCAGGGATGTGTCTGGCTCAGACTCCGTCATTCATTACCTGGATGACTTCCTGTGCGTGGGCCCTCCGTCATCCAGGGTGTGCGCAATTTTGCTGGCAACATTGCAGCACATGGCTGATAGGTTCGGGGTGCCTCTGGCGGCCGACAAGACGGAGGGCCCAGTCACAGCATTGAGTTTCTTGGGAATCATGATTGATTCCGAGGCGATGGAGTGCAGGCTACCGGTGGATAAGGTGGAGAACCTTCGGCTGGAGATTCGGGAGATGCAGGGGCGGGACAAGGTTCAGCTACGGGCCTTGCAGTCTTTGCTGGGCAAGCTGAATTTTGCTTGCCGCATCATTCCCATGGGCAGGGTTTTCTGCCGACGGCTGTCGGCAGCTACAGCAGGTGTTAGAGCTCCAAAGCATTACATCCGTATAACAAGGGAAATGAAGGCTGATTTGCAGGTGTGGCATACGTTTCTAGAAACGTACAATGGGAGGGCTATGTGGATGTCTGGGCCCGTCAGCAACTTTGACTTGGACTTGGCCACGGATGCGGCCGGGTCCACGGGCTATGGGGCTTTCTTTAAAGGAAGATGGAGCGCGGAAGCGTGGCCAGAGTCCTGGGTGTCAGCAGGTTTTGTTAGGAACCTTGTGCTGCTTGAACTATTCCCGGTAGTGGTGGCGATAGAGTTGTGGGGGGCGGAATGCAGAAATCTGAAGATCAGGTTGAACTGTGACAACATGGGTGTGGTGGAGGTCATCAATCGGGTTTCCGGCTCCTCATTGCCGGTGATACGACTGCTGCGCCACCTAGTGTTGCGCTGTTTACAGTGGAACATATTTCTGTACGCAGTACACATACCGGGGGTAGAGAACGGACTCGCTGATGCTTTGTCTCGATTCCAGTGGGACAGGTTCAGGGAGCTGGCCCCAGGGGCGGATGCAGTCGGGGTCCCTTGCCCGGGGTGGATGTGGGGACTTGCGTTGGAGTAGCAGCAAATTGGATCAGGAAGTCGGTGAGTGGGCAGACATGGACCGCATATTCTAAGGTATGGGAAGAATGGGATGGTTTTAGACGGCTGGCGGACGCTGGGCTGGGGGAGAAGGAACTGGGCTGGTTGGTAATGTACTTTGTGGTGAGGCATATGGAGAAGGGCGTGTCGGTGTCGTCCTTGGAGAAAAAATTAGCGGCCTTGGCATTTTTGTTCAAACTAGAGGGGCGGGAAGATTTCACAAAAATGTTCTGGGTAAAACAGGCGGTTAAGGGATACAAAAAAGGGCGACAGTGCAGGGATGCGCGGAGACCAGTGTCGTTTTCTATTCTTTGTAGGATTTTTGAAGTGGTGGGGGAGGTTTGTTCATCGCGGTACGAAATACAGCTGTTTCGGGCGGTTTTTTCGGTCGCATTTTTTGGGGCGTTTCGGGTGGGGGAAATAGTCAGTCCTTCAAAGCGGATGGCCGGGGGCCTTTTGAGGGAGGACGTCAAGTTGGCAGAGGACAAGGTGAGTTTTCGGCTGCGGCGGTCTAAGACAGACCAAAGAGGTAGAGGTGTAGACGTAGTGCTATATCCGCTGCCGGGTTCTGAAGTGTGCCCGGTGCGGGTGGTAAGGGAATTTCTGAAAGGACGGCCAGCGGGTGGTGGGCCGTGCTGGATACATGAGGATGGTTCTTTTCTGTCACGTTTTCAATTTATAGCGGTATTTAGAAAATGTCTGCAGAAGGCGGGGTTGGACGAGGGATTGTTTGCCTCGCACTCCTTCCGTATCGGGGCGGCGACTGAGGCGGCCCGGTGCGGGTTGGATGAGGCGGCAGTGAGAAGGATTGGGAGATGGGAATCGAGGAGATTCCGTTCTTATGTGCGCCCGCATATGGTGGTGGAATAACAGGGTTGGGGGGTGCATTGACTGACATTCCAAAATGGGATTGTGGGGGGATGAATGTGGTTAGTCATGCTTGCTGTTTTGTTTTTCAGATGGAGAGCAGGCGTGCCTCGTGTGGATTATGGGGCATTCATACGTTTGTAGGGGGGCCCGTAGAGCGGATGCCAGGCCGGGGGGACGGCAGTTGGGCATTTCTAGGCGGGAGGCGACGATCAGGTGGTTGGGCATCCCTGGGATGGGTTGGCGCAGGGTGCTGCCGGAAGTGCAGCGCTACGCTCAGCTCGACAGACCTCCGGATGTGCTACTGTTACACGTCGGGGGGAACGACCTGGGGATTCGGCCCATAGGGGACTTGATGTCCGCAGTCAAGGCGGACGTATTGACATTGCGGGCATCTTTCCCAAAGATGCTGATTGTCTGGTCTGACATTGTTGCGCGAACCACGTGGCGCATGGCACGGTCAGTCGACAGGGTTAATAAGGGGAGGGTGAAAGTGAACAAGGTTTTGGGGAGGTTTGTGGCTCAGCACGGGGGTTTGGTGGTGCGGCACAGGGAATTGGAGATTAACGTGGGTATGTACCTACTCAGTGATGGTGTTCACCTAACTGATGTAGGTACAGATTTGTGGGTGCTAGGTCTGCAGGAAGGGATTCAGAGGGCCCTGCGGGTGTGGAGGGGCCTGTAAGGAAAAGGGAATTTTCCTTCCGGGCTGTGGCGGTGTTCTTGGTCTTGATGGTGAAAGTTAACGGAAAATGGAAATGATTGGGAGGCTCATCGGTGGGATGGGCTCCTTATGGGGTTATTGTGGTGGAACGGTGTCCGCTACAATACGGTGACGGTGCACTGCGGTGTTAAAAGGGGTGTCTCAGAGCTGGAGTCGGCTGGAGGCCTGGGTATGGTGATGGTACGCAGTGCTGGTGGTGAAGAAAAGGTTAATGGGGGATTACCGTCAAGACCAAGTAGGACTGGTGTTAAAAAATTAATAAAACGTTGGGTATTTATATTGTTAATAAGTATAGTGGAATTGTTGGAAATTCCTAGCACCAAAAAGTGTGGTAAAAGTTTTGGTTAATTATTTAATTTTTGGTTACAAAATAAATGGCTGTTGTGGCCAATTTTATTCCAATTCTACTGTGTCGGTCTCGTTTACTGGGTTAAGGGGCTTGAGGGGGGGGGGGGGAAAGGGGGGGGGTGGTTTAAAAGGTATGGATATGGGGGGTAGGTTTAAAGTATGGATATGGGGGTGGAGTAGGTTTAAAGTGATGGGAGCCCATTGAAACTACGCTAGTCATGATCTAGAACTTGAACATGACGAGTGTTCTATTTGGGCTAAAAATTATACAAAACCCACGGCCGGAAATTCGTATCTACATTACAAAAGCTGCCATCTACCCAGATGGAAAAATAATATCCCTAACAGCCAATTTTGTCGTCTTAGACAGAATTGTACCAAAGACTCGGACTATATAACACTAAGTCAACATCTCAGAAATAAGTTCACTGAAAAAGAGTACCCAGAAACCCTAATCGATGAAGCTTTTAAATGTTATCTAAACGGAAAACCTTCGAAACCAAAAAGAACCTTGGATGAACATCCAGTCAGATTTATGACCACTTTTCACCACAAACACAAAAAAATGGAAAAAATACTAGTAAAACACTGGAACATTCTCCTTCAGGACCCCCATCTAAAATCCATCTTACCAGCTCGTCCTAATATCACCTACAGGAGAGCCCCAAATCTCAAAAACAAAATTGCCCAAAGCAAACTCAAATCTATCACCACAACATCATCTATACCAATTCTTATACCATTAATAGGCATGTACCAATGCCGAAAGGCTCGCTGTAAAACCTGCAACTTCGTCCAACACGGACAGAAGAATTTTCATATTAAGGGCAAAACATACCCACTAAAAGAATTTTATAACTGTTCCTCGGAATTTGTCATATATGGTCTGAGTTGCCCCTGTGGCCTCCTCTATATAGGACGAACTATACGTCTGTTAAGAGAAAGATTTGGGGAGCACAGAAGAAATGTAGAGGGTGGCACCGACCCCCACAGTGTTCCAAGACATTTCACTAAATTACACCAACAGTCCACTGCAGGACTAAAAGTTTGGGTCATAGAACAGATCAATAAATCACTTGTCCCAGCTGAACGATACAAAAAACTATGCGCCCGTGAAACATACTGGATTTACAGTTTGGATACTCTCTCGCCTGGAGGCATCAATGAGAGCATTGAGATCTCCACCATTCTATAAAACACCCAATTTCTTTTCCTTTTATCTCTTCCTTTTCCCCTTCTTTCCCAGCCCCCTATACTTTACTCTCCACTTATAAATAATATCCCTAATACAACATTTTTATAAGTCCATTGTTGCTAGTCAGATACACATAATTTCATCTCATGTTCTTCAACATGTAATACCCTATTCATTTAGTTTAATTTCCTTCTATATTGATCTTCATATCTGACCAATACCATTCTCCTATACTCCTAAATATAATACACAATTTTCATAGTTCATAATTGAGTTCACTAATGTAACCATGACTCATTTCTTACTCTTCTATTTCCCTATTTTCTTTTTCAGTATTATTTCTTTTTTTTATTTTAGTTTATTTTATTTTATTTTATTTTATTTGTATTTATTATTATTATATATAATAATAATCTTTTTATATATATATATATTTTTTATTTTTATATTATTATTATTATTATATATTTTTTATATATATATATATATATTTTTCTATTATTATTTTTCCTATATATATTTTTTCCTATATATTTTTTCACATATATATTTTTTCTTATATATACATTTTTCTCTTATCTTATTGTTTTATTATGTGTGTATGTATGTGTGTATGTACGCATGTATGTGTGTATGTGTGCACATATATATGTGTGCATATATTTTTTCTTATCTTTTCTCATTTTTATTATTTACCATTTTCTATCATTTTATCTATTATTATTTTCTATTACCATATATATATATATTAATTATTCATTATTACTTACTATTTTTCATTTATTATTAATTATTAGTTTTTATCTCTTATCATTTATTTCTTTCCCTTTCTTTTCACTTATTCCTAAAATTAAGTCCATTAAGACCATTCCAATACTTCTAAATTTCTAGCCCCTAGTCCATGATTCCTTATTATCCTCGTTTTGTTGTCTTTTGTTGTCTTGTATTTTTCGTTTGTGTCAGCTATTACACCATTGATGTGTTATCAATCCATTCCGTGAACATACTTCCCGCAAATCCCCTCCCACCTCTCTGGCCGCAACCAATCATTGGCCTCCTCCCTCCACCTGTCTTGTTATTAAAAAACTAGCTCCCCGCCTCACCGCCATCAGCTCGAGAAAGGAATGCGGCAGTCGTGTCATTCTCTGCCCTAGCATTCGGAAACGCGTCGCTTGCCTGGTGACGTCACCATCCATCGCCCGCTGTTCCTGCTGCACGGCGCTGTGCTCTTTGAGGATTGTCTCATCCACTGCACCCACTCATAAACATCCAGGGAAACAGGACTGACTCCTCACCACACAGCGCTAAACCAGTGGACAACAAGTGGATGAACGAGCGCACCAGATGACAGCCACTCCCCCCTTCTGGAGAAACTTTGATATGCCTGTATATCACCACTAAAATGTGAGTGGTTTTCTTATCTTTGGCTTTGTGATTAAATTTGTTTAACATACTACACCCAGAGGCGCCTCTCTCCTTGTTTGCCGTAGTACATTAAGGGTTCAGGTCGCAGCCCTGTCAGTGTTCTTTGATCAGAGGTTAGCCCAGAACCCACTGATCAAAAGATTTTTAAAAGCCCGGGATAGGGTAACCCCGGTTAAAACAATTAAATTTCCACCCTGGGATTTATCCCTGGTACTGGATGCTCTGACAAAAGAGCCTTTTGAGCCGATAGCTCAAACTTCTGTTAAATTCCTTTTACTGAAAATGGCTTTTCTGTTAGCAATCACGACAGCCAGAAGGGTTAGTGATTTACAAGCTCTGACTATAAAAGAGCCTTTTTGTTACTCCTGGAGGATAGGGTAATCCTCCGACAGGACCCGTTATATTTACCAAAAGTGTCTTCTGAATTCCACAGGACACAGGAGATTGTCCTCCCCTCTTTTTGTCAGAACCCAAAAAATGATAAGGAGGCAAGATTTAATTTACTAGATGTTAGAAGGTGCCTTCTAACGTATTTAGAAAGAGTGAGTGAGTTTAGAAGATCAAACCATTTGTTGATTAATTTTTCTGGTCAAAAGAAAGGGTTGCAAGCTTCTAAGTCTACTATAGCCAGGTGGATTAAACAGACTATCGGAGTTGCTTATGAAAGGTCAGGAAAGCAGGTTCCAGCCCACATTAAAGCTCACTCCACCAGATCTCTGGCGACCTCCTGGGCAGAAAGGGCAGGCGCTTCGATTGATCAGATCTGCAGAGCAGCAACCTGGACGAGCCAGAATACTTTTCTGAGGCACTACAGAGTGGAGCTGTTGTCCCCTCAGGACTTGGCATTCGGGAGGAAGGTCCTACAGGCGGTGATCCCACCCTAAGGTAGGCCTGAACTTCTTGCTCATCATCTGTGCCGTCCTGGAAGATGACTTGAGAAAAGTACCAGTTACACTTACCGGTAACGGATTTTCTGGGAAATCTTCCAGGACGGCAGGCCTACTTCCCACCCTTTAATGTTGGTGATATTTGTGTTCACAGAAGGTACCCTCTGACACCGGTGTGGATTTATACTTTATCATAACTGAGGGACAGAGGGAAGGGTGGGGCCTTTTAAACTCTGTTGTTGATTGTGTTTCCTGTCAGGTGGGACCGTCATCTCAGGTGTGCCGTCCTGGAAGATTTCCCAGAAAATCTGTTACCGGTAAGTGTAACTGGTACTTTTCTGTAGCCCCCCCCCCTCTTATGTCATGGTGAGAGGGGAGAAAACACTTTCACTTTCAGTTTGCGGCCGGAGAAAGAGGTGAGTGAAATTCCAGTGGCATTTTCGACAACCCCACCCCCCCCGGTTCTCTGCTCCAGGGGGCCATGCCTGAAGCTGTGTGAAGGGCCCCAAAATTATGGCTGCCCCGGCAGTCACTGTCATCACAACCACCACCAGTCTCTGATGTCCTGCTACAGCCAGCTCCGCCTATCTTCCCAGTGCCGCACGGTCCGCCCCCCCAGATGTCAAAATTATTATATATTAAAAAAAAATATTGCATTGATACTTCCCCCCCCCCCAGGGCAGTACCCGGAGCCCCATACCCCTTGTGTGGCCAATTACTTTCTCACAAGCCCTCAAAATGGGGGAATTTAGATTTTTCACATTCCGATCCCATAGACTTCAATGGGGTTTAGGTCTGAACTTTTTTTTTTTTCGAGGAGTGTGAACCTAACAGGGGGGGTGTTGGACCCATCTCCATTCACACATATGGTACCCCCATACTCAGGGGAAGTAGAGGAATGCGTTTTGGGGTGCAATTGTGTGTGAGAGAGAGAGACCTTTAAAGGGGGTTGTAAACCCCTTGTGTTTTTTTCACCTTAATGCATTCTATGGCAGTCACTGCCCTTCCCCCAATTTACTTACCTGAGCCCCGTATTTCCCCTCGATGGGGACAAGCTGTACCTCTCTCCAGCGGGTCCCAGCTCTTGATTGGATAGATTGATAGCAGCGCAGCCCTTGGCTTGCGGTGCTGTCAATCACATCCAATGATGCAGGCGCCAGGGGGTGGGGCTGTGCATTCATGTCTATGGATGCAAATGCTGGACTCGGGAGCCCACCCACAAGGTAACCCCCCTTCCCGGGAGAGCACTTCTTCGGGGGGGTTTATCTGATGCAGGGGAGGAGCTGCGAGAGACCTCAGAAGAGGAGAATTGGGGCCAATCTGTGCAAAATGAGCTGCATAGTGGAGGCAACAAGTAACAAAGTAAAAAAAAAAATAATAAAAAAAAAAGAGTCTTTACAAATCACTTTAACATGACAAATTTATAAAAGGAAAATTTTCAAAAATTGTGGCAAATAATTAATAAAAATTAAAATTTCAAATAAATTCATAAAGCTTCTCACTAAATACAAAAAAAAGTCAGAACATCGGGGTTGTTACATTTCAAGTAGATATCCCCCTCATCTGTGGACCCAAGAATATTCATACAGACTAAATAATTACATAGAAAATGTAGCAGAATACATTCCGGCCCAAACGTTTAAATAAAAGATTGTCTGCAAAGAAACTAAAAGGAACCAAAAAAAATATATATATACATTTTCAGCCTTTTTTTATAGTAGAAAAATAAATAAAAATTCCAGTGGTATTTAAATACAGCAGCGTCACTAGTGTTGGTGTCACCCAGTGCTGAAAAACATGGCGTCACCCCCCTCCACCAAATATAGTTTCCCCCCCTCAATCAGTATAGACCCCTTCCCACAGTACAGACCCCCCCCTCAGTGAAGACCACCCTCCCTTAGTATAGATCCCCCTCCCTCAGTACATACCCCCCTCTGTATAGACCTCTCCTTTCCCAGTACGCACCCCCCACCAAGTACAGACCCCCCCACCCTCAGTACAGACACCCTCCCTAGTATAGACCCCTCCCTCAGTACATATTCCCCCCTCACTAAGTACAGACCCCACTTAATATACACCCCCCTAGAATAGACCCCTCCTTCAGTACAGACCCCCCCTCAGTGAAGACCACCCTCCCTTAGTATAGATCCCCCTCCCTCAGTATATACCCCACTCTGTATAGACCTCCCTTCCCCAGTATGCACCCCCCACCAAGTACAGACCCCCCACCCTCAGTACAGACACCCTCCCTCAGTACAAATTCCCCCCTCACTAAGTACAGACCCCACTCAATATACACCCCCCTAGAATAGACCCCTCCTTCAGTACAGACCCCCCTTACCCAGTACAAATCCCCACTCTCAGTACAGACCACCCTAGTATAGACCCACCCCCCAGTATAGACCTCCTCTCACAGTATAGATCCCCCACTAAGTAAAGATTCTCCTCCTGCAGTACAGACCCCCTCCCTCTCTCAGTACAGACCCTCCTCCCGCAATACAGACCCCCTCCCTCCCTCAGTACAGACCCTCTTCCCACAGTATATACCCCCTCCCTCAGTATAGACCCCTTTTTCAGTATAGATGCCCTAATATAGACCCATCCCTCTGTACAGATCCCCCTCCCTTAGTATAGATCCCCCTCCCTCAGTACATTCCCCCCTCTTTTTTGATCTTCCCTCCCTCAGTACGCACCCCCCACAAAGTATAAACCCCCTCCCGCAGTATAATCCCCCTTCCTCAGTACAGATACCCCCTCCCTCAGTAAAGACCCCCTGTTAAGTATAGACCCCCCTAGAATAGACCTCTCCTTCAGTACAGACCCCCCTACCCAATACAAATCCCCCTCCCCAGTACAGACCCCCCTAGTATAGACCCCTCCCTCAGTACAAAGCTCCCCTCACAGTATAGACCCCCTACTAAGTAAAGACCCTCCTCCCGCAGTACAGACCCAGCCCTCCCTCAGTAAAGACCCTTCTCCTCCAGTATAGACCCCCTCCCTCAGTACAGACACCGGCCCTAGTACAGACCTCTCCCTCAGTACAAATCCCCCCTCACTAAGTACAGACCCCCCTCAGTATAGACCCCCTTTTCAGTATAGACCCCTTTCTCTGTTTAGACCCCCCTTACCCAGTACAGACCCCCCTAGTATAGACCCCCTCCCTCAGTACAGACCCCCTCCCACAGTATAGACCCCCTAAGTAAAAACCCTCCTCCTGCAGTACAGACCCCTCCCTCAGTACAGACCATCCTCGCAGTATAGACTCCCTCATTCAGTACAGACCTCCCCCTCAGTATAGAGACACAGATCAGTGTAGGGGTGCAGTGTCACTGCCCACAAGTGTCACCCGGGTGTGGCCCACAACCTCCTAGCAACACCACTGTTTAAATATCATCAAAAATAAGCCTTGTCTGTCTAATATACATTAAAAAAGGTACTGGGCTGCTTTTAAGCATTTTTTAACTATTACAATTACAATTTTTACACATTTTTTATTTTATTTTTTTATTTAACTTTATTGCCATCAGAAGAGGGTTAACAAGTCTCTGTTTTTTAGACCCCAATGTCTCCCCCATCTTTCAGAATAACGAAGCACAGATTATGCTTGATTAGCGGATTTCCTGGCTGTAAAGCCCCGTACACACGGGCCGAATGTTAGGCAGCATCGGCCGGCTCGATAAAAAACAACAGACATTTGGGCCCTATGTATGGATGGCAGCTGGTCCAACAGAAGCTGGCTGTCACCTGAGTGTGCTGGAAAACCAGCAGCCAACCGACTACTGATCGGCACTCTCAGTCAATAGATGAGAGCGCTGACCGGAGTGTGCTGGAAGGGGGGGGGTCCACTGTAAAAACACAATAGCACAGCAGGGGAGCTCACTGTACTAACATTGGATTGTTAGTACTGTGGCTCAGACTGGAACTGTCAACCAATGTGTACTAGGCTTTAGACGTAAGGGATGATAGCTCTAAAACGGGAAGGGACGTGATCCTCATTGCTCCCGGCTTCATTCATCACAGAGCCACAGCCATGATCTTAGTATAACCACTTACTGGCAGGTCATATACTGTAAATACGTATGGTGGTCAGTGAGTGATTCACATGCTGGTCTTCAAGTGGTTACATAGGAGGAAATAAAGCCCAGCTAACACTTCTAAAGCAGATACAGCAACAGGTGTTAAACCATGGGAATAAAAGCTTATGCCGCATTTACACGATCAGAAAATCCGACAAGAAAACTGTGGATTTTTTTTCCGATGGATGTTGGCTCAAACTTGTGTTGCAAACACCCGGTCACACAAAATTCCGACCGTAAAGAACGCGGTGACGTACAACACTACAACAAGCCGAGAAAATGAAATTCAATGATTCTGAGCATGCATCAAATTGATTTGGAGCATGCGTAGGACTTTTGCGCGTTGGAATTGCATACAGACTTTTCTTGTCGGAAAATTCCGACAAAATAAATTCCGATGGAGCCTACGCAGGGTTGGAATTTCCGACCAAAATCTCTCATTGGACTTTTCTTGTCAGGATTTCTGATCGTGTGTACGCGGCATTACAATTGTAAGCACCCCTAGCACTGTTATTTGGTTTGTCCCAACTCCTACAAATTCCATCTTCCTGTTGTCCCCCAAACAGGAAGTAGACAAATTACAGATCTACTGGCAGGTTCAACAGGTTTCAAAAAGGTTACAAGGGGGAGAGTTAGAAAAAAAAACATTGTATATAGTTGAGTATAAGCCGAGGGGGGCATTTTCAGCAATTTTTTTTGTGCTGAAAATGCCCCCCTCGGCTCATACTTGAGTCTATGTCCATCTGCAGCTTTGTGCGCCTGATCTCCTAGAGCCGTGACGTCAGTCTAGTCGACGGCCGTGCAGTGTAACTAAGCCTTGCCTTGTTCTCATCTGTGATAGGTGGAACACTGACTTGCTGCCGGGAAACTGAGTGTTCTGCCTATCGAGGACGAGGAGGAGAGGGGGCTTTGTTACACTGGACGGCCGCCGACTGACTGCATGACAGGTATGCAGATCGGCACAGCGAGACATGCAAAGGGCACAGTGAAGCTGCAAATGGGCACAGCGAGACATGCATTGGACACAGTGAATCTGCAAATGGGCATTGTTGATCCTCTTTTCCACTTACACTAGCTGCTGCATTTCCTACCATAGGCTTATACTCGAGTTAATATGTTTTTTGTAGTAAAATTAGGTGCCTCGGCTTATACTCAGGTCAGTTTATATTCGAGTATATACAATACTTTGGCAGCGGGGACTTAACATTTTTAAAACAGCGCCCATCTCAGCAGCTCCTGTGGGGCCCATTGAGTCTTTAACGGCGGTTATCCAGCACTAAACTCAGCTGAAATTATGCTAAAAAAGGTATAATGTGCAGATTTGTCCACCGAGAGTCATTAAAGAGAACCCCAACCAGAGGAATTTCAGTCCCTCAGAAGAAGTTGTAGAAAATATGACCACACACTCCTCACTTTATTCAGATCTCTTGTAGTTATATTGTGTGATTAGTTTATGGAGAGGAGCAATAGCTGGACAAAAAAACAAGATAAAAACAAGGATATCCAATCTTCACCTAATGGAATCCCTTAAACTTGTGGAAGAACTCAATGAAATGAAAGTGATTAGCTGGTCTTCTGTGGTACTTTTAAACACATCCCATAAAACAGCAGAAACTTGGCGTTGAAAGTCCTAAATAAGTTTAAGAATTCGCTTTTCCCATTGACCAGAGACTTTTCCCTACCTGGTGTCCCATCTGCAGAGCTGCCTGCAAAGCTGTCATCCATGAGAGGAGATGGAACATGAAAAGGAGACATAGAAAGGAGGTATGGAACATGGAAAGGGAGGTAGAACATAGAATGGTGTTAGAAGGCAACATGGTCCGATGTTCACATTCTGGAATTTCTACATATCTGTTTCCCATTTCCCAAAGATCAGCCAGGAGGCCATGGTTTTTAAAGAATAAAGTTTTAACGGACTCTCTGTAGGACTGCCATTTGGCTCCCAAGTTGGGATGTACTCAATTAAGCCTCTAACTTTACATGACACTACCGACTCCAATCTGTCTACGAGATTCCTTGATTAGCCACTCTGAAAGCAAGCTTCTTAGAGAATTGTAACTGCCAAAATAATTAGTAGCAAAGATCAAAGACCAACAAGCTATTGGAGATGATATGGGCAATACTGCCCCTAGAGACCAAGCATGGCAGGACAGCTAGTAATATAATCCGTTAAGGAGACCGCTCTGTGAACATTTTGATTCGTCCAAAACCAAGTGGGGCTGGCAATAGGGGGGGGGGGTAGATGTTTGGATGATGTGTGATTGAGGTTTGTAAAAAGGACCGAGCCCTCTCTTTTGCTCCTGGCCTGCTGGTGAAAGCTTTATGGAATCCTGGCATGGGCCTAAGCCATGAGGTTTAGCCCTCTTTAACATCTGAGACCAGCCAATGAGGAGTCTACCTAGGGGATGTGTTAAGTATCTGTACTTTTACTGTTGTTATAGGTTCTATAGATATCTGCTGTTTAGTGTGGGCTATTCGTATTTTCTTGGGAAATAAATAAGATATTGTTTACTAAGCAGATGCATCTGTCTTCATAGCTAACATTATATCATTAGACCTAGCATACTGATAGAATAAATAATTATAGGGACATACAAATTAATACATATATGCAATTGTTATATAGGTTACAGTAGAGTGTATATTTTTTGCATGATTTACTTCAAACGGGAAGGGTGGACACTCAAGATTGACCGATATAGCAAGAGCCAGCAGACCCCGAAAAGGACTCTCCCACTGAAGCTTCAGAGGCTTAGCAAGATGCCACTTAACCACTATCCAATCGCTGGTACTAAAACAGTGTTAAAGGGGTGTTCCAGCCGCAATTTTTTTTTTTTTAAGTCAGCAGCTACTAACAGTGTAGCTGCTGACTTTAAATAGGGACACTTACCTTGTCCTACTTGCCTATTTCCGATGCGCCGCGTATATCGATATGCGGTCGAATAATGCGTCGCACGTTGCGATCGTAAATGGAAAACATGCGTTCCAGATATCATTAGCCTCGATCTCACAACGGAACGTCGCGTTCCAGAAGATGTAATTTCCGATGCGCCGCGTATAACGATATGCGGTCGAATAATGCGTCACACGTTGTGGCTTCACTGCCCATTTCCTACTGCGCCTGCGTAAGTCTCACGCTGGCTTGTGAATGGGCGGCTGCTCTCTGAGAACACACACAGTTCCCAGAAAGCAGCGCGCCCCATTCACAAGCAGAAGAAACAGAAGAAAAGACACCGCGGTGTGGAAGAGGCAGATTACGGACTTCCGCATAGCAACAGGTATTTCGGGTGAGTATTTATTTTTTTTTCACGTTTTTTTTATTTAATTTTTTTAAGCAAGATGAGCAATTGTTGTTTTCCTGGGTGGAACTCCGCTTTAAAGTACCAGCTCGGGACCAGGCAATGAAGAAAACACACAGTGCAGTTAGTGAATGATGAAAATGCATTACATGTTCAGTAAAAGCTCTATAAAAAAGGACAATGATGAAAATCATAAGGAAACACAGTTCAGTCATTGAGGGTTCTCCAAAACAAGTGTCAAATGGTCTCCGGTGTGGACATTTGGGTGTATGAGGAGATCTCTGTGGGTTGTAAGATCTTTGATATACTCTGAACACCGATTGGGTCTCTTTTTAATGTGAATCCACTGGTGTGAGCTAAGATCTGACTTCTGTCTAAAAGCTTTATCACATTCAGAACACTGATACGGCCTCTCTCCGGTGTGAATCCTCTGATGTATGATAAGGTGTTCACTTGCAGTGAAAGCTTTGTCACATTCTGAACACTGATATGGTCTCTCCCCAGTGTGAATCCTCTGGTGTCTAATAAGGTCTTGCTTTGTTGTAAAAGCTTTGTCACATTCTGAACACGGATACGGCCTTTCTCCAGTGTGAATCCTCTGGTGTGTGATAAGGTGCGACTTATCTGAAAAATATTTTTTACACACAATACACTGAAACGGCTTCTCTTTAGTGTGGACCCTCTCGTGTAGGATGAAGTGGTCCTTCCTTGTAAAAGCTTTTTCACACTGAGGACACTGATAAAGCTTCTCTCCGGTGTGAATCCTTTGGTGTGTGGTAAGCTTGCTCTCAGTTGTAAAAGCTTTACCACATTCAGAACATGGATATGGCTTTTCTCCAGTGTGAATCCACTGGTGTGCGTTAAGCCTTATCTTGGATACAAAAGATTTGTCACATTGAGGACACGGATACGGCTTATCTCCGGTGTGAATCACCTGGTGACTGCTCAGCTGTGACCTCGATTTAAAAGCTTTATCACATTCAGAACACTGAAATGGTTTCTCTCCAGTGTGAATCCTCTGGTGTGTGATAAAATTTGCCTTCACTCTAAAATCTTTGCCACAATCTGAACAATGATGCTGCTTTGCTCCGGTGTGAACGCTCATGTGTAAGTTAAGACTACTCTTCTGTGAAAAAGCTTTGTCACATTCGGGACACTCATATGGCTTCTCTCCCGTGTGAATCCTCTGGTGGTTGACAAGATTTGACTTGGTTGCAAAAGCTTTGTCACAGTCAGAACACGGAAATGGCCTCTCCTCCATTGTGAACCTGATGTGTGATGATCTTTCCCTTTACTGTAAAATCCTTTATCACAATCCAAAAAATGGCTTCTCTTGCGTAGGAATGGTTTGGACTATAAAGCCATTGTCACTTCCAGAACATTGAAATTACTTCTCTCCTGTTGCCCTCTGAGGCTGGATCAATGTTTTTGGTCTGCGTGAATCTGTCAATGAACTGGAAAAAAAAAGTATTTTAGTCACTTAAGACTCCCCGTATGGCTTGCATGTGACTTTGTAGTATTTATGAAGGCCAACATGACCAAGAACATGGTTTATGAATCCACCTGTTAAAACAAAACAAAAAGTCAGAATTCTATAAATAAAGTTGCTTTCTATTTCTAACTTTCATTGTTATATACAATATATCGAAAAGGCATATGATGTAGAGAAAGTGACATTAGAAAAAATACAAGCCGGATGTCAGGTCACCTGTGAGCAGGTGACAAGTGCACCCCGTTGGGGTCAGGGATGCACCACAGGGTAGTGAACCTTATAGCCGACTGCTGCGGATGGACTACAGAGCGGATATGTAGGAGAGATTCGCTGGGGCAGCTTGAGCCCAAGATTCCCCAGGGCGCGGAGTCGAAGACCCAGCTTGGTGTTCACCAGAGCCTCTAGTGGTGAGGATGGCCTTCGCTGCAGCTGGATCCAGGTCGCGGCCCCTGGAGTCCCCTAGGTCACGCTCCGCAGGGAGAGAGGGGGAAGCAGCACACAGGACACAAGCGATAGTGGAGGGTAAGCTGAGGTCGGGGCAACAAGCAGATGTGGATTAACCAAGGGACAGGCAAAGGGTCAGGGTCACAGGCAACAGGGTCACAGGCAAACAGGAGTAGTCGGGGACAAACCAAAATCGGTACACAGAGAGATTAACGTAGCACACGGCAAGCAGGAACACAAGCTAACAACGTTGAACAGCAAAGCAGACCTGCAGTGCACTAATTAATATAGATTTCCTGGGATGGCCTGGGGTGGAGCCATACAGGGAAGAGGGATGATAAAAAGGCAGCCAGATAAGAGTCAGGCCTCTAATGAACACATGGAGAGAAGGTAAGCTGCCAGACATATTACATATTCATGACACCGGATGAGATTTACCTCAACATCCATACTAGACCCTTATCAAGGGTCTGGTATGAATTATAAGAGAGATCCCCCAAAAGCCACAGAAGATCCTTATCTAGGTCAGCATCCTGGTTGTACAGGAAAGTGGGATCCGCAAGCACCTCTTTATAGAGAGATCTGTGGTCAATAAGAGCCCAAATCTCTCTGTATTGGGAGGGCCCGTGGAACCCAGGAGCTCTTAGAAAGCATGAGCCATAAAATAATGGACATTCAGAATATATCTTGGACTACCTGAAATGGGATTATTATCCACAATATATTCCAGGATATCTGTAAAGAACTAATTACTGTTTGTTGATTCTGAACTCAACAGGTTAATTGAAAGCTGTTAATGTCATCACCTCCAGCTACCTGGCTGCCTGTGTAATGTAAATTAAATCCGGACTAACTTCTAAGGATCTTTTATTGTGGCTTGTGCTAATTGACCCTGTATTGTGTGAAGGAGTCCTGAGATAATGTGTATTGTAAGTTAGCAGACAGCCTAAAGCAGTGCTGGGACAAGGCCATTTGGTGCCCAGGGCGAAGATGGCAAACTGCGTCCCCCCCTGTTTTTAAGAAAGAATCAATGTTTTAAAACATGGCTCAAAATAACACAAACGCTTTTTTTTATCTGCCATTTTTTATTAACAAAGTGCTGATCACCTCAGTCAGCCTTCTCCACCTTACCTGGTGGCAATTGATAGGGCAAACTGGCAGCATGCTGGCGGCAACTGATGGGCACAGTGGGGCAAACTAGCAACAATTGATGGTTACAGTGGCTGCGTTTTAAGGCACAGTGGCTGCGTGTGATGGGCACAGTGGCTGCGTGTGATGGGCACAGTGGCTGCGTGTGTTGGCACAGTGGCTGCGTGTGTTGGCACAGTGGCTGCATGTGTGTTTTTTCTGTGGCAAAGCATCACATCTATGGCATGTGTACTGCCCTAAGCAGCTGTAAGCCTTCATTTAGGTGGGTGGTCAGGGAGCTGTAAAACTGTGGCTGAATCATCTTCTTTTAGCACTCGGCCACTCATTTAAACAAGCCCTAAAAAGTGTTGCTTTGTGATGCTTGTTGAACCTAACCTCCATAGAATACTGATATTTATGGCTAGCTTTATACATTCATAGCTCAATGGTACTTACTTCCCCTTCCTTAAAGACCAACTAATTTGCCATTTGTGTACAACATTCGCGACTGTGCCCCATTCCTTAACGGTGTGGTCATAATTGTCCATTCAATATCTAACATACCTCTACCACTGATCGATGTCTAGATCTAGATGTACACCGCCGCTGGAATCCACCAACTGATCCTCTATGGGGGGGAGCGAGTACACACACAGGAGGAAAGGGACTGAGCCAGGAGAGCACTCGGCAGCTCGTCCCCCCCTATGGAGGATCAGTTGGTGGATTCCAGCGGAGTGTGCCGCGTGACTTCACGCCGCTGGAATCCACCAACTGATCCTCCATAGGGGGGTAGTGAGTAAACACAGGAGGAAAGAGACTGAGCCAGGAGCGCACTCGGCAGCCAGTCGGCACACAATTTGTAAAGTGCCACTGCCCGCGCTGTCTATGACACTGCCCCCAACATCTGGTCTGGTGGCCACGGCTAATTGCGCCCCCCCCCTGTACTAAATGATAGTGCCCTGGGCACTCGCTCCTCCCGCCCCTGCCTTGTACCGGCCCTGGCCTAAAGGTCAGGTGTCCGAGTCATCAGCTGTAGTTAATTAGCTCATGTAAATTAGGTCTGGTTCCGGAGTCAGCGTGTCTGCTAAAAAGATGTATTGAGGATTAAGGATGAGCTCTGGCGTGTTCGCATGATACACATACAGAGCCCAACAGAAAGTGTGCACGGCCCTACATTAATCACAGCCAGGGAGACATTTCCCGATGCTCGGCTGCAGAGAACGGGAAATGTCTCCCTGGCTGTGAATAGCACAGCGCCGTGCACACTTCCTGGCGGGCACTGCACGTGTACCATGCGAACACGCCAGAGCTCATCCTTATTGAGGATGATGTGTATTGGGAGGGACTCGTTAGGTAAACGCGCGATGTTGTGGGTGGAGTTGGGTCATTGTTCATTTGGTTACTGCAGTATCCTAAATTGTATATAAGAGCCGGTATTTCTCAATAAAGGGTCAGACCTGCTTGAACTTCATACAACGAGTCGTCTCCTCTCTGGGGAAGAATTATTATCTTGTTCACCTGATTATGAGTGTCGGTAGCTGCCTTGTGTTCGGAAAGGGAATATCCTAAAGGGCTTTAACCCCTGTCCTATTTGGGGTGCCGTTACTCTTCACTTTAAATACAAAAGATACAAAAATAAAAGTAAAATAAAAACACCTTAACCCTAGAATGGAAGTTGACATTACGATCGGAAATTCCGACAACAAAACCATAGATATTTTTTCCGACGGATGTTGGCTCAAAACTTGTTGCATACACGCGGTCACACAAATTTCGGAAATTCTGAACGCCAAGAATGCGGTGACGTACAAGACGAATGATGAGCCAAGATCAATGTATGCATGTTTTTTTTTTGTGCGTCGGAATTTCATACAGAGGATCTGAATTTCCGACAAATTTTGTTGTCGAAAATTCCGACAGCAAATGTCCGATGGAGCCTACACATGGTCGGAATTTCCGACCATAAGCTCACATCCGACATTTGTTGTCGGATTTTCCGATCGTGTGTATGCAGCATAAGACCATAGAGGTGATCAATGAATACCAAAAACGAACCGCCGCCCCCCTCGTCCCGGATCGCTCCCACAGCAAACCGGACTGCCGCATGTACCGGGGGGGTCCCGATCAGACCCTCGACCCACATCTAGGCAGCAACGTATATATACACATTGATGTGCCTGCCTGTGCCATTCTGCCGACGTAAATGTACATGCGGCGGTCCATAAGGGGTTAAACAATTAAGAACAATTTGCTTTGACCAGGGCCGGCCTTAGGTGTTCAGGCGCCCTGTGCGAGCTAATCCTGTGGAGCCCCCCCCCCCCACCCCAGACCGCTACACACTGACTGCTACACAATACACACTGACCGCTACACAATACACTACAGCATTGGTGCATTTTACTATAGATCCATTGGTGGACTACAGGGTCCAGCATTTTACTATAGCAGGTATTGGTGGACTACAAGACCCAGCATTTTAGTCCCACCAATGCCTCCTATAGTAAAATGCTGCGCCTTGTAGTCCACCAATGCCTCCTATAGTAAAATGCTGCGCCTTGTAGTCCACCAATGCCTCCTATAGTAAAATGCTGGGTCTTGTAGTCCACCAATGCCTCCTATAGTAAAATGCTGGGCCTTGTAGTCCACCAATGCCTCCTATAGTAAAATGCTGGGCCTTGTAGTCCACCAATGCCTCCTATAGTAAAATGCTGGGCCTTGTACTCCACCAGGACTCCCTTTACCTCATATCTACTTGGGGCATCAAACATAAATAAAACTTTGATACCTCATTGAGCTTTCTCTTCAATACAAAACCCACCATGGCCCACTGGGTTTGAGCTTTCACTCTGCAACTCCAATGATATCAAGTTTAAGCATTTTCCAAACTCCTCCTTCACATTAGGCGATCACCTGAGGCCTTGCACTCACAGGGGCCTTGCGATCTCCTAATTTAAGAGCCACCTCTGCTGACAACAATGCCGCTGTGGTGGCACTGCGCTCCAGCCAGGAATCGTCTGACTGGTAAGCAGAGCTGCAGAAAGAGGAGGGTCCGCCAGGGAGGAAGCCTCACCAGTGTTTAATATATGGAGCTGATGGAAGGGGGAGGGAGGAGAGAAATTGTGTCCGAGCCTCCCCTCTCTGGGGCTGTCAATCAGGGTGGGGGGGAATTTGGGCTCCAGCTGCAGGGAAAGGCCCAGGTACTATGCCACAACCCCTTCTGCAGGCAGCTACAACCATTATCAGAGAGAGCCAGCCCCTCATCCCTGCTCCTCCAGCATCCCTCAGCCACTAGTCACAGTGAGGACAGCTCAGTCCTGTGCCAGTGTCCCAGTGTGCCAACCTGTGCTTGACAGCCCCTGACCCATCCCTCCGCCCTGCCCTTAACCCCACAAATGCAGGGCTCAACTGTGGGGTTCCGGGGTTACCAACACAGTGCTGATTCTCAGCCATGGTCTGACACTGCCTGCTGATTGGCTTCTCCGCTGCCATCTCCCTCACCGACACCAGCACCGAGCTAGAGAGCACCAACACCAGCACCAAGCTAGAGAGCACCGACACCAGCACCGAGCTAGAGAGCACCGACACCAGCACCGAGCTAGAGAGCACCGACACCAGCACCGAGCTAAAGCGCACCGACACCAGCACCGAGCTAAAGCGCACCGACACCAGCACCGAGCTAGAGAGCACCGACACCAGCACCGAGCTAGAGAGCACCGACACCAGCACCGAGCTAGAGAGCACTGACACCAGCACCGAGCTAAAGCGCACCGACACCAGCACCGAGCTAGAGAGCACCGACACCAGCACCGAGCTAGAGAGCACCGACACCAGCACCGAGCTAGAGAGCACTGACACCAGCACTGGCTAGAGAGCACCGACACCAGCACAGAGCTAGAGAGCACCGACACCAGCACAGAGCTAGAGAGCACCGACACCAGCACAGAGCTAGAGAGCACCGACACCAGCACAGAGCTAGAGAGCACCGACACCAGCACCGAGCTAGAGAGCACCGACACCAGCACAGAGCTAGAGAGCACCGACACCAGCACCGAGCTAGAGAGCACCGACACCAGCAGAGAGCCGACACCAGCACCGAGCTAGAGAGCACCGACACCAGCACCGAGCTAGAGAGCACCGACACCAGCACCGAGCTAGAGAGCACCGACACCAGCACCGAGCTAGAGAGCACCGACACCAGCACCGAGCTAGAGAGCACCGACACCAGCACCTTAAAGCTCTTAATATATACAATTTCTACAGTTATTTTTTTATAGTTTGAATTATTTTCCCATTATGTGCGTAAGTGGGGCCACTTGTCTAGGTTTTGCTTAAGGCCTCACAAAGCCTCGAGTCACCTCTGCTAACAATGTCATGTTCAATCACCCTGGTAAGACCTGGTAGAGCCCTGAAAAGAATTCCCTATTACCCTTTAAAAACTATTACCTGCTCAGTTTGCGACTTTGACAGTATGGTGGCAACTCATTCTAGGTCCACCAGTGACCTGGTCCCCAACCTGAAATGGCCTAAGTTTGGTGGACAGGTTGTACACCCGGATCGGCTTCTTTTGCCTTCTGTAAATGCTCCATTACTAAAAGGCATCATCTTAGCAATTCTTACCCTTGATTGGGCGATATCCTCTACCACTCTTATCTGAAAGGAGTTAGGTTTCCGAGATCTATTCAACCTGGTTAATCAGCCCTTGTGTTCTTCACCTATACACAAACCTGGACAATGCTTGAGGAACCTGCCCGATGGCAAATACAAGCACTCACTACCCACTTAAGCATAGATTTGTCGATGTATATGTACATGCGCAAGCGGTTAAGAATATGTTAACCACTTCCCGACCGGGCCATACCTGAAAGATGGCTAGTTCTGGGAGGGTATCCAGGGACATCCTTCCGAACTTGCACTTCCCGCATGTCCCCTGGGGCGCGCACATGGATCTCTGGCCAATGATGGAGCAATCACAATGTAAACAAGCCGGGTCTTGCAGGGGTTCAGCTCTCTCCTCTCACCGATACAGCATGCAAGGAGAGAGATCAAATAAAGCACAGCAAGTTGTATTGATTTTTACTGTGCTTCACAGTGCCCAGTAGTGCCCTACAGTATTCCTACAGTGCCCATCAGTGCTACATTGGTGCCCCCTGTGCCACTAGAGCAGGGGTCTCCAATCTTTTCAAACAAAGGGCCACTTTATTGTCCTTCAGACATTAGGAGGGCCGTTTGTGGCCAGCAAAGGAAATGTCACGGGCATCAGTGAGAATAGATATGGCCTCAGGTTTGGTGGTCAATAGGAGAAGTATTACACCTATTAGAAAGCGGGATAGTATCCCATCATTTGAATATATAGTGCCCTAGTGGAAGGAATAGTGCCCCAAGGGCTGGATAAAGGCTAGCAAAGGTCCACATCTGGTCCTCGGGCCGCAGTTTTGGAGTCCTCTGCACTAGAGTGTCCATCAGTGAGTTACAGTGTTCATCTGTGCAGTACAGTGCTCATATTTGCCCCACATTTCATATGATCTGTTAAACCCTGCCAAAAGGTAGCACCAAGGGTCTCATTATTTTGTTTTATCCAGAAAAAAGTTTATTGAGACACAAGTAAAAACAAACATACATCAAGGCTTCAAACACAAAAATAAGAAGTAAAATATTCCAGTACAGCTTCTGTCAAAGATATAACGTCCTACTGCACCATCCATATACATGTTATTAGCCAGTCCCCACCATGCCCTCCTCCACCTCCCACTGTAGGTGGCCCCCATATCTCCCGGAAGAGGCCCTGTCTCACCAGAATTAATTACAGAGGCCCAGCAACCTGCCCATGACCAGGTCCACCGGGGCCAGGCCCAGTACATCCAGCCACGCGCCCCACAGCTTCTCAAATTTCTGGGGGCACCCTCTGTGTTGGTATATCACCTTCTCCTTCCGGAGCATATCCCCCATTGTATTGATCCACTCTTTCAGACTAGGAGACTCCTCCGATATCCCTTGAGACATTATGAGCTTGCGAGCTAAGAATAGAGACCTAATTACCGCCACTCTAGTACCTACTTCCCATTCCAACTCCTCCAATATAAGGAGCAGACAATGTTTTGGGTCAAGGGGCAACAAGATCTGGAACACCCTGTTAATGGTGTCCACCACTCCCGTCCAGTATGGGTGAAGCTTCGGGCATCTCCAGAGTAGGTGAGTCAGGTCACCATGATCCCTCTTACATCTGGTACATAGTGGGGTGGGCCGCAACCCCATGGCAAACAATCTGTGGGGGGTGTAATACACCCTCAACAGTAGGTACAATTGCGACACTTTATGGGACACATTTAGAGAGCAGATTGGTACCGCCCGGAGAGCCTCCTCCCACTGCTCGCCCTCCATCAGGCCCACTTCTCCCTCCCACTTGGCCCTCACTCTCAGTGGGTGTTTGGTCAAAAAGCTGTGCAGCAGCATATTATAGCATTGTGAAATAAACCCCTTGGTATTAGCTGCCATTGCAATCAAGTTAAACAAAGGGGTAGGGGAGGGGATCCACTCTGATGCCCTACTCTGGGCCTTCACTGCATGTCTAAGTTGCATATAGTAGAACCTCATTGATTGTGGTAGTCTGAAAAGGTCCTGCAGGGTCTCGAAGGAGAGCAAGTCCCCATTGCTAAATATCTGCCCCAAATGGACCACCCCATACCTCCTCCAAAGTGTCCCATGCTGTAGCTTAGCGAGTTCCGGGTATGAATCATTAGACCAAATGGGACTATAGTCTGTGAACCCTGTCACTCCCTGCAGATACCTAGCCTTGTTCCAAACTTTTTGAATAAGGTTATAAGTCGGGTATTGTTTATTCGGTTTCCCAAAGGCTAGCGATTCCAGGGCAGATGTCACCGACTCCCTCCCAACTGTGTGAAGCATCACCAGTTCGGAAGAGCCGCATCCCTCCCCCTCCCCCTCCCCAGTATGGACTGTGCCTATCAAGTGCTGCAGCTGAGCGGCTATATAGTATAGCCATTGGTTGGGTAGGGCGAGCCCCCCTTCATCCTTTGGGCACTGGAGATGCTCCAATTTGATCCTAGGTGTGCGGTTTTTCCATATGAGCGAGCGAAACAGTGAGTTAACAATTCTGAATACTTTCAAGGTCACCACTGTGGGGGCGTTATGAAGCACATAGAGCAACTGGGGCATGAGAATCATTTTGATCAGGTTCACCCTACCTGCAACTGACAGGCAGAGCGAATTCCACGTCTTAATACGGTCACAAAATGTTTGTAGCAGCGGGGACACATTCAGTCTTACATGAGAGGTCGGGGGAGCCCCCTCTTCATCAATAAGCATCAGTGAGGATTTTGTCCAATTGATCTGTAGCCCTGAAAATCTACCAAACTCCCCTATCAAAGCCATAGCCCCCGTCATTGAGCCCTCCACGTCCCAAGCAGAATCATAGTATCGTCTGCATATAGCATTATTTTCTCTTGTCTGTCTCCGTACCTAAACCCCGCTACCTCTGAGCTGGCTCTAATCTTAATTGCAAGGGGGTTCTATTGCCAAAGCAAAACGTAGAGATGACAATGGACACCCCTGGCGCGTGCCCCTCACCAAAAAAAAAAGTTTGCGAAACCCCCTCAGACGACCGAATGGCCGCCTGTGGATTGTAGTATAGCAGACGGACCCAGAAAATGTAGGATTCACCAAAACCAAACCTCCCGAGGACCTCCCATAGGTACTCCCACTCGACGCTATCGAAGGCCTTCATAGAGTCCAGTGAAAGCCGGGCCCTTTGTCCCATATTATCCGCCGGGGACTGCATACTAAGATACAGCCTTCGCAAGTTGACAGCCGTCGACTTGTTAGGCATGAAGCCAGCTTGGTCCGGGTGGACCAAGCTTGTAATGACCCCGTTCAGCCTAATCGCTAGCATTTTGGCTAGTAGCTTAATATCACTCTGTAACAGCGATATCGGCCTGTAGGAGCCCGGGTCTAAAGGGTCCTTGTCGGGTTTCAGTATTAGCACAATATTAGCCGTAGCCATGGAAGCAGGCAAAATCTGCCACTCCCTGGCTGCATTAAACACCGCTAAGAGATTCGGCAGGAGGATATCCGCATAGTGCTTGTATGCCCCCATGGGCAATCCATCTGCCCCCGGAGCTTTGCAGTTGGGGAACTCAGCTAACGCAGCTTGCAGCTCCTCCAGGGCCTTCCGCTGCTCAGATCCCAGTTGGGGAAATTCAATGTCATGTAAGTAGGTCAGAAGTTCTGTCCGGGAAAACTGCTCCGTTGGGTGGTACAGAGTCTCATAAAATCTAGCTAGTTCTGCTAAGACCAGGTCTGAGGAGTTCACTATCTTAGGCCGTGTACACACGGCAGAGATCCTCGACGGGCAGAACACATCGTTCCGCCCGTCGAGGCTCTCTGCCGGCCGTCGAAATCGGCGACCCGCCCGTCTGGAATGGCAACCAGCCATTCATCCAGGCGGGCCGTCGAGGAAATAGAGAGCGTGCTCTCTATTTCTGCTCGACGGGCTTCCCGACGGGAAGCTCGCTGAGACCGTACACACGGCCGAGGTCCTTGCTGGAATGCACATTCCAGCGAGGTTCTCGCTGGTTTTCAGCGAGAACCTCGGTCGTGTGTACGCCGCCTGACCCTCTCTAGTTTTAATTGCCCCAATGCTGGGAGATCTTTGTTGGGAGTTGGCTATCCTGGCCAGCATGCGCCCTGTGCTTTCACCCTCCTCAAAGAAATCCAACCCGGAGAAAAATAACTTCTGCTCTGCCTTGGAGGACAGCAGCCGCTCATATGCTGATTGAGAGGACTGCCATGCCTCCCTGGCAGCCTCCGTCGGGGTGTGCACGAAAGCCTCCTCCAGGGCCGCTACCTGTTTTTCAAGGTCCTCAAGGGTCTCAGTATTACATGCCATTTCAGAAGCTAAGGTGCGAAACTGAACTGCAAATTGACTAACAGTCATGCTGCCCTGATGAAGCTGAATGAGAGCTCCAGCAGCGGATGAGGCCCTGCCTGGCACATCAAAGGTTTTGCGGAAAGCTTGCGAGAAGTCGGAGAGACTTAAAAAAGACAATCCATAGGGGGTGGGAGGTGATTGGACGGACTGTTAATGTTTCTCTCGGGACGTTCGGTATGAAAAAGTCTCCATCATCTGACTGGGTTTACACTCTCTCCTGTCCTGCCCCCTCCATGGTTCCTTTCTCCTCCTCCCCCATCCCAGTGTCCCCCCTGCGCTCTCCTCCATCTTACCCGATCTCTCCGGAAGTTTCTCCTTCAGCTTCTTGTCTGTCTCTGAATGCAACGTCATGTGAGAGGAGGGGGGAGGGGATGTCCTCCATTTTCTTGTAGATCAGAGAGGGGTAGGGGTGTCCTCCATTTTCTTGTAGATCAGAGAGGGGGAGGGGCCGTCCTCCATTTTCTTGTAGATCAGAGAGGGGAAGGAGTGTCCTCCAAGTTCTTGTAGCTCAGGGATTCAATCTTCCTGTAATGACTTCTCATTGGTTAGAAGAAATGTGTCCATTGATGAAGATCTTCCTCCTTTATATACAGTCGGGTTGATTTACTAAAGGAAAATATTCTGTGCCCTGTAGGTGCACTTAGAACTGCGGTCACTGTTGATCTGAAATGAGGGGAAGCTCTGCTAATTTCTATAATCCAATCATATACAAGCAAAAATGCTGCTTCTTATTTTCCTTGGATGTCCCCCTCAGAGCTACAGCGACTGCAATTTGTAGTGCACAGCGGATTTACCTTTAGTAAATCAACCACTGTCTCCATTGGAGAGGGGTGCCCTCCATTTTCTTGTAGCTCAGAGAGGGGGAGGAGTGTCCTCCATTTTCTTGTAGCTCAGAGAGGGGGAGGAGTGTCCTCCATTTTCTTGTAGTTCAGAGAGGGGGAGGGGTGTCCTCCATTTTCTTGTAGCTCAGAGAGGGGAGGTGTGTCCTACATTTTTTTGTAGCTCAGAGAGGGGGAGGGGTGTCCTCCATTTTTTTGTAGCTCAGAGAGGGGGAGGGGTGTCCTCCATTTTCTTGTAGCTCAGAGAGGGGGAGGAGTGTCCTCCATTTTCTTGTAGTTCAGAGAGGGGGAGGGGTGTCCTCCATTTTCTTGTAGCTCAGAGAGGGGAGGGGTGTCCTCCATTTTTTTGTAGCTCAGAGAGGGGGAGGGGTGTCCTCCATTTTCTTGTAGCTCAGAGAGGGGGAGGAGTGTCCTCCATTTTCTTGTAGCTCAGAGAGGGGGAGGAGTGTCCTCCATTTTCTTGTAGATCAGAGAGGGAGGGGTAACTGGGGAAACGCCAACAGGGTCACGGGCAGCCTGAGGCTTATTGATGGAGGTGTGGCACCTAGTGCAGTAAAACATGGTGTAACCCCCCTTAACCTGTCACCATGGATGGAGCTGGGATGGAATGGGGGGGTGGTGGATGGAGATGGAATGGGATCAGGGGGGTGAATAGAGCCAGTGTGGGATCGAGGTGGTGGATGGAGCTGGGATCACATTCTGGCTTCATTTATTCCCACCCCCGATCCAATCCCAGCTTCATTCACCCCCCCAATCCCCTCCCTGGCTCCATCCACCACCCCAATCCCATCCCGGCTCCATTTACTGTATCCCCCCATCTCATTTCAGCTCCGTCCACCCCCGATCCCATCCTGGCACCATAACCCAAATCCCATTCTGGCTCCATTTATTCCCACCCCGATCCTATCTCGGTTCCATCCACCACCCCAATCCCATCCTGGCTCCATTCACCCCCCAAACCCATTTTGGCTCCATCTACCACCCTGATCCAATCCCGGCTCCATTTAACCCCCGATCCCATCCTGGCTCTATTCACCCTCCAATCCCATCCTGGCTCTATCCACCCCCCGATCCCATCCCAGTTTAATTCACCCCTGATCCCATCCCGGCTCCATCCACTCCCCTTGATCCTCCATTTATTATATATATAGACATAAAATCGATTTTTATGTATGTATATACACACCAATATAAATGGGTACGTTGCATGTGTCAAAAGAAGAAAGGCTAAGAAAACATATACATGACTTACGTGTGTGTGTGTCCAGTGAATGTGCCGTGTGTTGCCTCCCTGGTGTCTAACACACTGGCCCGGATTCACAAATCACATTACGCCGACGTAGTGCAAATGTGCGCCAGAGTCACAAACCAATTTAAGTCCAAAAACAGGCTATCCTACCCTGATGTATCTTACTTACCCCGGTGTAGCGAGGGCGCAAATATGGTCTGGACGCATGTGGCGCTCCCATTGATTAGGCATTCAAATATGCAAATGAGGGAAATGCGGCGATTCACGAACGTACGCGCGCCCGACGCATGCCGCGTGAGGTGCGTCTAAATTGTACGTCCGGTGTACAGTTATTCCCCATAGATGAGGCGCAACCCGGCAACAAACATGCACAGGTCTGTCCCGGGGAACACAGGCCGGCGTATTGGGCGTATGTTACGTTCACGGCGTACGTGGTGATCCGGCGTACGTGGCAGTTGTGAGCATGCACATAAGTGTGCAGTTTCATGCGTCCACGTCACGGCGCATGCGTAGTTCGTGATACGCCGGGCGTAATACACTGCACCATGCTCGAACCATCATTTGCATGGGGTCACGCCCACTTCCACCTACGCCGGCCTGCGCCTTCGAAAATACGATACGCTGGCGTATCTTGGTGAGCAATAGCTTGCTGAATACAGTGCATGCCTCTCCACGCTGCGCCGGCGTGGCGTAGTGTGCGCCCAACTCTCTGTGAATCGGGGCCATAGTGTTTGACACCAGGTAAGGCAATCAAGCTCACCCAATTATGTAATCCAGGTGGGAGGCGGGTCCCCAACCAACGTCATGCACAACGTCAAATGAAAATGGGGGTTGACAGTGAGATCCACCACCGGCGCAAATGCCAAAGTGAAGCAATGCCAACCCCATCTCCGGTGTGAGATGGACAAAGGACGTCCCTGTATTGCGACATCAAAAGACGCCACGAACAGGTCGTAACATGACGCCGATGCATAGGAGGGCCCCCCCGCCAATGTCTCAAGAAAGACTCAGAAGGGAAGCCCTGCTACGCATTGCAACTCTGGAATCAAGAAAAGAAACGGGCGCCCCCACATCCCTGACCAGCCTCAGTGTGGATGGAGTCATAGAGAACAACAGAGGCCCAGTAGAAAAATATTTTGATGTAGAAGTAAATTGTAATTAGACAAAAGGGGCGTGGTATTAGGCATGTGCAAAAGTGAAAAATTTGTTTCGTTTCGTTTCGTTTCAATTCGTCATTTAATAAATTTCGTTAAGTTAGGTTCGTTACATGTGTTGAATTCGTTTTCGGAAATCGTTAGTTTTCGACCGAATTGCGAAAAAAACGGTCGAAATCGAAAATATTTCAGATTAGAAAACAAATAGTCTCTTTTCGAATAGAATTTTTTTCGAATTAAATTCGAAAATATTTTTTTTTTTTCGAATTCCGATCGAATTTAGTCCGCGGGTATTCGATTCGGAATTCGAAAAAAAATTCGATTTCGACCATTTTTTTTTTTTTTTTTCAAAATTCGGTCGAAAATGAACGAATTCCGAAAACGGTCGAAATTTTTCGCTAATATAGCAATTCGGGAATTCGTATGCATCCGAATGTCCGAATAATGGAAAATTCGTCCGAATTTCGATTCGGAACGAAACGAAATGCACATGCCTACGTGGTATCAAATGGTATAAAGGTGTTGGTAGGTAACTATATAAAACAGGTGTGGAGCTGGGATGAGATTGGGGGATGAATGGAGCCTGGATGGGATAAAGGGGTGAATAAAGCTGGGATGGGATTGGGGTGGTGGATGGAGCCAGGTCGGGATCAGG
Organism: Rana kukunoris; assembly: GCA_029574335.1. Classification (NCBI taxonomy): domain Eukaryota; kingdom Metazoa; phylum Chordata; class Amphibia; order Anura; family Ranidae; genus Rana; species Rana kukunoris. The sequence goes on along the minus strand of CM056050.1, from coordinate 362,939 downwards.
AGGTGGACAAAGCTGAGATGGGATCAAGGGGGTGGGAATAAATGGAGCCGGGTTGGGATAGCAGGGGGCTCATTGCATCTGGGGCTCTTTCTTCAAGTGGGGCTTTTCTATAAGTGGAAGCACTTCTGACTCTGCACTTCAGCGTATGCACAGAGCGGAGAAAGCTGGTATGCCTTGCTTTTTATAATATAGGTATACGCCGCTTTTTATTTGTGTTGTGCTTTTTGTTTTCTTTTAAAAAAATGCACTGTCTACCACTCCTTCTGATAGCTGTGTCTTCTATCCTTAAACTGTCTTCCCTTCACCCCCCTTCTCCACCCCACACCCTATATATATCTCCCTCACTTCTGTCCTCTTCCTATTACTGCACGCACCAACTCATGCTAATTCTAAAGTCAAACACCCAATACTCCAAATCAATGGGGAATGTCCCTTCATATAAATCACATTCCCACATTACCTCCCTCACCCTTCTGCTTCTCCTATCCTCTGGTGATGTATCACCAAACCCTGGCCCTCCCTCACCTAACTGTGCTCAACGCACCCATTACCCTACACCCTCTGGCAGTAGCCACAATGCACACAATCTAGTTCCCATTTCTCTTCTTCCCAAAACCAGACTCCCTTTTTCTTGCAGCCTTTGGAACGCTCGCTCAGTCTGCAACAAACTCACCTCCCTCCACGATCTCTTTATCACTAATTTATTTAATCTACTTGCCATTACCGAAACCTGGCTTCACGAATCCGACACTTTGTCTTCTGCTGCTCTATCCCACGGTGGTCTTCTTTGGACTCACTCCCCCAGACCCTGTGGACGCAAAGGAGGGGGTGTTGGGATCCTATTAGCCCCACATAGCACCTTTCAGGTACTTCACCCACCTCCCTCTCTGTCACTCTCCTCATTTGAGGCACATTGCATTCGTCTCTTTTCCCCAGTTTCTCTAAGGATAGCTGTGATCTACCGGCCCCCTGGCCCAGTATCCTCCTTTCTTGATGACTTCTCTGCCTGGCTACCCTACTTTCTCTCTTCGGAAATCCCCACAATCATTCTTGGTGACTTCAACATCCCTATTAATGCTAGCACTCCTGCAACTTCAAAACTTCTTAGTCTAACCTCCTCCTTTGACCTGAAGCAATGGATACATGCTCCTACTCACTCTGAAGGCAATACCCTTGACCTTGTCTTTTCCCACCTATGCACCCCATGCAACCTCTCCAACTATCCTTACCCCCTCTCTGATCACTACCTTATTAACTTCACTCTCTCCCTCTCCTCTGCCTCCTCTCCCTCCAAATGCCTAACAGTTACTCGTAGGAACCTTCACCATATCAACCCTTCTCGTCTATATTCTGCGACTGACCACCTCTATGACTCAATCGCACCCCTGTCCTGCCCCCACCTAGCCACTTCTGTCTACAACACGTCACTTCTAGCATCATTGGACAGCTTGGCCCCCCTCAATACACGCAGAATAAGGCCACGCCCCCTTCAACCCTGGCAAACAGATGATACTAGAAGCCTGAAAAAACACAGCCGTGCTCTCGAGCGCCAGTGGCGCAAGACTAAGTCCCAGGAAGACTTTGTCCAGTATAAATCTGCCCTCCAAAAATACAATTCAAACCTCCTCACTGCCAAGCAGACCTATTTCATCACCCTCATTAAAAACTTATCATCCTGTCCCCGGCAACTCTTCTCTACCTTCAACTCTCTCCTTCGTCCTCCATTGCCACCAACCACTAACTCACTCACCGCCCAGGAGATTGCCAATCACTTCAAACAGAAGATTGATACAATTCGCAAGGAGATCTCTACTGTTCAGATACCCTCTACACTTCACACCTCATGCCCACAGGCACAGTCATTACTTCCCTCCTTCAACCCCACCACCATAGACGAGGTCACTAAATTACTTGCTAACGTCCATCTTACCAAATGCTACGTTCACCCTCTGACTCTATTCTACACTCTCTAACCCACATCTTCAATCTCTCCCTCTCTTCTGGAATCTTCCCTAACTCTTTGAAACATGCACTTGTCAGCCCCATACTTAAAAAGCCCTCACTGGATCCATCCAATCTTGACAACCTACGCCCCATCTCCTTGCTCCCTTTTTTATCCAAACTCCTTGAACGTCTAGTCTATAACCAATTGAGCGTCCACCTTGCTGATAATAACCTTCTTGATCCCCTTCAGTCTGGATTTCGTCCTCAACATTCCACAGAAACTGCTCTCCTAAAACTTACAAATGACATACTAGTGGCCAAAACTAAGGGACACTATTCTGTGCTCCTACTCCTGGACCTCTCTGCTGCCTTTGATACAGTTGATCATCCCCTCCTCCTCAAAAAACTCCACACCTTTGGTCTCCGTGACTGTACTCTTCGCTGGTTCTCTACTTACTTATCCAACCGTACCTTCAGCGTTACTTACAATTCTACTTCCTCCTCTCCTCTTCCATTCTCCATTGGGGTTCCCCAAGGTTCTGTTCTTGGACCTCTCCTATTTTCGATCTACACCTCCTCCCTGGGTCAGCTGATAGCCTCCCATGGCTTCCAATATCATCTCTACGCTGATGACACTCAAATCTATTTCTCTACCCCTCAACTCACTCCTTCATTCTCCTCCCGTATCACTAATTTACTATCAGATATATCACTTTGGATGTCGCACCACTTTCTCAAGCTCAATCTATCCAAAACGGAACTTATCATTTTCCCTCCCCCACGTGTCTCTTCCCCTGATCTCTCTGTCAAAATTGATGGCACAACTATCAGCCCATCCCCACATGTCAAGGTTCTAGGTGTAGTCCTGGACTCTCAACTGTCTTTTAAACCTCACGTTCAATCTTTGTCCAAAAATTGCCGCCTTAACCTTCGAAACATCTCCAAAATACGCCCCTTTCTAACCAAGGACACCACAAAACTATTGATTCACTCCCTAGTCATCTCTCGCCTTGATTACTGCAACTCCCTTCTCACTGGCTTACCACTGCACACTCTATCCCCTCTTCAGTCCATCATGAACGCTGCTGCCAGACTCATCCACCTTACCAACCGCTCTGTCTCTGCTGCTCCTCTCTGCCACTCCCTCCACTGGCTTCCGCTCACCCAACAAATTAAATTCAAACTACTAACCATTTCCTACAAAGCCATCCACAATTTTCCCCCCAGCTACATCACTGACCTAGTCTCTAAATACCAACCTAATCGTTCTCTTCGTTCTTCTCAAGACCTCCTACTCTCTAGCTCTCTCATCACCTGCTCCCATGCTCGTCTCCAGGACTTTTCCAGAGCCTCTCCAAGCCTATGGAACTCCTTACCCCAATCTATCCGTCTATCTCCCTCTCTATTAGCTTTTAGAGGATCCCTGAAAACCCTCCTCTTCAGAGAAGCCTACCCTTCCCACACCTAGCAACTGCACTTTTCTTTTGAGTCTATCTGACCACCCCCCACTGCTAACTACCCTTTGTTCCACTTGACCCTCCCTTCTAGATTGTAAGCTCTTACGAGCAGGGCCCTCTGATCCCTCCTGTATTGATTTGTATTGTGAATGTACTGTCTTCCCTGATGTAAAGCGCTGCGTAAACTGTTGGCGCTATATAAATCCTGTATAATAATAATAAAAAATATTTTTTTTTTTTTTTTTTTTTTTCGAATTTAGTCCGCGGGTATTCGATTCGGAATTCGAAAAAAAAAATCGATTTCGACCATTTTTTTTTTTTTTTCGAAATTCGGTCGAAAATGAACGAATTCCGAAAACGGTCGAAATTTTTCGCTAATATAGCAATTCGGGAATTCGTATGCATCCGAATGTCCGAATAATGGAAAATTCGTCCGAATTTCGATTCGGAACGAAACGAAATGCACATGCCTACGTGGTATCAAATGGTATAAAGGTGTTGGTAGGTAACTATATAAAACAGGTGTGGAGCTGGGATGAGATTGGGGGATGAATGGAGCCTGGATGGGATAAAGGGGTGAATAAAGCTGGGATGGGATTGGGGTGGTGGATGGAGCCAGGTCAGGATCAGGAGGTGGACAAAGCTGAGATGGGATCAAGGGGGTGGGAATAAATGGAGCCGGGTTGGGATCGGGGGGGTGGATGAAGATGGGATGTGATCAGGGTAGTGAATGAAGCCAGGTTGGGATCAGGGTGGTGGTTGGAGCCGGGTTGAGATGGAGGGTGAAATAAGCTGAAATGGGATTTGGGGATAAATGAAGCTGGGATGGGATTGGGTGGTGGATGGAGCCGGGTTGGGATTGCTGGGTGAATTAAGCTGAAATGGGATTGGGGGATGAATAAAGCTGGGATGGGATTGGGGGTGGATGGAGCCGGGATGGGATCAGGGAGGTGGATGGAGCCGGGATGGAATCAGGGAGGTGGATGGAGCCGGGTTGAGATGGGGGGTGGATAGAGCCAGGATGGGATCAGGGGGGTGAATGAAACTGGGATGGGATTTGGGGGGTGGATGGAGCCGGGATGGGATCAGGGAGGTGGATGGAGCCGGGTTGAGATGGGGGGTGGATGGAGCCAGGATGGGATCAGGGGGGTGAATGAAGCTGGGGTGGGATCAGGGGGTTAATGAAGCTGGGTTGGGATTGGGGGGGGTGAATGGAGCCAGGATGGGATCAGGGGGTGGATGGAGCTGGGATGGGATCAGTGGGATGAATGAAGCCAGTATGGGATCGGGGTGGTAGATGGAGCCGGGTTGGGATCGGGGGGTAGACGGAGCTTAGATGGGATCAGGGAGTGGACGGAGCTGAGATGGGATGGGGGATACAGTAAATGGAGTCGGGATGGGAATCGGGGTGGTGGATGGAGCTAGGGTGGGATGGGGTGGATGGAGCCGGGATGGGATCAGGGAGGTGGATGGAGCCGGGATGGAATCAGGGAGGTGGATGGAGCCGGGTTGAGATGGGGGGTGGATAGAGCCAGGATGGGATCAGGGGGGTGAATGAAACTGGAATGGGATTTGGGGGGTGGATGGAGCCGGGATGGGATCAGGGAGGTGGATGGAGCCGGAATGGGATCAGGGTGGTGGATGGAGCCGGGTTGAGATGGGGGGTGGATGGAGCCAGGATGGGATCAGGGGGGTGAATGAAGCTGGAGTGGGATCAGGGGGTTAATGAAGCTGGGTTGGGATTGGGGGGGTGAATGGAGCCAGGATGGGATCAGGGGGTGGATGGAGCTGGGATGGGATCAGTGGGATGAATGAAGCCAGTATGGGATCGGGGTGGTGGATGGAGCCGGGTTGGGATCGGGGGGTAGACGGAGCTTAGATGGGATGGGGGATACAGTAAATGGAGTCGGGATGGGATCGGGGTGGTGGTTGGAGCTAGGGTGGGATGGGGTGGATGGAGCCGGGATGGGATCGGGTGGTGAATTAAGCTGGAATGGGATCAGGGGATGAATGGAGCTGGGATCGGATTGGGGGGATGAATAGAGCTGGGATGGGATTGGGGGGGGGGGGTGAATGGAGCTGGGATGGGATCAGGGTGGTGAATGGAGCCAGTATGGGATCGGGGTGGTGGATGGAGCCGCGTTGAGATGGGGGGGTGGATGGAGCTGGGATGGGATCGGTGTGGTGGATGGAGCTAGGTTGGGATGGGGTGGATGGAGCTGGGATGGGATCAGGGGGGTGAATGAAGCTGGAATGGGATTGGGGAGTGGATGGAGCCGGGATGGGATCAGGGAGGTGGATGGAGCTGGGATGGGATCAGGGGGGTGAATGAAGCTGGAATGAGATTGGGGGTGTATTGGAGCCAGGATTGGATCAGAGGGATGGATAGAGCTGGGATGGGATCAGGGGGGTGAATGAAGCTGGGATGGGATTGGGGGGGGTGGATGGAGCTAAGATGGGATCAGGGGTGAATAGAGCCAGGATGGGATTGGGGTGGTAGATGGAGCCAGGATAAGATTGGAGTGGTGGATGAAGCCAGGTTGGGATCAGGGGTGGACAGAGCTGAGATGGGATCGGGGGGGATGGATGGAGCCAGGATGGGATTGGGGGGATGGATGGAGCCAGGATGGGATTGGGGGGATGGATGGAGCCAGGATGGGATTGGGGGGATGGATGGAGCCAGGATGGGATTGAGGTGGGTGAATAAAGCTGGGGTGGGATCTTTTGGGGGTAGAAGATATGTGGTAGGGGAAAGGAATTGTGCCATCTCCCCCCTCCTTCTACTTCTAGTACAAGTCATTTCTAACCCAAATTAAAGCACCCCCCTAAAATCACTCCAGGCAGCATAGATGTCACCTGCCCCTGCCCCCCCCCCCCCAATCACCATGTCCCCTCATCTGCAACTCCCCTGTTATGACATACCCCGGCCTGGTGCTGTAGGTGTCCCTCTCCCCTGTTATGACATACCCCGGCCTGGTGCTGTAGGTGTCCCCCTCCCCTGTTATGACCTACCCCGGCCTGGTGCTGTAGGTGTCCCCCTCCCCTGTTATGACATACCCCGGCCCAGGCAGGTGCTGTAGGTGTCCCCCTCCCCTGTTATGACATACCCCGGCCTGGTGCTGTAGGTGTCCCCCTCCCCTGTTATGACCTACCCCGGCCTGGTGCTGTAGCGCGGTGTCCCCCTTCCTTGGCTCATGTGAACATGAAACATCAGAGCCGAGGGGGAGGCGGCTATAGTCCGGTGTGCAGTGAGTGCCGCCAACGTGGAGAGAGAGATGATTGCGGCGTGTGGGGGAGGGGTGACCACATGTCCCGCATTTTGCAGGTCTGTCCCGGGCACCCTTATTCCAGAACAATACAGTGTCCCGGAATGAAACTGACACAGCCGCCCCCCCCCCCGGCCAATCTGATGCCCCCAAAAAGGGCCGCCACATCACCGCTTTACTCACTGACAGTACCTGTCCTGGCCGGGAATGCCTGGAGGAGCACAATCCCCGCCCCCTGCTTGTGATTGGAGAAGTCATAAATCCCGCCTCTTGTGTCCAATCACTGTGCTGTGATTCGTTACACCACAAGCTGATTTTTGGGAAGGGGGGGGGGGTGTCCCTGAATGGTAGTTTGGAAATGTGGGACAGTCATACCCCCGGGCACCCTGTCTGTCTCTGCCTCGCTCCCTCCTCCCCCACACAATGTATGGAGCCGAGTTGATCCCGGAGGGGAAGGAGGGAGCCGCGGTGCCAGTCTGAGGTTGGTGTCACCCGGGTGCGTGCCGCACCCCCATAGCGACACCACTGGCTCTGGCCCATGCACACCTCCCAACTTTGTAAGGTGAGAACGAGGGACACCAATTAGTAAATGTATGTAGGCATAGGGCACACCCCCTGCCACGCCCCCTTAAAGGAGAATTCCACACAAAACTACAGTGGAACCTCGAATTACGAGTATTATCTGGTCCAGGAGAACGCTCGTAATCCAAAGCACTCTCATATCAAAGCAAGTTTTTCCATTGAAGTCAATGGAAACAGAAATGATTTGTTTTGCATTAACTTCAATGTCATGCAATACCGCATGCAGCCAGAGGAGATCCTCGGAAACGGCCGGAAAGGCCCAAGGACAGTTCGGCTGACCTCGGAAAGACTCCGTTCACGAGCCTTTCCGAGGTTTGTCGAGTTCAGACGAACTGTCGGCTCCGGCGCCCCCCCACCTCAGGCCGAACGCGGTACTGCACACCGCTTAGGCCTGAATCCCGAGACAACACTCGCAAACCTGAGTTAGGATTTTAGTCTCACTTCCTTAGTGGCAGTGTACTGGTCACATACAGCGCTTAGTAACCACTTCAGCCCCCGGACCACTTGGCTGCCCAAAGACCCGGACAGTTTTTGTGATTCGGCACTGCGTCGCTTTAACTGACAAGTCGTGCGACGTGGCTCCCAAACAAAATTGGCGTCCCTTTTTTTCCCCCACAAATAGAGATTTATTTTGGTGGGATTTAATCACTTCTGCGTTTTTTATTTTTTGCGCTAAAAACAAAAATAGAGCGACAATTTTGAAAAAAATATGTAAATCTACAATAAATATCCCCCAAAAAATATATATTTTTTTCCCCCTCAGTTTAGGCCGATACGGATTCTTCTACATATTATTGGTATAAAAAAATCGCAATGAGCGTTTATCGATTGGTTTGCGCAAAAGTTATAATGTCTACAAAACAGGGGAAAGTTTTATGGCATTTTTTATAATATTTTTTTTTTACTAGTAATGGCGGCGATCAGCGTTTTTTATCGTGATTGCGAAATTATGGCGGACACATCGGACACTTTTGACACCATTTTAGGACCATTGTCATTTATACAGTGATCAGAGCTATAAAAAATGCGCTGATTACTGTGAAAATGACACTGGCAGTGAAGGGGATTAACCTGTAGGGGCCGCCGAAAGGGTTTAAGTGTGTCCTAGGGAGTGATTCTAACTGTTAGTGGGCGTGGCTTGCCGTGACACATCAATGATCGCTGCTCCTGGTGAGAGGGAACAGGCGATCAGTGACTTGCCACTCGGAAGAATGGGGGGGGGTGTTGTGTTTACACTGACCTCTCCCCGTTCTTCAGCTCTGCGACCCGATCGCGGGACACCGGCGGACATCAAGTCTTGCGGGCACGGTCACGGAGCTTGCGAACATACGGTGGCAAATTAAAGGGGACGTGTACCGTATTTATCGGCGTATACCGCGCACTTTTTTCCTGGTCCTACTTTGAAATCGCGCTACTTCACTTGAGCAAGTTCGGTGTGATTTCAAAGTAGCAAGGTCGGCGCGATTTCAGGTGCTATTTGATAGACATTTGTGCGGCTTCATACACGGATGTCTATAGAAATCGCACCTGAAATCAGCAAAAGTGGTGCAGGAACTACATTTGAAAATCGGTGCGGCGCCGCAAAATCGGTGTCACAACGATTGGAACAGTGCCATTGCCGCCAATAGGCTGCGACTTGATCTCTCAAATCGCATGACGAATCGCTCCAATGTGAACCTAGGCTAAATCTGTATTTTTTGCTAGAAAATGACTGAGAACCCCCAAACATTATATATTGTTTTAGCAGAGACCCTAGGGAATAAAATGGTGATTATTGCAATTTTTTTTAAGTCACACGGTATTTGCACAGCATTTTTTTCCGAAAAATATACACTGAATAAAAAAAACACACAATAGTTACCCCAACTTTTTTGTATAATGTGAAAGATGATGTTACGCCGAGTAAATAGACACCCAACATGTCACACTTTATAATTGAACGCTCCTGGAATGGCGTCAAACTACGCTACTTAACCACTTAAGACCCGGACCAAAATGCAGGTAAAGGACCTTGCCACTTTTTGCGATTCGGCGCTGCGTCGTTTTAACTGACAATTGCGCGGTCGTGCGACGTGGCTCCCAAACAAAACATGACGTCCTTTTTCCCCCACAAATAGAGATTTCTTTTGGTGGTATTTGATCACCTCTGCGGTTTTTATTTTTTGCGCAATAAACAAAAATAGAGCGACAATTTAAAAAAAAATTCAATATTTTTAAATTTTTGCTATAAAAAAATATCCCCCAAAAATATATAAAAAAACATATTTTTCCTCGGTTTAGGCCGATACGTATTTTTCTACATATTTTTGGTAAAAAAAAAAATCGCAATAAGCGTTTATCGGTTGGTTTTCGCAAAATTTATAGCGTTTACAAAATAAGGGATAGTTTTATTGCATTTTTATTAACTCTTTTTTTTTTACTACTAATAGCGGCGATCAGCGATTTTTTTCGTGACTGCGACAATTTCGCGGACACTTCGGACAATTTTGACAAATTTTTTGGGACAATTGTCATTTTCACAGCAAAAAGTGCATTTAAATTGCGCTGATTACTGTGGAAATTACAGTTGCAGTTTGGGAGTTAACCACAAGGGGGCGCTGTGACTTTCGCTGTGACTGTGTGTGTGTTTACAACTGTAGGGGGGTGTGGCTGTAGGTGTGATGTCATCGATCGCGTTCCCCTATTACAGGGATGACGCGATCGATGCTGCGGCCACAGAGAAGCATGGGGAAGCCGTGTGTACACACGGCTCTCCCCGTTCTTCCGCTCCAGGCACTGCAGCGGTGATCGGGTCCGCCCATGACCCACGGCTGGGTACTAAAATCAACGTATATATACGTTGATGTGCCCAGCCGTGCCATTCTGCCGTTGTAAATGTGCAGGAGGCGGTCCTTAAGTGGTTAAATATCTCCATAGGCGACGCTTTAACCGCCTTTACAGGTTACCAGGTAGGAGATACAGAGGAGGTCTGGTGGTAGAATTATTTCTCTCACTCTGACGATCGCAGTGATACCTCACATGTGTGGTGCGAACGCTGTTTACTTATGTGGGCGGGACCTACGTGCGCGTTCGCATGTGAGGACGGGGGTGGGGGCGCTTTAAATCTTTTTTTAATTATTATTATAATACAGGATTTATAAAGCGCCAACAGTTTTCGCAGCGCTTTACAATGTAGGGGGACATTACACCAACAATTTTTATATAAATATTTATTGTATTTTTTATTTTTACACTGCCCCTTTAAATTATAAATGTTTTATCACTTTTAGACCCCTTTCACACTGGAGTGTTTTTCAGGCGCTTGTGGGCTAAAAATAGCGCCTGAAAAACGGCTCCCCATGCAGGGCGCATTTAAAGCCGAAGTTCCATCCGCGTTTTTTTACAAATACAAACACTGTAGCTGCTGACTTTTAATAAGGACACTTACCTGTCCTAGGCGCCCGCGATGCTGGCCCCGCCCCAAAAGCCGATCCCTAGATTGTGGCAGGTCCTGGCGCCGCCATCCTCACTTATGGAAACAGGCAGTGGAGCCTTGCGGCTTGACTGCTCATTTCCTATTGCGCATGCGCGAGTCTTGCGGCGCTGTATGAATGGGCGGCCGCTCTCTGGGATACACACAGTTCCGAAAAGGCAGCGGCCCCTTTCCCCAGAAGACAACGCGAGGATGAAGACCAGCCGTGGCCTAGGAAGAGGCAGATTAGGATGATCGGCATAGCAACCACTATTTCTGGTAAGTACAAACATTAAAAAAAAAAAACATTTCTATTTTTTGTAGCACTTTGGTGTCATTTTTTTTTTAGGGTGGACCTCCACATTAACCCTTTATTTGGGTTCTAGCAGGGGTTAAAAGCGCCCCACTAGTGACTGAATAGCGTCGCTAAAACGACATTAAAGCTCCTCTAAAACTAGCAGCATTTTACCGCTCCCGCCCCCCGCCCCAGTGTGAAAGCACTAGGGATGAGCCGAACACATACACCCCCCCCCCCCCCCCGGTTTGGTTCGCAGAAGAACATACAAACACGCAAACACTGCTAAAGTCTATGGGACACGGACATGAAAAATCAAAAGTGCAAATTTTAAAGGCTAATATGCAAGTTTTTGTCATAAAAAGTGTTTGGGGACCCGGGTCCTGCCCCAGGGGAGTGTTTGGGGACCGGGGTCCTGCCCCAGGAGAGTGTTTGGGGAACCGGGTCCTGCCCCAGGGGAATGTTTGGGGACCCGGGTCCTGCCCCAGGGGAATGTTTGGGGACCCGGGTCCTGCCCCAGGGGAGTGTTTGGGGACCCGGGTCCTGCCCCAGGGGAGTGTTTGGGGACCCGGGTCCTGCCCCAGGGGAGTGTTTGGGGACCCGGGTCCTGCCCCAGGAGAGTGTTTGGGGACCCGGCTCCTGCCCCAGGAGAGTGTTTGGGGACCCGGCTCCTGCCCCAGGAGAGTGTTTGGGGACCCGGCTTCTGCCCCAGGAGAGTGTTTGGGGACCCGGCTTCTGCCCCAGGAGAGTGTTTGGGGACCCGGCTTGTGCCCCAGGAGAGTGTTTGGGGACCCGGCTCCTGCCCCAGGAGAGTGTTTGGGGACCCGGCTCCTGCCCCAGGAGAGTGTTTGGGGACCCGGCTTCTGCCCCAGGAGAGTGTTTGGGGACCCGGCTTGTGCCCCAGGAGAGTGGATGGGGACCCGGCTCCTGCCCCAGGGGAGTGTTTGGGGACCCGGCTCCTGCCCCAGGGGAGTGTTTGGGGACCCGGCTCCTGCCCCAGGGGAGTGTTTGGGGACCCGGCTCCTGCCCCAGGGGAGTGTTTGGGGACCCGGCTCCTGCCCCAGGGGAGTGTTTGGGGACCCGGCTCCTGCCCCAGGGGAGTGTTTGGGGACCCGACTCCTGCCCCAGGGGAGTGTTTGGGGACCCGGCTCCTGCCCCAGGGGACATGTATCAATGCAAAAAAAATGCCCCCTGCAGAGAATTGCAAACAAAAGGTCACTGGGACAAAGGGAAACTGTACAGAGGAGGTTTGGCTGCAGGGGGGAATGAGGCTGACACAGGTAGCAGACAGCTGGTTGTAGCCAGTCAATTTAGGGGACAGCTGCTAAAAGGGGCTCATGAGGTTCCCCTAGAAGGGCACTTGGGAATCACTAAGACCCGAGGGCAGTTGATACATAACTTTTATTGGCCTACGATGCTCACTGACATAGCTGACCTCTGTCGGTCCTGTGTTACCTGCCAGCGAGTTGGCAAGGTAGGGGATGTACAGCGGGCGCCGCTAAAACCTTTGCCTGTGATTGACAAACCTTTTAAGAGGGTGGCGGTGGATATCGTTGGGCCTTTGGCCATCCCTAGCAGTTCAGGCAAACATTTTATCCTGACAGTTGTAGACTATGCCACGCGTTATCCAGAGGCAGTGGCTCTCTCCTGCCTCCGGACAGACAAGGTCGCTGATGGTCTGCTGGGAATCTTCACAAGAGTGGGGTTCCCACCGGGCTTATTAGCGATCAAGGCCCTCAGTTTGTGTCTGACAAGATGCAAGCTCTCTGTCTGAAAATACAGATGACACCACCCACCACCCTTGGACGGACCATCACCCCGAGCTCCAAAGTCAAATGTCTTGGTGTTATTTTTGATGCAGACATGATGATGGACGCACAAATAGGATCAGCAGTCAGCGGATCTCACCACCTTCCCCGCCTACTGTGTAGACTCATCCCCTTCATCCCAGAGGAGGAGATAGCAGTAGTAGTTGGAAGAATCATCAATTCCCGACTGGACTACGCAAACTCCCTCTACATAGGACTTCCCTAAATACCAGATTTCATGCCTACAAGTCGTCCAGAACACATCACCCCATCCCCGAGGACCCTTCATTGGCTAACCGTAAAGGATCGGATCACTTTCAAGACCCTCAACCTCACCGACAAATGCACACAAGGAAACACTCCTCAATATTTATGTGAGAAAATAAAACACTACTCACCCAATCGCATTCTCCGATCAACTAACCAAAACCTCCTCCACATCCCCAAGTCCTGCTACAAATGGAAAGGAGAATGAAGATTTGCAGTCCAAGGACCACGGCTCTGGAACGCTCTACCCACGGACATCCACATGGAAGAAAACCACCGGGCCTTCAGAAAAAAACTTAAGACCCGCCTCTTCTGAAGGATCAGTACGACGCTGAATGGAAAAAGTACCTTGAGGCGATTTAGTTTGCATTTGTAGTGCTATACAAGTTACTCACTAGTGTTGAGCAGAATATGCCATATTCAAATTCGCGATATATCTCGAATATATAGTCGAATATTCGACAGATATTCGCTAAATACGAATATTCGTGATATATTTTCGAAATGAAATGATTGCGAATTTTCGCTATCGCGAATGCGAATTGCGAATATTCGAGAAATGCGGAATGGAGCACTCTGATTGGCACAGAATATTCGTGATATATTACAATATAAAATAATTGCGAATATTCGGCAAATGCGGAAGGAGCACTCTGATTGGCTCAGAATATTCGTGATATATTACAATACACAATAATTGCGAATATTCGGCAAATGCGGAAGGAGCACTCTGATTGGCTCAGAATATTCGTGATATATTACAATACAAAATAATTTCGAAATTTCGAGAAATGCGGAATGGAGTACTCTGATTGGCTCAGAATATTCGTGATATATTACAATATAAAATAATCGCGCGATATCGCTATTTGCCGAATAATCGCATTGCGATTTTTCGGCAATATAAAATGAGCGCTGCAGCTACTCGGCCCAAGGTCTCTAATCATACCAGCAATGCTTTTAGACGTCGATGGGGATCTCTAGGATGTGATCTGTTCTAAAAAATTTTTTAAAACATTCGAATATTCGAAATAGCGAATATTCGCCGCGATATTCGCGATATTCGCGAATACACGAATATGCAATATTCGTAGCGAATATTCGCAATTCGAATATTCGTGAGCAACACTATTACTCACTCACTCAATCTTCATGGCTGGTGCTTATCATCCCCAAACAATCCGCTTGTGCGAGGGTTTCAATGGCACCCTGAAACAAATGTTTGTGCACTCCCAGGGCAAGGACTGGGAATGATATCTGCCTCATCTGCGGTTTGCTTACAGAGAGGTGCCTCAGGAGTCCACAGGCTTTTTGCTATTTCAACTTCTGTATGGACGGAGGGTAAATGGGCCCCTGGACCTAATCTGGGAGACCTGGGAGGGCAAGATTGCCAAACCAGAGGTCTCGGTTGTGGATTACGTCCTACAATTTTGAGAGAAAATGGAGACTCTGGTGGGAATTGTGCGGGAAAACATGACCGAGGCCCAGACCAGGGAGAAACAGTGGTATGACTGTAATGCTAGGGAGCGGACCTATAACGTTGGTCAGCAGGTGCATGTTCTGCTTCCCCGGTGGAAGAACAAACTCCAAGCAGCATGGAAAGGGCCGTACACCACCACCCAGCGTCTGAATGATGTCACCTACTTGGTCAGGTTGGGAGAAGGGAGTAGACGGCAGAGGCCATTCATGTGAACATGCTCAAAGCCCATCATGAGTGCACGGTCTATGTCATGCTGGTCCTGCGCAGACCAGAGCCTGAGGAGGCTGATCCACTTTTAGACCTGCTAGCTGACACCAGGGAGGTAGACTTGGAACTCCAAACTGACCCCCACCCAGGTCCCTGGGCTGTGGAGAGTGCTGGCAGTACATGGTAGTAGGTTTACGGGGAAACCTGGGAGGACACACCTCGCTATCCACCAGGTGGACACCGAGGCACATCCTCCCATTAAACAGTCAACCTATTGCATCTCCCTGGGGGTGCTGGCCGACATGAAAAGGGAGGTGGAGGAAATGCTGCAGCTGGGGGTGATTCAGAAGTCCCACAGTGCCTGGGTGTCCCCAGTAGTCCTGGTCCCCAAAAAGGATCAGACGACCAGCTTCTGTGTGGACTACCGGAAGCTGAATGGCATCACCACTGCAGGTGCCTCCCCCATGCCCCGGATTGATGAGTTGTTAGATTGTGGCCGCCCACTTTATAACAATCATGGATCTGAGCAGGGGGCATCCGCGTTCATCACAGGGGCCATGGGAGAAGTCAGACATGTGTGGACTGTGGTGAGGATACTATAGGAAAACCATAACCGCCAACCTGGAGCCATCTGACTGATCCCTGCACGCTGCACCTGAGAGGAGGTCATTGACATTGCCGCCAGTCTGAGGGGGGTCACTGATGTGAGGGGGGAGTGAATACAATAACATAAGGGGGCACTGATATAAAGGTTTCCCCCTCATATCAGTAACCCACCCCCCTTACCGTAGTGTTTTCTTTCTGCGGAAGGCGGTCTCTGTGCTTTAAAATGTATGGTTTTCCCTTTTATGAAGAAGATAATAATGACATTATGATGTTTGGGCCGGTATAATAATAATATGGGGCTGGTATGGAACTTTTTCCAGGGCTGGATTTTATTTCCAGTCCGGCCCTGAACAGTGAACACCCCCCACTGTTGTGGATTCTTATATAATGGTTAACAAATGGGGTTCTCACTATCCTGCTTCTTCCTTTCCTGGAAGAAATAGGAAACACACACTTGTTTCTACGCCCGCCGCACTCTTACACAGCGGACTGAACATATACGCCACGTTATTAGTTACACTTTACCCCTAAGTTGGTACATGCCAGTACTATAGGATGACATACCTAAGCCTTGTCTTGTTATTGTTACATTTCACACAATTTTCATTACAATACTGTTTTGTTGAACGGAGCTTACAGGCCGGGTGGTTTATCCCCTCTCCATGACACCGCTAGTACCCATTTGGGGTGTCTGGAGATTGGGGACTTCAACCCTCCCCTGAATACATAATTAGCAGTGAGCTCCATTCCCAAAGACTTCTATGACTATGAGGCCTCATGCACACCGGACGCTAAAATAACGTTAGAAAAACGCCAGTAGCTTTGCAGTGAGTTCTTTAACTTTTTTTAACGTTTTTGTGTGTTTTTTTAGCATTTATTAGCGTTTTTGCTGAAGAAAAAAACATTAAAACATTAAAAGACACCGGTGATTGGCTTTTTTGAGCGTTTATCGACATTTATCAGCGTTTTTACACCTGAAAAATGTCTCTCAGAACCCACTCGTTTTTTTTTTTACTGCTCAAAAATGCCACTGCCCAAAACAGCTAATAACAGTCTATGTGTGCATGGACACCTAGGATAATATGATGGAGAGTTTAATGACTGTAGAAAAAATGTCTACTGCCATAAACAGCTGCTGTAAAAAAAATCCAAAAACATCCAGTGTGCATGAGGCCTAAAAAAGGGAGGGAGGAAAGGAATGGGAAAGAGGGAGGAGAAAAAAAAACCAAAGGCTGAAAAAAAAAGTGGGTATGTAAAGTAACTGACCTTATATGAGATACAAATAGTACTCGGGTCCGGGGAAGGAGAAGGGGTCTCATTGTATAAGCATCAGAACCCAGCTAAAGTGCATTGGTATTGCGAGGGGTTAGCAGGGGTGGTGGTCACCACAGGAGAACCACACACAGACACCGGCTAATGTATCCTATGAGGTAGAGAGATACCAAAATATTGGTCAGAGAGACAAATCAAGCTCTGCATAGTGGAGCAAAGTGGTCGTGTACAAGAAGGGATACTTACCATGGAAATCACCAAGCCGCCAGGGAGAAAGTGGTTAAATAATCCCCAAACCAGTGACACAGATAACATCAGCCATCACCGGCCTATGACATCACCAGGTCAGATCTCTGGCACTTGCCAAGAGGTCATCTGCATGTGTGCTCATCAAGCATCCACAGGGATGAAACCCAATCCAAGACGTGCGTAAATGGGGAGGACGGTCCCACAGACATCAGGACTCCTCGGGGGCGTGGCCTAGCGTCGAACGAGATGAACGCCTGATCCCTCTTCTCTGGCACCTGGTAGCAGCAAACAACACCCACGGGGGTAATAACAGCTTTAATAAGCCTGGAGAAAGGTGATCGCTGCTCCTCAACACCCAAGGAGCAGATGGAGACAGGTCAGCAAGCCCCGATTGTCATCCCAGAGATGTTCCAGGCGGCGCAGGCTGTAGGCCCCAAAGCCGCGGCCTCGAGTAAGCCTCCGACGCCGCTCGGCAGTTCCAGCACCCTCGCGGACGGCGCCCAAACAGCGCTGACACCCCCAATCCAGCCGACACAGCAGCAGGCACAGTCCCTGAGCCTGGCAGACTTACAGGCTAATCTGCAGGCAGTCGCCATGGACATTAAAGCGTCCTTTACTGCAGCCATAACAGACATCAGGGCTGACATCTAGGGCATAGCAGCAAGGACTGGAGTCATAGAACAGGCCTCAGCACGCCACTCAGAGGCAATAAAACAAGTACAAGAAAATGCCGACATGCACCTTTCCCATATCATTGAAATGTACCGCCACTTAGAAGACCTCGAGAATAGGGGGAGGCGCCATAATATCCGGATACGGGGGGTCCCAGAAATGCCGGACCAAATACCTGTAGAACGTACTGCAGAAACTATATTTAATGACATTCTAGAAAGACCTCCTGACACCCGATCGAGTTCGAGAGAGTCCACAGAGCCCTAAGACCCAGAGAGAGAGAAAATGACCCCCCCAGAGATATAATTTGCTGCCTGGTAAACTTCCCTCTTAAGGAAGCGATCCTGAGAAAAGCCAGGGAGAAAAACAGGGTCATCTTTAATGGCACAGAAATAAAACTCTATCAAGACCTCTCAAACATAACTTTGCAGCAACGCAGGGCTTTGCGTCCGATCACAGAGCAACTGCGATTGAAAGGGATACCATACAGGTGGAAGTTCCCCTTCTGCCACCTCGAGGGGTCACACAGCGCTGCTTAGAACACCCGACGACCTCCGATCTTTCTGTGAAGCCATGAACATACCTAGAACAGAGGTCCCAGAATGGTACAACTCATTTAGAATAAACGAGCCTTGGGTTGCAGTTTTCAACAATCACACCCCTAGAGCACAGAAACGGAGAGATCGACGCCGTAGATCGCCGTCTCCTCTCCACAACAGAAGAGTAGAAGCCCAAGGAGACCCAGGAATCTCTCCACCCAGACGTAGAGACCGAATGGATCACCAGGACCACATGGACACCTAAATCTGGTTCCAAATTCTGGAAGATTGATAGCCGAAGACCAGCCCATTCAAAAGCTCCGAACATATCAATCCAGCCGCCGCAGATTTACAGTTTCTCTGCACATCTCTCTTTAAACTGTATTAGAGACTGGATTCTGGTATACACAGGCCCTAGCCTAACCTGACAGACTTATTTATTTATTTTTTTACCCCTTTTTTTCCCCCCATGTCTTTCTTTCTTTATCTCCTGCAGCAACACTTTTCACCGTCAACAAGGAGAATAGAGCTCCATCCCTCCAAGGTGACCCGACCGACTAACAAAGAATCAGACAAAATTTCTACAAAAAGGTTCGATGTGTTAGATCGTCACGAACTAAACGCTTGTAAGTAAGGCTCCCTTTTTCACACAGTTCAAAAAGCAAGAGACAACCGTTTATCCCTTATGTTATACAGTCCATTCGCTTTTACGGTCGGTTATCTACTTTATGTCAGACAGCCAATCTCTTAGTATAACTTTACCATATTATGACTGTTTGATACGCAGACACCCTACTGGAATATACCGCGACACTTTTGGGAGATAATAGTGGACTTCTGGTACCTATAAGGGGGGAATTACTTAATAACTATCTCAGCCCAAAGTTGTTCCTGCTTTTTCTGTTAGAAGGGCTTGAAAATGTTCAGACGACTTCCAGTCATACATAGAAAGTATATTAGAACTTAGATGATCTGCATAGGTGTTAAAGACATATGTTACACCTTTATCTGTTTGCTATGTTTTCTTATTGGGTTATAGATTCATGCTCGCATCACAAGATTTGATGAGACTTGACGGTGATCAATACCTAGTTAGTCCATACACCAGCGCCTTAAAGTGCAAGTGAGCGATTAATCTGCTCACCTCAATATTCCTGATGACAATGCTACCATTACAATAGACAAACGGCTCTGCGGACGTTGCAGTACATGGAATATAAACCAAATACACAATTCATACGCTTGATCACTGCGATGCCTTACACAGGGGCTAAAATGTTTTTCTATTTTTGTCCAGTTACAATAGTTGAATAAGTTATCTGGTTCTCTTCTGTTTTTATTTTTTATTTTTTTATTTCACCCCTTGGGGTGTCATGAGGTTATAAACTTACACAAGGAAACTGCTCAAACTCTTAGGCCGCGTACACACCATCGGACATATCCGATGAAAACGGTCCGCGGACCATTTCCATCGCCACGTCACCGCACCAGGAAGTAAAACACTTCCGCGCATGCGCCGAATCCATTCGGCGGCGGCGGTGGGGGACGACATGTCTGCTGGTAAGTGTACTAACCAGCAGACATGTCGGGCGGACAGATTCCCACCGGATAGATTTCAAAGCATGCTTTGAAATCTGTCGGGTGGAGAAATCTGTCCGCTAGCCCATACACACGAGCGGAGATGTCTGCTGAAACGGTCCATCGGACCGTTTTCAGCGGACATATCCCCTCGTGTGTACGAGGCCTTAATGTTAGACAAGTAATCTATATAATACGAAAGCAACACTCCCACCTAGTGGTCGAAAGTAAAATAGTCATTAATGATCTTTTAAGCCTGATATTTTCGATACCCTCCAAATGCTAAACCATTGGGTGTCTCCTCCTGGACATAAGCCCTCTTTGCGGTTGTATTTATATGTTTAATCCAGTCAACCACCAATTCAACACATGAGACTCAACATCGTCATTTTGTTTATCTATTTTTTATTTTTTCCCTCAACTCTCCACAAATATCCCTGTGCCATTAGGTTTTTCTTTGCTTTTTTGCTGTTACAGAGTGCTACTTTCACTTGTTTACAGAACAGAGTAGAGAGATAGGAAGAGTGTAGGTAAGAAAGAGTCAAATAGAATACGACTAAATCCAAGAATCTACATTAGATAAGAGTACCTACTCTGACTGTGTACTATTGCTCACATTCAAAAACTAAAAATCCATTTCGAGACCGATTATAGTCATGAACCCACACAAGGGGCAGATTATTTATCCGTCCTTTGACCCATCCGGTTTTTTATACACTAGGGTAGACCAGCAGGTCTAAGCCTACCCCCGGAGTTATATCCTTCCAACCTCTTCCTTCCCCCCTCCAACCCCCCCCCCTTTTTCTTTCCCTTTTTTTTTTTGCACAACTCTCATAACACTGTTCATTGGCGAGACTTTAGGGTAACACTCGCTTTAGTTTCCGTGGCATATTTTTTGACGCTTTGAAGACAGACACAAAAAACTATCCACACACGATCTGTAGCAATGACTGAGTTATCAACAGACCATCCCAATATCTGTTAAACTTCTATCTGTAAATGCTAAAGGCCTCAACATACCTGAAAAACGAACCAAATTCCTTAATGAGTTTCACAAACAAAAAGCTAACATCGTTTGCGTACAAGAGACCCACTTCAAAACTGATAGAATCCCGAAATTTCAAGATAGGAGATACCCTATAGCTTTTCATGCTTCAAACCCAGAAGGGAAAACAAAAGGGGGCTCTATACTAATCTCTAGTCAGACTCCTTTCTAAGTGCATGACACCCTGCTAGACCCCAGTGGTAGATATTTATTTATTAAGGGAAAATTAGAAAACCATCCAATGACAATTGCTAATGTCTACACCCCAAACTCGGGTCAAGTTACTTTTTTCCGCAAGATTAAGGATTTGCTGACAACCTTTGCCGCAGGAATTTTAATTCTAGGGGGGGGACTTCAACATTCCCTTGAATCCCCTCATAGACACATCGAATGGAGCATCGAGCCTTCCTTACAGAGCATTAAGACAAATCAAGCTACAATTGAAAGATTTGACACTACATGACACCTGGAGAACTTTGTATCCTCAAACCAAAGACTTCACTTACTTTTCCACCATCCATCAAAAATATTCTAGAATCGATTACTTCTTTATATCACAATCTGACCTAACCTTCTTAAAAAACTCAACAATTGAGCCCATGACACTTTCTGACCACCATCATATAACCATTACACTGACTTTCCCTGAAAAAAAAACAGTGACCAAAATGTGGAGACTCAATTCTGCAATACTAAAACACCCTGCAGATGTAATCGAGATACAAGACAAGCTACCAGACTATTTCGTAAGGAACGAAAATGATGAAACCTCTTCTCTAATCCAATGGGAAGCACACAAATGTGTCATCAGGGTTGAATTCATTAAAAAACTAGAAAGGCTAAAAAAGGAGCGCCAAGCGAGAATTAAACTTCTCATAGATTAGATCCACAAACTAGAAACGTCACACAAAAAGAAACATAGCTGTTTCATCACTCGAAGAGCTAACCAAGACAAGGGCACTCTTAACAGAGGAATTAAACTTGAAAATAAAAAGACAA
This sequence comes from Rana kukunoris, assembly GCA_029574335.1. Classification (NCBI taxonomy): domain Eukaryota; kingdom Metazoa; phylum Chordata; class Amphibia; order Anura; family Ranidae; genus Rana; species Rana kukunoris. Next base: position 341,222 of record CM056050.1, on the reverse strand, counting down.
TATATACTGAGACACAAGATATACTATGAGCAGGGTAATAAGAGTGGTAAGTTATTGGCCAAGGCAGTTCAAAGTAAAAAAATATCTTCAACTATACACCAAATTAGAGACAATCAAGGGAAATCACATTCCACAAATGAGGAGATCGCCAAGCAGTTTGAAACATACTATCAATCACTCTATGACCTACCGTCAAACCCAAAATGCCCCCAGAATTCAGAGAAAAGAGCAAAAATGATCCAGGATTTCCTAGGAAAATATAGCCCACAAAAGCTAGCTAAAGACAAAGCACAGGAATTTGAAGCCCCTATATCAGGTCCAGAATATGACAAAGCCATCAAGGAGATGAAAATTGGTAAAGCACCTGATGGTTTACCCCTACAATATTACAAGACGTTCAATGAAATTTTAAAACCAAGGTTCCTGAAAACCTTCCAATCGCTCAAGTCTGAATGCCAACCTCCCAAACAACTACTTGAGGCACACATTACAGTAATTCCTAAAGAGGGTAAGGATACATCACAAGTCACAAACTATAGACCTATATCCTTAATTAACGTTGATGTCAAGATTTACGCCAAAATATTAGCCAACAGATTGGTGCCACTACTCAATTCCTTTATAACTTTAGATCAGGTGGGATTCATCCCAGGTAGAGAGGGGCGTGACAATACAATTAAAGCCCTTAACATTAGTCACTGGTTAACCTCTAACAAGAAACAAGGATTCCTCCTATCCCTAGATGCTGAAAAGGCGTTCGATAGAGTGGCCTGGGACTTTATCGATGCAGTACTGGATAACATAGGCATTTTACCTCAAATGAAGGCCTATATCACTGCACTCTACACTAATCCAACAGCTAGAGTACGAGTTAACGGCCACCTATCGAATGCCTTCAATCTATGTAATGGAACGAGACAAGGGATGTCCCCTATCCCCCCTATTCTTTGTTCTGACCCTAGAGCCACTTCTAAATAAAATTAGAGCCAACCAGAACATAAAAGGAATTGAGATTCAGAAAAATACCTATAAAATTGCGGCATTCGCCGATGACATGCTCTTGTTCCTCTCTGAACCTCACATTTCCATACCAAACCTCTTACAAGACTTGGATCATTTTAATCTATTATCCAACCTAAAAATTAATCATTCAAAGTCTAACGCCCTAAACATCACGTTACCCTCAAGGGTAGTAGATCAGTGTAAAACAAACTTCCCGTTCACATGGGCCAAACATAGTATAACCTACCTAGGAATAGAAATCCCTTCAAATTTAGAAGATCTCTTCAAACTCAATTTCTTGCCGGTACTAAAAGAAACACATGAAGATCTAAAAAGATGGAACTCTCTGAACATTTCTTGGTTCGGCAGAGCCTCCCTAATCAAAATGACAATACTGCCTCGTTTCCTTTACATTATGCAGACAATACCCATCTTCTTACCTCTGTCCTTCTTCTCTTCTTTTCGCAAGGCCTGCTCTAAATTTGTCTGGAGAGGCAAATCCCCTAGGATTAAATTTACCAGATTACACTTACCCAAGAATAGGGGTGGAATAGCATTACCTGATCTTAAAAAATATCACCAGGCAACTCTTCTAACACGTATTGTAGATTGGAATATACATAAATCCGTCAAGGACTGGGTCTCATTGGAACATATACAGTTCACCCAAGATCTCAGCACCCTACCATGGATCCACCCTAAATACCACTTGAAGATTATTAAGAAGCACCCCCTCATTAGACCTACTCTAAAAATCTTCCACAGCACATTTAAACCCTCAAATACTACCCCATGGATTAGCCCTTTAACAACTTTGAGAAACAACCCAGATTTTCCCCCAGGTCTTGAGAATAACTTTTTAAAACATTACTGGCCTCATGAGCGAATCCTATCCAGGCACTTCTTTAGAAACAAGAAGATATTATCTAGAGAGGACCTGAACAAGGACATTAAGCCCTTCTTAATTCCTTTTTGGAATTATATCCAAATTAGACATTACTTGACCAAGACCGACACAGCACATTTCTGGACAAGACCACTCACAAAATTGGAAGACTTTTGCACAAAAAAACCCCCACACAGACGTATCATATCATCTTTGTACAACTCACTGTTCGAGGATAAGACAGATTTCTCCAGCTCCTCATGTCAGAGCTGGGAAAAATATATAAATACCTCTCTGACTGATGAGAACTGGGAAAAAATCTTCACGTATGCTCATAAGGGGTCGCTAAACGTAGCCACAAAAGAATGCAGTTTTAAAATCATCACCAGATGGTACAGAACACCCTCTATTCTTCACAAATTCTCGCCAATACTCTCTGACCGATGTTGGAGGTGTAAACAAGAAGAAGGCTCGATGCTCCACACATGGTGGACCTGCCCATTGATACAAAACTTTTGGAAATCTGTCCACGAGACCATTTCCTTAGTCACATCGGAAAACCTTGACTTTACACCAGCACAATATCTCTTACATTTCAACTCCCTCCCAAAGAAACGCTATCTGAAATCGCTCCCAATGTTTATGATCAATGCTGCACGGCAATGTGTCCCCGCTCATTGGCGCACAAATATTACTTCTTCCAAAATAGAATGGTTCAGAAGAATAAACAACATAGAAAAAATAGAAGAACTCATAAGTATTTCTCAGGAGAGAATAACGAATTTCTCGTCAACATGGTATAATTGGATGGTTTTCAAAGAGTCACAGTCATACAAAACAATCATTCAGTAAAACTGAATAGCTCCCTCTACAATGGCTATTAAACATCTTGATAAAGTGGATGGAATATACTGGTAAATTACCCTAAGTCAGACAACTTTCAATAAGCTCCCCCTCTCCTTTTTTTCCCCCCTCCCCATCCCCCCTCTTCCCAATCCCTTCTTTACTTATCTTGACCACGAAAGAAATATATAACTGATTAACCTGTTTATTGGTCGAGATGGGTTCAACAAAAAGAAATTCTCTTTGGTGAAATATTTTTTTTTTCTTTTATGCTATTTAATGTTCTCTTATTTTCGACTCTCTCTCTCTTCAATTATTTTGTCCGATTAATGACTATATTTTGACATAAGAGTGTAATCTGCGACACCACGCTTTCTGATATTTATCACTATTGTTAACATATGCAGTTATATGATGTATCTATACGATGCTATGTTCGATTTCATATTCACCTAATAAAACTTTATGAAACAAAAAAAAAGGACTCCTCCCACCAGGGAGATCACCAAGCCACCAGGGGGGGGGGGGGGGTAACAGTAAAGGTGCAAGTGACATCTAGTGGTGTCCTAAAAAATTGCAGGCAGGCAACATCGTTCTGATAATAAGGGCAGTAAAAACTTAGATCTAAATACAATAAAAAGGTACATGTTGGGATACAAAATTATAAACCTAAATATAAAAACATGCTTTTTTTTCCATTTTATATAATTTTGTATCCCGACATGTACCTTTTGTGTATTTAGATCTATGTTATTAGTGTCCTTTGTTATCAGAGCCATGTTGCCTGCCTTCAATTTTCTAGGACACCACTAGATGTCACTTGCGCCTTCACTGTTTCCCCCTGGTGGCTTGCTGATCTCCCTGGTGGGAGGATGAGTCCTGATGTCTGTGGGACCGCCCTCCCCACTTGCGCACATCTTGGCTTGGGTTTTATCCCTGTGGATGCTTGATGAGCACACATGCAGGTGACCTCTTGGCACGTGCAGGAGATCTGACCTGGTGATGTCATACGCCGGTGACGGCTGATGTTATCTGCGTCACTGGTTTGGGGATTATTTATCCACTTCCCACCCGGCCTATAGCAGAATGACGGCCCGGCAGTGGTTCTGTTATCCTGACTGGATATCATAGAACGTCCAGCAGTGTAACATGCCGGCGGTGCTGTGTGTCAGTCATCGCTAATCGTGGTAAGGAGCCTCTGACAGACGTTCCTTTACCATGTGATCAACTGTGACCAATCACAGCTGATCATCGCGTGAATGAGGAAGAGTCGGTAAACGGGTTTCCTCAGTTCACGCTGACAGGGAGAGCCGATCGACGTCTCTCCCTGTCAGAGGGTAGGGTGTGTGCTGATAATCAGCACATTGATTAACAGTGCAGCTGCAAAAACGTGCCCACCATAGTGCCAATCAGTAACACCTGTCAGTACCTCATCATCAATGCTGCCCATCAGTGCCATCTATTAGTGTCCATCAGTGTCGCTTATCAGTGCCCATCAGTAAAGGAGAAAATAAAATGTAATAACAGAAACACAGATTTCTGTCTTTTTTAGTTTGTTTAGAAAAAAAAACCAGAGGGGATCAAATACCAACAAAAGAAATCTCTATTTGTGGGAAAACAAAATATAAAAATGTTGTTTGGGTACAGTGTCGCATGTCCGCGCAATTCTCATTCAAAATGCGACAGCGCTGAAAACTTAAAATTGTCTCGGGCAGGAAGGGGTGAAAGTGCCCGGCATTGAGGTGGTTAAGCAGCTAGCTTGATTGAGAGTGCCGTGGACATGAGTTCTGTGGCCTGTGCTCTGCTAATATACCACCAGTAAGTATCCCTTCTTGTACACGACCACTTTGCTCCACTATGCGGAGCTTGATTTGTCTCTATGACCAATATGTTGGTATCTCTCTACCTCATAGGATACATTAGCTGGTGTCTGTGTCGTTCCCCTGTGGTGACCACCAACCCTGCTAACCCCTCGCAATGCCAAGGCACTTTAGTACTATTTGTACCTCATCTATGGTCACTTACCTTACATACCCCCTTATTTACCCCTTTCTTTCTTTCCCCCTTTCAATCTCCCCATTCTCTTTCCTTCCCTTTTCCTGCCCCCTTCTTTTCCCCCCTCCCGTCTCCCTTCCCTTTACCTTCTCCTCCTTCTTTTTCTTTCTCTTCTTTCCCCCTCTCTTTCTCTTCTTTTCCTTTATTTACATTTTTTGACTCCCCCTTCTCCCTTATTTCCTCCCTCCCCTCTCTCTAACCACTTTCCCCACACCCCTTCTTTCTTCCTCCCTTCCCTCTCCTTTTCTTTCCCTTTTCCCCTATTTTGTTCTTCCTTCCCTTTTTTCTTCTGTCACATATTTCTTGGCTACTGTTTCCTTATGTGTGTAGTTTATACATCCGTCTATATATTACCATTATCAAATCTAGATATAATTCTTTGTTTGCACGTCCCCCCCGAGCTGCTGCGGGGGAACCTCTGTGTGGACTACTGGAAGCTGAATGCCATCACCACTGCAGGTGCCTACCCCATGCCCCGGATTGATGAGTTATTAGATAGGCTGGCGGTCGCCCACTTTATAACAATCATGGATCTGAGCAGGGGGCATCCGCGTTCATCACAGGGGCCATGGGAGAAGTCAGTCATGTGTGGACTGTGGTGAGGATACTATAGGAAAACCATAACCGCCAACCTGGAGCCATCTGACTGATCCCTGCACGCTGCACCTGAGAGGAGGTCAGTGACATTGCCACCAGTCTGAGGGGGGGTCACTGATGTGAGGGGGGAGTAAATACAATAATATAAGGGGCACTGATATAAAGTTTTCCTCTCATATCATTAAGCCACCCCCCCACTAACCGTAGTGTTTTCTTTCTGCAGAAGGTGGTCACCAAAACAGGAAGGGGATAGGAAAAAGATGGAAAGAAAAAAAGGAAGAAGGAACATAGAGAAAAGGAGGGGGCACAAAGTGAAGGGTAAAAAGGGAGGAGAAAGAAAAAGAGAGGGAGAAAGGGAATGGGAAAGAGGGAGGAGAAAAAAAAAAACAAAGGATGAAAAAAAAGGGGGTATGTAAAGTAACTGACCTTAGATAAGATACAAATAGTACTCGGGTTCAGGGAAGGAGAAGGGGTCTCATTGTATAAGCACCAGAACCCAACTAAAGTGCATTGGTATTGCGAGGGGTTAGCAGGGTTGGTGGTCACCACAGGGGAACCACACAGACAACGGATAATGTATCCTATGAGGTAGAGAGATACCAAAATATTGGTCATACAGACAAATCAAGCTCCGCATAGTGGAGCAAAGTGGTCGTGTACAAGAAGGGATACTTACTGGTGGTATATTAGCAGAGCACAGGCCACGGAACCCACGCCCACGGCACTCAAGCAGGCTAGCTGCTTAAATAATCCCCAACCTGCATGCGTCCTCTCCTCTCCTTTTCTTTCCCTTTTCCCCTATTTTGTTCTTCCTTCCCTTTTTTCTTCTGTCACATATTTCTTGGCTACTGTTTCCTTATGTGTGTAGTTTATACATCCGTCTATATATTACCATTATCAAATCTAGATATAATTCTTTGTTTGCACGTCCCCCCCGAGCTGCTGCGGGGGAACCTCTGGTGGTGCTTCTGCGCTGATTGGACCTGGGTTGCAGGTAAGCAACATCGCTCTCCTTTTCCCCTCTATGGGCCAGATTCAGGTAGGAGATACGACAGCGTATCTCCAGATACGCCGTCATATCTCTGCGTGTGAGGTGCTGGCCAACATGAAAAGGGAGGTGGAGGAAATGCTGCAGCTGGGGGTGATTCAGAAGTCCCACAGTGCCTGGGCATCCCCAGTAGTCCTGGTCCCCAAAAAGGATCAGACGACCAGGTTCTGTGTGGACTACCGGAAGCTGAATGCCATCACCACTGCAGGTGCCTACCCCATGCCCCGGATTGATGAGTTATTAGATAGGCTGATTTTTAGAATCAGTTACGCATAGTTTTGCCTTAGATCAAACTGGCGTAAGTCACTTACACCGTCGCATCTAAGTTGCATATTTACGCTGGCCTCTAGGTGGCATTTCCGTCGATTTACGTGTCGAATATGCTAATGAGCTAGATACGCCGATTCACAACGTAGTTGCAGCCGGTCATATTTTTTTACGTTGTTTGCGTAAGTGCAAGTCCGGCGTAAAGTTACCCCTGCTATATGAGGCATACGTAATGTTAAGTATGGACAGCGGGCCGGCGTAGAATTTTTCATCGTTTACGTAAAACGTTCATGAATAGGGCTTTGCGTAAGTTACATTCACATTGTTTTCATTGACGTCCACGGACGGCGTATGCGCAGTTCGAAAAAAGTGTCAAAAACGTGGGGTCACGATTCATTAAAACACGCCCACCTCATCCACATTTGAATTAGGCGCTCTTACGCCGGGCCATTTATGCTACGCCGTCGTAACTTAGGACGCAAGTGCTTTGTGAATAAGTCACTTGCCTCACTAAGTAGCGGCGGCGTAGCGTAAACAAGATACGCTAGGCCCGCACAAACATACGGCGGGCTTTATAATTCTGGCCCTATGTATTTTTCTCTGTCTTAACTTAATAGACTGTGTATAGTGTATATTTTGTAAATGTTATGACATTGATTGCTTGTTAATCAAATTGCAGATATTCTCCTAATGAAGCAATATTCAGGCTGCAAAACTAGTTGAGACATGTTATCCGCAAACATCTATCCCAATGTGATCCTTCCTCTCAGGGGACTAATATGCTGGTGATCTACATGGATTGTTAGCATTTTATAATGTATCCGACAAATAATTTTTTTTAAAATCTGTATTAATACAATTATTTATTTATTATACAACTTGAAATTTATGCTAAACGAACCAGTACCGAGATAGTCTATTCCTCTTTGTCTTGGGGGACCGATCTCCTAGTTTGCCCATTTATTATATATTGGACAATGGTACACCCCCTTTCTAATATACTTGGCTTAAGCTTCTAGAGGTTGTATATTTTTCACATTCAAAACATTAAAATGCCTTCTCACCAGTGTGAATCTTATGGTGTCTGATAAGGTTTGCCTGCTGTGTAAAAGCTTTGTCACATTCAGAGCACTGAAATGGCTTTTCTCCAGTGTGAATCTTCTGGTGTCTGATAAGGTTTGACTTCCATGCAAAAGCTTTGCCACATTCAGAGCACTGAAATGACTTCTCTCCAGTGTGAATCCTCTGGTGTTTGATAAGTTCTTTTTTGCGTGTAAAAGCTTTGCCACATTCAGAACATTGATATGGCTTCTCTCCAGTGTGAATCATCTGGTGTGTGATAAGATGTGACTTAGATGCAAAGACGTTGCCACATTCAGAACATTGATATGGCTTCTCTCCAGTGTGAATCATCTGGTGTGTAATAAGATGTGACTTAGATGCAAAAACTTTGCCACATTCAGAACATTGATATGGCTTCTCTCCAGTGTGAGTCCTTTGGTGTGTGGCAAGGTGTGACTTTGATATAAAAGTTTTGCCACATTCAGAACACTGATATGGCTTCTCTCCAGTGTGAATCATCTGGTGTGTGATAAGGTTTGACTTTGATAAAAAAGTTTTGCCACATTCAGAACACTGATATGGCTTCTCTCCAGTGTGAATCATCTGGTGTGTGATAAGGTTTGACTTTGATATAAAAGTTTTGCCACATTCAGAACACTGATATGGCTTCTCTCCAGTGTGAACCCTCTGGTGTATGATAAGATGCAACTTCGCTGTAAAAACTTTCCCACATTCAGAACACTGATATGGCTTTGCTCCAGTGTGAACCTTCTGGTGTGTGATATGTTTTGCTTCCATTGTAAATCTTTATCAAATTCCAAACAAGAAATATCTTCTGAAATAACTCCTCCTATGTATACATGGGTTGAACTTTACTGTAAAGTCATTGTCACTTCCAGAACACTGAAATGACTTCTCTCCTGTCTCCCTTTGAGGATGAATCAATCTTGAAGAGGATCCAAAACACTTATGACTTTTAGAACACGGATATGACTTGTGTCCTGTGTGAATCCTCCAGTGAATTGTGATAAAGACTTTCAGTCAATTAGGACATCTATACGGCTCATTTCCCATGTGACTTTGTTGTATTAATGTCCAACATGACCGAAAACTTGGTTCATAAATCCACCTGTACAATAAAAATAAAAGTCAGAATTCTATATAAAAAAAAAGGGCGGAATAAAGTTGCTTTCTTTTTTAACATTCATTATTAAATGTATGCAATTAATTATATTATATATATATATATATATATATCACACACAGACTAACTACTTGCTGACTGCCTCCTCTATATATATACATTGGCAGAATGGCTTGGCTGCGCAAAGTACCTGTACTTTTGTTTGAATTTGTTTGAATTTGAATTTGCCAAATTTTATATTACTGAGGGCACTATGGGGTTGTTTTACTAAGGCAAATCCACTGTGCACTACAAGTCGCTGTAGATCTGAGGGGAAGATATTAAATATGGGGAAGCTCTGCTGATCTCTATCACCCAATCATGGCAAGCAAAAATGTTGTTATTTTGTTATTTCCTTGCATGTTCCCCTCAGATCTACAGCGACTGCACTTCCAAGTGGATTTGCCTTTAGTAAAATAATCCCCTATATTATTCCCATTGGCTACATTTCTTTTTAAAGTATATTACACGTTCCAGCGGGAGAATCTCATTCAGAGAAATGTGCTGCATAGTGATTGGCTAATGTGCTTGCATTTAAATTTGTGGGTACTTTAGGTAAGCCGTCTAAAAATCCAAAAGTTGCAGACTTATGCTGCGTACACACGATCAAAATTTCCGATAACAAATGTTCGATGTGAGCTTGTTGTCGAAAAATCCGACCGTGTGTAGGCTCCATCGGACATTTGCCGTCGGAATTTCCCACAACAAATGTTTGAGAGCTGGTTCTCAATTTTTCCGACAACAAAAATTCTCGTTAGAAATTCCGATCGCCTGTAGCCAACTCTGACACACACAAACCCTATGCATGCTCAGAATCAATTTGACGCATGCTCAGAGTCATTGAACTTAATTTTTTTCGGCTTGTTGTAGTGTTGTACAACAACATTTGTGTGACCATGTGTATGCAAGACAAGTTTGAGCCAGTGTTTCTCAATTCCAGTCCTCACGCCCCCCCAACAGGTCATGTTTTCAGGATTTCCCTCAGATGAAAAGGCTGTGGGAATTACTAAGGCAGTGAAACTGGTCAAATCACCTGTGCAAAATAATGGAAATCCTGAAAACCTGACCTGTTGGGGGGGCGTGAGGACTGGAATTGAGAAACACTGGTTTGAGCCAACATTCCGTCGGAGAAAAATCCAATTTTTTTTGTCCGAATGTCCGATCATGTGTACGAAGCATTAAAGCAGAGTTTCACCAAAAAAATGCAACTTCTGCTTTTTGGAATCCTCCCCTCCTCCGGTGTCACATTTGGCACCATTCAGGGGGAGGAAGGAGCAGATACCTGTGTAAAACTGTAAAATTGTAAAACTGTGTCACTGCAGTGACCTACGCCACGTCTGGCGCCTACTCTGTCCCCCTTCTGTCGTCTGGGAGACACACAGGTCCCAGAAGATAGGACTGACAGTGTGATCACACAGCGTGACTCGCGCATGCATAGTAGGGAACCAGGAAAGTAAGTATCCTTATATTAAATGTCAGCAGATGCAGTATTTGTAGCTGCTGACTTTTAATATTTATTTTTCAGGGGAACTCGGCTTTAAATGCAAACCCCAATTAAATCAAATCTTTAAAATCAAATCTCTGCATTTTCAAAGTGAATTATTCCAAATGATCTTCCTTGCACTTCAGAGGTGTGGTGAGATCTTCCTTTCCTTTGATCTCAGTAACCCTAGAAATCCACAGAGACACTTGTAGGGGGATCTGTACATCTCCATGTCTTTTTTTTTTCAATAGAATTTATTGAAAATTTACCAAACAGATACAAAATTAAAATGACGGGGAACCATCACTGCATCTAAAGCCTCATACACACAACCGAAGAACTCGTTGTTTCAGACACATCGTTTTCCTCGTCGAGTTCCTTGTTAGGCTTGTCGAGGAAGCTTGCTTTGCGTACACACGTTAACCACTTAAAGACCCCCGCACGCACATATACGGCCTCAACATGGCTCGTACAGGCACAAGGGCGTAAATTTACGTCCCCGCGGCGTGCGGGGGTCTCCCTACCTCTGGGAGCGATCCGGGATCTGCGGGCGGATGTCCGTGTTTTCCGCCCCCCCCGCGATCGCTCCCAGCCAATGGGAGCGCGCTCCCAGCCTGTCACTTCCTCCTCCTGTGTTTACACAGGAAGGAGGAAATGATGTATTCTCTCATCGCAGCGCTGTTTCCCAGCGCTGCTGATGAGAGAAGACATCACAAGTAAGTGTGCACCAACACAACACTGACACACACTCACATAGGCACATTAACCCCTTGTGATCGCCCCCCCCCCACCCCCCTGTCACAGTGTTACTGAATGCAGTGATTTAATCACTGCATTTAGTGTCAGTGTGACAGGCACTGTAAAAAACAGTTAGTGTTAGGTTCAGGATAGCCCCCCCACCCCCCCTAATAAAGTTTTAACCCCCTGATCACCGCCCTAGTTAACCCTTTCACTCCCTATTGCCAGCGTCACTAAGCGATCATTTTTCTGATCGCTGTATTAGTGTCGCTGTTCCCGCTAGGTGTTGTAGTATATGTAGTGATGTATATATATTATACTGTATTATGTGAGTAAGAGATTGAACAGGCTAAATCTTAGTAACCTGTAATTGCATTACACATCAAAAGATACTTCCATTGTCCATTGCCTCTTTCACATCAGACCTGTAATTCACGTTAAGAGACGCTTGTCTGGTGTCAAGTAGCCAACTGGACAGGATGAGCTCTTGCTTACATATAAAACCATTTCTTAGGCCACAGGTAATCTAATTACTTATTAAAGAGAGCTAATTGGTATGCAAGGATGTATACTAGTTGGCTCCCTAATACTAATTGGTGACTCCTGCTGGGAGTAACAATTACCTGACACTCTGCAAGACAGGAAGTGGTTCCTGTCTTTCAGATCAAAGACGACCAATCAAATTGTCAGCTATTCAGTGAAAAGCATATTTATTCTGTAAGTGAGTTTTGACATTGAGCTCATCTTGTCAGAGAGAGAGTCATCTTGTCAGAGAGAAAGTACTCCTGTATTCTCTCTGTAGGAGTATGGGGGCGCAGGTAGACATCTGAATTACTCTGCTGGACTTCTTTTTGTATCATCTGTGGACTGTGGAACTTTGTTCTGTATGGGAAGATCCATTGAATGCCTTCTCTGGACATGATATCACCACATTGGGATGAAGTCTATTATTCTAAATATCTGAAGACTACATTGGTGCCGTGCAAGTGACCAGAAGCGCATTTTCAGGACTTAGTAACAGAAGTCGTGATGACAGAAATCCTGTGAGGTGGACAAGAAGTCGAATAAAGAAAAAGACCTGTGCTGTGACTCTATGTCTGGTTGTGACATAAGAGTCTGATATACAAGACTAAACAAGTTTGGAACCCCAGAATTATTCTCTCGAGACTGGAAACTGAAGAAAGAAAAGGACTGTCGTGTACCAGAAGACTGGAACTGGCAAGGTGGAGCTTCAAATGCGGTGAGTAAAATATTTCCTTTTTTTTCTTTAAATTATTAATAATATAGTCAAAATGCTTACTCAGTGTGAAGCTAGTGTCAGTTCGGATAAAGTTAACAGATGGGTATCAAAATGTATTAAGCGTCATGGCGGTCCTTATGAAATTCCAGAAAAATATAAGCAGACGTGGACTATGATGAAGGAATTTTTAGAGAAAAGTGTTTTTGATAGCAAAATTTCAGAAAGTAAGAGAAAGGGTTGTATTGTGCAGGGCTTGTTATCTTGCTGTTTAAAAATGGAAAGTTCTTTGAATGATAAAGTTATGGAAATTGCGCAGTTACAGAGTGAAGTTGATAATACCCATAAGGTTTGTCAGCGGTTACAAAACCAATCAGACACTGAGACAGTAAATTTAAAATTGCATGCAGTTACCATTGGTGGAGCTTTGCTTGAGAAATCTAAACTGTGTGATGAATTATCAGAGGAAAATGAGAGATTAAAATTAAGAATTATGGAATTGGAGAAGAGATCTCAGGAATGCAGATGTGCATCGAATCTTGGATTAAGCAATTTGCAGCAAAATACAAACACAAACTTTCTAGCAAATGAAACAGAACCTCATATTAAATCTGATAATTCATTGCCAGCCGCACCCATTGTGACCACCACGGTTTATAATAATAATACAGGGGAGGTTCAGCTTGTAATGAAGCATTTGAAACCAAAAGAACTAGATGCAATTCTTAAAGAAATAGAAATGGTTCCCTGCCATGATTTAAACAGATTTTTGAAATGGTTTTGTGACTTGCAGAATATCAGGGACATGTACAGTCTCAACCCATCTGACTTAGAAAACGTTTTGCAACATTCTATAGGGAATAGTCTTTGGATGAGAATTAAACAGATCTGTATTCAGCCTCTGAAAACAAGAGACATATTGCTGGAATTATTATGTGTCTTGTATGGAGTGCGTTCTGATGTAGCGATTTGTGGGAAGATCCACCAAATGCAGAGTGAATCTCCCTATGAATTGTCGCACAGGTTAGCAACTATTATGGAATTATTGGTTGGTAATAATCTTGCATTTGAGCGGGGAGGCTCGATACATATCAGTATGATTCTAGATGCTTTGCATGAAGATATCAGACAAAATATTTTATTAGTTACCCCGAATCCTCATGATTTAAAAGACGTATTGTTAAGGGCGGATCATTTATGGAGAAAGTCAAACGAGCAAGCTGTCAGAATTGATGTAGCCACATTGTTTAGGACACACACTGAACAGACAGATCAGAAGATAATATCTAATGATCACAACAAGAGAGGGAACTCTGGGTCAAACATAAGTGATGTTAATATGAAAAACAGAGCTGACCAGAATCATAAGAGAAAGACCTGGATACCATTTCCTCAGTTAAAACAGAAATATGACCACCTTAAAATTGAGTATGATAAGATGAAAATAGAATATTACACACTATTAGAACAGTTGAAAGGCCCAGATCTGTTTTTGAATGGAAATGACACTTCTATAGCAGTGGGGGTGAACTAGCTTTAAAACTGTAGACTGTAAATAATACTTTAAGGACTTTGCTAATGAGTTTTTTCTGAGAGTTTTTGTCTTTCAGGTACAGTCCATGGCTGGAGATACTCGTTTGCATGTGAACAGCAGGAGTAATTGCTGGCTAGTGGGGGAGAAACACTGAATGGACAAATGGACAATATATCACTATACAAGTGAATATCTCTCAATATTCATACAAGCAATGGACTTTTTTTTTTGAACTTTCAAGTTTTTTATTTTTTTTTTCTCATTATTTTTCATTTTCTTTTCAATGGACTTGCCCAATGCCCTATTTTTTTCATTTTCTCCCTTTTCCCGATATATTTTGCTTTTTTATTTGTATTATGTTTTATTTCTTGAACTTAATCTTAAAATCAGAGCCAGGCATTTAAACCTAAAACAATTTTAAAACATCTGTACATATGACATAATGCATATTGATATCAATAGATTTGACATCTGAGGTGATGCTGCGCAATGGCTTAACATAGCATATAGTATATAGTAAGTTGGGTGGCTTTCCTAAATTTATAAGAGGGGGAGTGAAATTCATCACTCTAGTCGTGATTTGAAACATGTTGAATCAGTTGTTTATAATATGCTGAAGGCTGTGACACATATGGATGAAAGATAACTTTCTACCTTTTATAAAAAATACTGGCAAGAATTTCCACTGCCGCATTGTCTGGACAGAAGATCTGATAAACACTGATGTCAAGCTATCTAAACCATTGCATGGGGGAATATATATATATGTTGGCATACCATTCTGGTGGAATTATGGACTGAATGATACAAGTAACGGCTCTATTAAACGCAATGAGGGGTCGGCCTACAGCACATTACGAATGCAAATCGTTGCTGGCAATCAACGAATGACACAACGGGTCATCATTGCTCAAATAAGATATGGAAAGAAGCAGATGGACTACAGCTTTATTATCAGAGAATATTGAGGGTTTGATGTTAAAGGAACCAAGTATCCTGATTGGTGGATTAATGATTGAAGCTGTCAAGTTCAAGAAAACAATTTGCAGCACAGAAATTTTACTGCCATATCCAAACCTTTTTGACCTTGAAAGGGACTGCTGGTACATTAACGGTTCTTCTTACTATCTTGCTTTCAGTGAGATGGTGAGAGATGTGATGAAGTCAGAATGGACGGTGACATCAGCTAATTTTTTGCACAATATTCAAGATCGTTATGTGATTTACTCAAGAAAGAGCAAGCTTTGAGATAAGGCCTAACAGCTATACGGATACGGGTCACTTATGTTTACCGAACCCTTTTCCAGTCATGGTCTAAAGTTATATTATCTAATAACTGTTACATGGGGATATTTTAGAGGTTGGTGAAGAGAGATGTAACCAGTCTCAACTTAATATTTCATATGAGCCATTGTAAAGCATCCAGTACCTCAAACCATGATTGCGTTTGTTGTTTGAGTTATGGATCAGTTCTAGTAGTTAGAACCGATCCAAGTGGGGGAATGTTGTAGTATATGTAGTGATGTATATATATTATACTGTATTATGTGAGTAAGAGATTGAACAGGCTAAATCTTAGTAACCTGTAATTGCATTACACATCAAAAGATACTTCCATTGTCCATTGCCTCTTTCACATCAGACCTGTAATTCACGTTAAGAGACGCTTGTCTGGTGTCAAGTAGCCAACTGGACAGGATGAGCTCTTGCTTACATATAAAACCATTTCTTAGGCCACAGGTAATCTAATTACTTATTAAAGAGAGCTAATTGGTATGCAAGGATGTATACTAGTTGGCTCCCTAATACTAATTGGTGACTCCTGCTGGGAGTAACAATTACCTGACACTCTGCAAGACAGGAAGTGGTTCCTGTCTTTCAGATCAAAGACGACCAATCAAATTGTCAGCTATTCAGTGAAAAGCATATTTATTCTGTAAGTGAGTTTTGACATTCAGCTCATCTTGTCAGAGAGAGAGTCATCTTGTCAGAGAGAAAGTACTCCTGTATTCTCTCTGTAGGAGTATGGGGGCGCAGGTAGACATCTGAATTACTCTGCTGGACTCTGCTGGACTATTCTGTATTGTAGTTGTTGAAATAAATGCGTTCTCTGGAGGGCCTGGTGGTTTTGCTGCGAGAACAATCTACTAACATCATACTAGACACTATACATTGGTATGAAGGATGAAGTCTATTATATCTTAATATTTGAAGACTACACTAGGTAGCTATTTTTTTTTATTGCGATTTTTTTTTTTACTAAAGACATGTGGCTAAATAAATTTTGGCCTAAATGTTTGACTAAAATTTAGTTTATTTGATTTTTTTTTAACAAAAAGTAAAAAATAGTGTTTTTTTTTCAAAAATGTCGCTCTATTTTTGTATATAGCGCAAAAAATAAAAATCGCAGAGGTGATCAAATACCACCAAAAGAAAGCTCTATTTGTGGGAAGAAAAGGACGCAAATTTTGTTTGGGAGCCACGTCGCACGACCGCGCAATTGTCTGTTAAAGCGACGCAGTGCCGAATCGCAAAAACACCTTGGGTCATTTACCAGCGTATTGGTCCGGGTCTTAAGTGGTTAAAGACCAGGGGCCAGATTCAGGTACACATACATTTGCGCAGCGTATTCGAAAAACGCTACGCTGCCGTATTTTACCAGGCTCTACGACGAATTCTGGTAGATTTCTGCCCGTACGATACGGTGGCATAGTCTATTTCTCGACCCGTAATCAGAATACGCAATTAGGGGGCGTAAAGCATTTAAATTAGGCGCGTCCCCGCGGCGATCGAACTGCGCATGCTCCGTTCAGAAATTTCCCGCCGTGCATTGCGCGAAATCACGTCGTTACATCATTTTTTGTTTGAGTAGCGTCGTTTACGGACATTCCTATTCCCGGACGACTTACGTAAAAAATAATAAAAGACGTCAGAAAACGTTGAAATTCGACGCGGGAACGACGGCCATACTTAACATGGGCTGTCTAATATTAGACCAGCAAAAAGCTGGTATAACTTTACGCAGAAAAAAGATGACTAAAGATGCCGTAAGAGATTGCGATTGACGTTCGTAACTTCGTGGATCGTCGGCAAAAGCTCATTTGCATACCCCGACGCGGAAAACGACGGGAACTCCACCCAGCGGCCGCAAATTTATTGCAGCGTAGATCCGAAGGCGTACGAACACGTAAGCCAGTCGGATTGAAGCCTGCAGCCGTCGTTTCATGGTTTGAGGTTTCAGAGTAGTGAAAAGACGCGCGTAATTTGAAAGTACTCCAGTCAATCGCGAGTTAGACAGGAGTAAGGGCTCTGTGAATCTGGCCCAAAGTGCCTGCTTGCGGACTATCATTCAGAAAAGTTGATCCCCACGGGCCAATACGTTTTTGAAGGTTATGTGTTGTTTGCAATAGACATGAGCACACTAAAATATTTTGTTTCAGAATTTAGTTTTTGTCCGAAAAATACATTTATTTAGTTACTCCTGAAATTAGTTTTTATTTATTTTGTTTTGTTAAAAAATACATTTGTCTGAAAATCCTAATTAATTAAGGTCAAATCTGTTAATTGAAAGCTTATGGTGTATGTTCTAATGGCGCGTACACATGATCGGATTTTCGGACAAGAAAGGTTTGATGTGATCTTTTGGTCGGAAATTCCGACCATGTGCAGGCTCCATCTGACTTTTTCTGTCGGAATTTCCAACAACAAAAATTTGAGAGCTGGTTCTCAATTTGTCCGACAAGAAAAGTTCTTGTCGGAACTTCCAATTGTCTATGTCCGTCGCACAAAAATCCACACATGCTCAGAATCAAGCAGAAGAGCCGCACTACCTATCGAACATCATTTTTCTCAGCTTGGCGTACATCTTGTATGTCACCGCGTTCTCGACAGTCGGAATTTTGTGTAAAATGTGTAGGCAACACAAGTTTGAGCCAACATTGCATTGGGAAAAAAAAATCCATGGCTTTCTAGTCAGAATTTCCAAACGTGTGTACGCGGCATAAGGAGATTCGATGAAGCAGCTAAACTGTACTACACCGCGATCGTACATTTGCTCCACCCACAAGCTATAGTAGAATGCTCCACCCACAAGCTATAGTAGAATGCTCCGCCCACAAGCTGTAGTAGAATGCTCCACCCACATGCTATAGTAGAATGCTCCTCCCACAAGCTATAGTAGAATTCTAATGTTGTATGACACTAGTGATAATTATTTTTATTAATTATTATTACTAGTCAACCAACATTAGAATGCTTCTACAGCCTATGGGCGGAGCATTTGACCATAATTGTCCACTCGCGGCGATCGTATGTTTTTAGTTGCTTTGTTGAATCTTTATGTCTCTATAATGTCAAATCTTTTCCCTCTATGTCGAATAATCTTGGACTAAATAAAGTTAGGTTAGGCACATTCAACCGCAGACTCGATACGCACAGATCGCTATTGTCACCGTCATGTGGAATCTTCTATCTATAGCGAACTGTTGTCACAACGAAACAAAAATAAAGCATTTTTTATGTCGGATCTTTTGGATTCTGTGCATTTGTTATTGTTTGTTAAAACGAACGCGAAAATCCCAGAAATTCAGATGAAAACAATTGCTCCTGTCTAGTTTGCAATAGATAACATGTGGGGTATAATACATAGAATACAAAGAATAATATCTTACATGGAATAGGCAACTAGAGCACATCAAGTTGGATAGATGGAAAACATTTCCCAACGGCTAAAAGAAAATAATTAAAGATCAAGTGAGAACTGGATGGATGGTAACTGAATATTGAAGAGGGGGAGGGGAAGACATGAGGAAGGGAATATGGAGGAAAGGGAGGGGTTGAGTTGGGAGGGGGAGGCAATTGGTTTAGGGGAATGTTAGAGGGGTGGGGGGGAATAAAGGGAGGGGTAGAGAGGGGGAAAGGCACTTTACTTCAAATAGCATCTCCATTTCAGTCAGATAGAAGATCTGAATAAGAGTTGAATAAGTGGTGATTTTTTATATCAGGTCTTAGAAAGGAGAAAGGAGGGGCCATATGTAGAAGAAAATCTGAATGGTCACCCCCCCCCCCCACAAGTATATTCTGGTTAGATGTTTGGCAAGTTCTTTCCAAAATTGGCGCAACAGCGGACGTTCTCAGAATATAGGTAATATAGTTCTCCTGACATTATTTGACCTCCAACAGGTCAGAGAGGTTGTGGGGAAATGTTTGTGTAAAAGAGTTGGGACTGTATACCATCCAGTCAGAATGTTATATCCGGACCCCTGGACACTTCGGGAAAAATCCACTGCCACTGGATCCCCTGAGCTCTTCTCAGATACTGATACAGATACTCCTCAAACGTCATCCCCACTTCCCTGCTCGGTCCCTATCTTGGCATTCACAGACACTCCCCACACGTCACCCCCGCTTCCCTGCTCAGTCCCTGCATTGGAACTCACAGATACTCCTGAAACATCACACCACTGGCTGGCTCGGTCCCTAACTTAGCACATAAGGCTGCTCTGTAAGCGTCACCTCCGCTGGTTGGGTCCCTGGCTTGGCACTTGCTGAAGTTTCTCAATTCTTCACTATTCCCGGCTGGTGAGAATACTGCTCAGGTACTGGCTTCAGCTACTAACTGTGGTCTCTGGTAATAATGTGAATAGTGCCTTAGTGGCAACAGCTTCCCCTCTACCTCTGACCACAACAGGTTCTCTGGCCGGCAGAACCATGGCTTCTGGTTGGACTGCAAGCCGCAATCCCAACCCTGCACTGCTCTCTTGCTTCTGGATAGGCTCTCATACAGCCTGGCAGCCAGATGCCCACAGGATAGGCTAAAACTCTGGCCTAGCAGCCCGATCAGTACAACACACATTTAGACAGAGTGGCAGAGAACTCCGATCACCTGACTCCACCCAAATATATACGTTCTCCCAGAAGGCCAAGGAATTCAAGTAAATCCCTTCCCATTGGCCGAGATACCCCATTCATTCCTACTCTGTCCTTGCAATGCCCTTGTCTTTTCTAATGCCACCAGACACCCGGCCACCTAGTGACAGAAGAGCGAAGGGCAGAAATTTCAGAATTAGAGCGAAATCATTTGACCTCCTAACAATTGGCCAATCCAACTATCACTACATTTTACAGCCACCCTGCCAAAACATCAGGGTGCCACATGCACATAGTAGTAAGATATTTTGTATATCCACATGTGTCACAGGTCAATCTAGACCACTTGTTTCCAATGTATCTATTTTTCACCATTTAACCACCACTGTTGTTATCACCAGCGTTTATCACCGCTAAACATCTCATCATCTTCTGCGTTTTTTTGGCATCATGATCAACATGAAATATTCAGCAACATCTATTGTGTGATCAACCCAAGATCCGCAGTCAATTAAGAAAAATCACGACTTCATCACCCAACACAACATTATTTGATGAAGAGGCAACTGTAACACCATTCTAGAAGAATTTGTACCAGAAAATTATGGCATCCTGACCAAGAACAGAATTGGGCAAACAGGAGGAGGCCTGACAGTGATCTACAAGTCTCACCTCTCGCTCACCAAACCAGACCTACAGAACTCATTGCCGTTCATGGAAACGCTCACTGTGCAACTCCAAACAACACCCCAGGACACCGTTCACAGACTACTGTGCTATAGACCGCCAGGACCAAAAACGCAGCTCCTCACATCACTGACAGAATTTATCTCCACGTACACCTTGAATACCAAACACCTCCTGGTACTTGGGGACTTCAACCTCAGGCCAACTCCTCACAGGATACCATCACCAACACCTGCATTGACCAATTGAAAGAACTAGATCTACAGCAACCGATATGTGCACCCACGCATGTTTCAGATCTTATCTTCAAACAGGATATGGACGTCAACATAATAGAGAACAGGCCCTTACCCTGGACAGATCACCATGCAATCAAATTCAAAATAACCAACAACACCATCTTCACAAAAAAACGACAAATCCGTTATCAACACACTGGACAAGATCCCAGAAGAAACTCCACTCGGAACTCTTCAAAACCACATTATTAAATAAAATAACAACAATAAATCAAAACCAATCGGCAGTGGACACACTCAACTCCATCAACAAAGCATTACTACAGACGGCAGACAAAATTTCTCCGAAACGCAGAACGCTCATCCGAAAAAACAACGCCGGGTTGGTTCAATGACGCTCTCACATTATTGAAGCAAGAAAGCAGACGAGCGGAAGGCACCTGGAGAAGAAACCCAACAATGGAAAACCACACAATTTATAAATTAATCTCTAAGAAATATCACAAGGAAATCTTCAAAGCAAAAAAAGAACACTTCTCCATGAGCTCCCCATGAGCTCTTTAACCTAGTCGCCTAAACCATGAATCCAGCCTGTCTAGAGGCTCCGAAACATGAAACACATGATTTTTGCAATTAATTATCCGATTTAAAAAAAAATCGAAAATATCTGTGAAATAATTCAGCAAAAAAAAAAAAAATATTTAATCAACTAAACCTGTCCCTACAAATCTAAAAGGTAATAATAATACAAATATTCCTCTATTAACAAAATTTAAACTGAAGCCAATCTCCATCGACACCACCAAAAATATTATAGGTAGCCTGCGAGACAGCACAGCGCCTAATGACATCATCCCCACAAAATTGCTGAAAGAATGTCCCGATATTTTGGCACCTGCGATCACGCACTTTATAAACCAATCATTTAAGGAAGGCATGGTGCCGACCTCCCTAAAACAAGGCGTAATAAAACCCATTCTAAAAAAATAAATAATCTCAACCCTAAAGACCCAAACCACCATCGACCTATAACCGGCCTCGGTGCCTTCACAAAGATTATTGAGAAAACTGTAGTACAACAGCTACAACTCCATTTGGACACCCACAAACTACTGGACCCACTACAATCGGGTTTCCGTCCAGGTCACGGGACAGAAACAGCACTTCTCAAAATATGGGATGATGCCCTCGAAGCAGCAGATGAAGGAGAATCTTGTCTTCTGATACTGCTGGACCTTAGTGCGGCCTTTCACACAGTAGACCACAAAATGTTGCTAACGCGCCTTGTAGAAGTATCCAGAGTCGCAGACTCAGATCTTCCCTGGTTTGCATCATTCCTGGGAAATCGATCTGGGAAATCGATCGAAAACTGGGACCCTTAATTTCAGAAGCACATACCATGGCATGTGGAGACCCTCAAGGGTCCCCCATGTCGCCCGTGCTATTCAATATTCATCTTCCACCACTCCTCAAAATTATCAGGAACCAGGATCTACTCTACCATTCCTACGCTGACGACACTCAACTCTACTTGCGTATAAACAACAATACCTAGGACTAGAAAAACGCCTCAATTTGATAGACAACTGGATGACGGAGAGTCACCTTAAACTCAATGGAGAAAAGACAGAACTCCTTCTGCTCCATGCAAACACAAAGAGATTGGCCAGGAGTCAGGACGGCATGGTCACCCACGCCCATCTTTTGACAAATCATTACTCCTAGCACCAAAGTCAAAAGCCTCGGCAACACCTTTGACTCCGACAAGACAATGGAAATACAAATCGGGTCAGTAGTCAGTGGATCTCACCATCTTCTGCGGCTACTACATAGACTCGCCCCCTTCACCCCAAAAGAAGACACCACAGTAGTGGTGGGAACAATAATCAACTCCAGGCTGGACTATGCAAACTCCCTTTACCTCGGACTCCCAAAATACCAGATTGCATGTCTACAAGTCGTCCAGAATACGGTGACATGGCTGGTAACAGGGAAAAAACCCTGGGAATCAATTACTCCCTCCCTGAGGTCCCTCCACTGGCTGGCTATAAAGGACCGGATTACATTTCAGACCCTCTGCTTGACACACAAATGTATACAAGGAATCGCCCCCCAATATCTATGTGAGAAAATAAAATAACACAACCCCAATCACGTTCTTCGATCAACTAACCAAAATCTACTACACATCCCCAAGGCCCGCTACAAGACCAAAGGAGAACACAGATTTCTAGTCCAAGGACCTCGACTGTGGAACGCATTACCAACTAACATCTGAACAGAAATTGATCACATGGCCTTTAGAAAAAAACTCAAGACCCCCCTATTCTGAGGGATAAACAGAAGGACAAGGGATACCAAGCGCCTTGAGGCGATTCAGTTTGCATTTGTAGCGCTATATAAGTTATTCACTCACTCATTGAGTTCACAATGGATAACATTATGGTGCATTATAATTTATATCACTGTGGATTTTTCCACCTTTTACATAGAATCAGCGACCTTTACACCATCAATCACTTTTCATTCCTGGTATTCAGGGTTTTTCAGATGCAGACTTAATTGCATTGCCAGCGTTTCCCTCGATCTACATACACAGGTGGCACTGACGGGTGGCATAAATGGGGTGGCACTCCCCATCCACAGTCGCGGTAAGGAAAGGGCGACCGATCAAGCCCGTAACCTCAACCCCAGCTGTCAAATTTGGAAAATGATGTCAGAGTTAGGTGGGCAGTGAGAGCAGGAAACCGAGGCAAGGACCTTGTTTGGTGGAGGAGGGAAGGAGAGCGAGGTTATTGTTAGCCAGTAATACCAGCTGTGATAGACTTGGCACAGCCTGCAATACCTCTGACCACCACTAGAGGGAGATTTCACCTGTATTTAGCTGGCTGACCACACACAGGCAGATACAAATCCTACATATAATTACTAGACTGATCCCCCTACCCTTATGCCGCGTACACACAATCACTTTTTGTGATGAAAAAAAACAAAGTTTTCAAAAACGTCAATTAAAATGATGGTGTGTGGGCAAAACGTCGTTTTATGTCTTAAAAAAAATGACCGAACAAAATTCGTACATGCTTGAATTTTTTGTGTCGTTTTTCAAAATGTCATTTTTTGTGTCATAAAAAGTGATGGTGTGTGGGAAAAACAACGTTTTTAAATCCGCGCATGCTCAGAAGCAAGTTATGAGACGGAGCTTCAATGGAACAGAGTGCCATCGAACGCGGTGTACATCACCACCCTTTGCAAGAGAATTGTAGAAAAACAATGGTGTGTAGGCAACGTCGTTTTGGAAAATGAAGTTTGAAAAACGTTGCTTTGTTTCATCACATAAAACGTTGTTTTTTTTTCATCACAAAAAGTGATCATGTGTACGGGGAATAAGGGTTGGGGGTCAGTCTAGTAATCAGCACACACTTCTGGGGTTCCTCAGGCTTCCCTACAATCTAGAATCCTTGTGTTACTCCCTCTTCCCACTCCCCATGTACACCCCACACCAGACACAGGACTTACGATCGATTCCCACTACATGGCGATTCCTCCTCTGAAAGAAAATATGAGAACCAAAAGGTTCCAAACCTGTACAAACCAGTAGCCAAAAAAACAAACCACAATAAAGAGATGTGTGTTGTAAAGTTTTCTCCAATGCCTGGTCTGCAAGGACACCACACACAGATCTGCTGGATTGCAATCTGCTGATCAGACTCCATACAATCGTTTTGTGGCTCTCAGGGATTCTGTACACAGGACACAGTAGACAGTAGACGTTCTTATGCCGCCATTTGAGATCACACAACATCCCATCCCCCCTCTGATTCTACAGATGAAAGGTCCGGTGAGGTGACAGTGACCCACCTTTGTCTGTACACAAGCCTGTCAGGGTGGTCATTACCAACCAGGTGTCAGTTCCTTCAATCCTAGACCCAAGAGCTGACTATTCGCATTTGTGTGCTCCTCTGAATTAGGAGAATCCCGAATCTGTAATTGCGCTGAATTCACATATCTCTACATATCCTCTTGGGGGATGAGGTATTGGGTTTCACAGGGGGCAGTTGGGTGAAGGAACATGAAATGCACAGTATGTAGTGGAGGAACGGGGGGGTAGTGACAGTGAGGGATTGGGGCGGGGGGTGTCTGCTATCTGTGGTCACAGTGGAGGGGGGGTGTCTGCTATCTGTGGTCACAGTGGAGGGGGGGTGTCTGCCATCTGTGGTCACAGTGGAGGGGGGGTGTATGCTATCTGTGGTTACAGTAGAGGGGGTGTGTGTATGCCATCTGTGGTCACAGTGGAGGGGGTGTGTGTATGCTATCTGTGGTCACAGTGGAAGGGGGTGTGTATTCTATCTGTGGTCACAGTGGAGGGGGGTGTGTGCTATCTGTGGTCACAGTGGAAGGGGGTGTCTGCTATCTGTGGTCACAGTGGAGGGGGGGGTGTCTGCTAACAGTGGCCACAGTGGAGGGGGGGTGTGTATTCTATCGGTGGTCACAGTGGAGGGGGGTGTGTTCTATCTGGAGTTACAGTGGAGGGGGGTGGTGTCTGCCATCTGTGGTCACAGTGGAGGGGGGGGGTGTCTGCTATCTGTGGTCACAGTGGAGGGGGTGTGTCTGCTATCTGTGGTCACAGTGGAGGGGGTGTCTGCTATCTGTGGTCACAGTGGAGGAGGGTGTGTCTGCTAACTGTGGCCACAGTGGAGGGGGGGTGTGTATTCTATCGGTGGTCACAGTGGAGGGGGGTGTGTTCTATCTGGAGTTACAGTGGAGGGGGGTGGTGTCTGCCATCTGTGGTCACAGTGGAGGGGGGGTGTCTGCTATCTGTGGTCACAGTGGAGGGGGTGTGTCTGCTATCTGTCGTCACAGTGGAGGGGGTGTCTGCTATCTGTGGTCACAGTAGAGGGGGGGGGGTGTCTGCTATCTGTGGTCACAGTAGAGGGGGGGGGGTGTCTGCTATCTGTGGTCACAGTAGAGGGGGGTGTCTGCTATCTGTGGTCACAGTAGAGGGGGGGTGTCTGCTATCTGTGGTCACAGTAGAGGGGGGGTGTCTGCTATCTGTGGTCACAGTAGAGGGGGGGTGTCTGCTATCTGTGGTCACAGTAGAGGGGGGGGTGTCTGCTATCTGTGGTCACAGTAGAGGGGGGGTGTCTGCTATCTGTGGTCACAGTGGAGGGGGGTGTGTCTGCTAACTGTGGTCACAGTGGAGGGGGGTGTCTGCTATCTGTGATCACAGTGGAGGGAGAATGTCTGCTATCTGTGGTCACAGTGGAGGGGGGAATGTCTGCTATCTGTGGTCACAGTGGAGGGGGGGGTGTCCGCTATCTGTGGTCACAGTGGAGGGGGGAATGTCTGCTATCTCTAGCCACAGTGGAGGGGGGTGTGTCCGCTATCTGTAGTCAATGTGGGGGAGATATAGTGGGGGAGATCAGTGGAGAAACAAAAATTGATCACGGAGGGGAAATGTTGGGCATTAGAGATTAGTAGGAACCATAGGGAACATACTGTAGGTGCTCATAGAGGAGCGCTGGGGGAAGAGGTGCTCAGGTGCTGAGGAGCAAGATGAGGCACTGGTGCTCAGTGGTAAAAGAGGGGGTGAGGAGGTAGTGGAGATGACTGGGGGTAGTGGGTGGACAGGCAATAATGTGGTGGACAAGGGAGTAAAGGGGTAGATGGGACACAGTGGGGTGGAATAGGCAGTGGGGGGGGGACAAGCAGTGCACAGTGTGCTATAGGGTAACATAGGGGTGGATATGGACAGAGGAGTAGTAGGCTTGATAAACACAACAGTGGGTGGAAAGGGCAATGAGGAGACAGGGGGTGGACATAGGGACAGTGGGTAGAAAGAGTGAAAACGGGGGGGGGGGGGCATGGAGGTTGAATTGGGGGAGTAGAGTGGAGGGGATAGGGTACAGGGGGATAGTGAGGTGAGAAAGGAGCAATAATGGGATAAGGAAAAGTGAGAGGACAGGAGGATAGGGGTAGACAGGAGGCATTGGAGAGAAAGAGGAGCAAGTTGGTGCCAGGGGGATGGGGGAGATAGTGGTACTCAGTGAGAGATGAATACCTGGCTGATGGTGTCCTGGTCTGGAGGGTGATGTGGAGCTCCTCGGATGAGTCTTCTATGGTTGGGGTCCTCTCAGATGGTCCCTCTTGGCTCCCCTGATGAGTCTTCTATGGTTGGGGTCCTCTCGTATGGTCCCTCTTGGCTCCTCTGATGAGTCTTCTATGGATGGGGTCCTCTCGGATGGCCCCTCTTGGCTCCTCCGATGAGTCTTCTATGGTTGGGGTCCTCTCGGATGGTCCCTCTTGGCTCCTCTTCTATGGTCGGGTGACTTCTGACTCTTCCCAGCACAGTAACTGGACATGAAGGGGGAAATCTCTCCCAACTCTCGGCTTCTCTTCCTCCGGCTCACAAGTGTCCACAATCAGGGGAAAGTTCTCCTCAGTGTCCCCGATGGAAGATGGAGGCTTCTTGTCCTGGCTGAGAGGTGTGAGGGACGTTCTGTGTCTGCACTACGGATCTGGGAAGACTCCAATCACATTGTGAGCCAGCTTCCTCACAGAGGGCCCCTCCCCCACAGATGTCCTGGGGCCATGCTGACTACAAACACAGGGCAGGGAGGGGATCACAAAGAGGACCCCTCCCTCACAGACAACCTGGGGCCATGCTGACTACAAACACAAAGAGAGGGGGAGGGGGGACTTGCATTTGTAGTCATTCAGTGCCATGTGCTTCTCATTAACTACAATCTAAAGAGAACCCCTCCCCCTTTAACAACTTGCTAAACAGGCTTTTCCTGCCACTTTTTGTAAATCTGTATTTTTTGCTGGAAAATGACTCAGAACCCCAAACATTATATATTGTTTCAGCAGAGACCCTAGGGAATAAAACGGTGGTCATCGCAATTTTTTTAAGTCACACGGTATTTGCACAGCAATTTTTTTCAGAAAAATATACACTTTAATGAATATTAATAATAAAAAAAACACACAATAGTTACCCCAACTTTTTAGTATAATGTGAAAGATGATGTTACGCCAAGTAAATAGATACCCAACATGTCACACTTTATAATTGAACGCTCCTGGAATGGCGACAACCTCAGACTGTCTACTTTCCAAAAAGGGGTCATTTGAGGGGGTATTTGTACTGTCCTGACATCAGAATATATACAGTATTTTTTCATTTTTTTTTTTACAAAAGACATGTAGAAGAATACATTTTGGCCAAAATGTATAAATAAATGTGGTTCTTTTTTATATGTTTTAAAATTGAAAGTATTTTTTTTTAAATGTTTTTTATTTACATGGCAAAAAGTAAAAAAAAAACAGCGGTGATCAAATACCACTAAAATATAGCGCTATTTGTGTGAAACAAATCGTAAACATTTCATTGGAGTAAAGCGTTGCATGACAGAGCAATTACCAGTTAGACTAACGTAGTGCTGTATAGCAAAAAAACGCCCTGGTCATGAAAGGGGTAAAACCTTCCAGAGCTCAGGTGGGTAAAGCCCTATCAGTCCCAAAAATCTATTGATATAGGCCCCATACACGCGACCGGTTTTCTCGGCAGAACCCATCAAGAAACTTGATGGAAGACGTATTCTGCCGAGAAAACCGGTCATGTGTACACTTTTCGCCGAGAAAACCGTTGAGAAACTTGTTGAGCCAAAAAGAGAGCATGTCTTCTTTTTGCTCGATGGCAATGGGGAAATTTGGCTTGGCGAGTTCTCTCGACAGCCGAAGGAGAAACTCGTCGAGAAAAATTACAGTTCCGCTTGTCAAGTTTCTCGGTCTTGTGTACGTGGCCTCACATAATACATTTGGGTAGACTACAAATGCTTAAGATATAGGCCCGGATTCACAAAGCACTTACGCCGTCGTATATCCAGATACGCCGACGCAAGTACAAATGTGCGCTGTCGTATCTATGCGCCGACCCACAAACTAAGATACACCTAAAAATAGGCTTCAACCCACCGACGTAACTTTCCTACGCCGGCATAGAGTGGACGCATATTTACGCTGGACGCATGTGGCACTCCCATTGATTTTCGATTAAAATATGCAAATGAGGAAAATACGGCGATTCACAAACGTATTTGCGCCGGCACATAATATACACGGTTTGCGTAAGTCGTACGTACGGCGTAAAGTTATTCCTCATATAGGAGGCGCAACCCATGCAAAAGGTATGGACCAGGGAACACAAGCCGTCAAATTTTACATGGTACGTGAATATGGCTGGGCATAGGTTACATTCACACTGTAGGCAGTGTTCGCCATATCTTAGGCAGTTGTTTTGATGTGATTGTGAGCATGTGCACTGGGATGCGGCCATGACACAACGCATGCGCAGTTTGTACTTGTCTGGCACTCGGCCCATCATTTACATGGGGTCATGCCTCTTTTGCATGGCTAACGCCCACTTCCACCTACGCCGGCTTACGCCTTCGAAACCCAGCGTAGTTTTGAGAGCAAGTGCTTTGTGAATTCCATGCTTGCCTCTCTGCGCTGCGTTGGCGTAGTGTAAAGAAGATATGATACGGCGGCATAAATATGCGCCAATGTCTGTGAATCCAGGCCCTAATGTGCAGAACTGAGACATTCCCAAAAATGAAAAAAACACACAAGGGGGTTTAGGGAGAGAACGGCCCGGGGATGTCATGGTTCATGACAGATTGCATCCTTTATGTCATTATTGATTTTGCCCATAGTTACACTTTACATCACACAATGTTTTGGGGTCCAAAAAGTGTTCTCCACAAAAAAAATTAAAGATGTGTCCATTCCGTCAATAAAGAGAACCCCAATAAGAGAAATGTCAGTCCCCCAATAGACATTGTAGGAATATGACCACATACTCAGCACTTTGTAAGTTCAGATCTCTTGTAGCTGTACTGTATGATTAGTCTATGGAAATGTACAATAGATTGACCGAAAATCTAGATAATTAAAACAAAAATACACACGATCAGAATTTCCAATGGACAAAGTCAGACAGAATTTTTTCATTGGATATTTTGACGTGTGTGCGCCCCATCTGACTTTTTTTCCATCGGAATTTAGAAGGAGAACATGTTCTCTTGTTTCCCCAAAGGAAAAAAATTATATTGGAAATTCTGTTCGTCCGTCTCCGACGGAGAAAAAACACACATGCTCAGAATCAAGTCGATGCATGCTCGGAAGCATTGAACTTCATTTTTCTTGGCTCGTCGTAATGTTGTATGTCACTGCGTTCTTGATGCTCAGAATTTGGTGTGAGAGTGTGTATGCAAGACCGCTTGAACAGAATTCCGTCTAAAAAAATCAGTTGGAGTTTATCCCGATGGAAAATCCGATCGTGTGTACAAGGCATTCGACTTTCAGCAGAACTGAATAAAACACAAGTAGCCAGCTGGGATAAGGTTGTAATGTTGAATGCATCCCGTAAAACAGCTGCAACTCGGTGATGCAAGGCCTGTGCCAGATTAAGAAGTTGCTTTCTCATGGAATGGAGAAGTCTGATTGGCTGGTGTCCCTGTCTGCAAAACTGTCATCCATGAGAGGCGGTGGAATATGGACAGGAGGCCTTGATCATGGGAAGAGGAGTGGAAAATGTACACAATGGGCTTAGCTGGAACCCCCATGATTGACTGGTACATAAATTGTCAGCAGAACCTGGAAAGGATTCTCCCACTGAGGCTTCAGAGTCTTGGCAAGATGCTGCTTGACTGCTACCCAGTCTCCCTGTACTGAGGCCGTGTTGGTCATGTATTGGCTCAAGATCAGGCAATGGATAAAACACTTGAGAATACAGCTCAGTTAGTTATTCATGCAAATGCATTACATGTTCCGACAAAGCCCCATAAAAAGGGTACAGATGAGAATCATAAGGAATAAGGTTCATTGTTGCCTGCCCAAAAAATTGTCAATATTTAGAATAGTCAAGTACTTTCTAGGTTGTGCCCAATGGACATAAATACTAAAGTGTCCACCCATCACATTCCTTTTTGCTCACTTTTTTATTTTTATTTTTAATAGCAATATACTTTCTTTTACTAATGTGTGAGATGATATGAGGTGTGAAACTGAGACATCCTGAAGTCTTTAATTTCCGATTAACTCCAACCCCTTTAATATCCCCCTTCTTCCAGAGTTTCCTCACTGAAGATTGTGAATCCTCTGGTGATAGATTAGCCTGGCATTAACTTTAAAAGCTTTGTCACATTTAGAACACTGATATGGCCTCTCTCCAGTGTGAACCCTCTGGTGTGTGATAAGGTCTGTCTTCACTCTAAAAGCTTTATCACATTCTGAACACTGATGCAGCTTCTCTCCAGTGTGAATTCTCTGGTGTGTGTTAAGATACGACTTACTTGCAAAAGCTTTGCCACATTCAGAACATTGATATGGCTTCTCTCTGGTATGGACCCTTGTGTGTTGGAAAAGGGCGTACCTCCCTATAAAAGCTTTATCACATTCAGAACACTGATACAGCTTCTCTCCGGTGTGAATTCTCTGGTGTGTAATAAGGTTTGACTTCTGTGCAAAAGCTTTGTCACATTCAGAACACTCATATGGCTTCTCTTCAATGTGAATTTTCTGATGTCTTTTAAGCCCTTTCTTGTCTGTATAAGCTTTGTCACATTCAGAACACGCATAGGGCCTCTCTCCAGTGTGAGTCATCTGGTGTCTGATAAGTTCTCTCTTCTCTGCAAAAGCTTTTTTACATTCAGAACACTCATACCGCTTCTTTCCCGTGTGAATCATCTGGTGAATGAAAAGGTGTGACTTTGTTTTATAAGCTTTGTTACATTCAGAACACTGATATGGCTTCTCTCCAGTGTGAACCCTCTGGTGTGTGATAAGCTCTCTCTTTGTTGTAAAAGCTTTGTCACATTCAGAACACTCATACGACTTCTCTCCAGTGTGAATCTTCTGGTGTATGATAAGATTGGACTTAGATGTAAAAGCTTTGCCACATTCTGAGCACTGATGTGGCTTCTCTCCAGTGTGAGTCATCTGGTGTAAAATACAATTATCTTTCTGTATAAAAGCTTTGTCACATTCTGAACAATGATATGGCTTATTTCCAGTGTGAATCCTCTTGTGTGTGTTAAGGCCACCCTTCTGTGTAAAAGTTTTGCCACATTCAGAACACTGAAAAGGTTTCTCTCCAGTGTGAACCCTCTCGTGTATGATACGCTTGTCCTTGGTTGAAAAAGCTTTGTCACATTCAGAACACTGATATGGCTTCTCTCCAGTGTGAACCCTCTCGTGTATGATACACTTGTCCTTGGTTGAAAAAGCTTTGTCACATTTAGAACATGTATATGGCTTCCCTTTAGTGTGAACCTTCTGGTGTGTGATACGTTTTGCCTCCATTGTAAATCTTTATCACACTCCAAACAAGAAATATCTTCTGAAATGACTCCTCTTATGTATACATGGGTTGGACTTTATTGTAAAGCCATTGTCACTTCCAGAACACTATAATGACTTCTCTCTCGTTGTCCTCTGAGGATGGATCAATGTTGAAGAGGATCCAAAACACTTACAACATTTAGACCATGGATATGTCTTGAATCCTGCGTGAATCCTCCAGTGAATTGCAAAAAAGACTTTCTGTCACTCAAGACACTCATATGGCTCGTTTCCCATCTGACTCATATTTTGTATGACAAGTCTGACCAAACACTTGAATGGATTGCATCTGCTGTATATATAAAAAAATAAAAAAATCAGAATTATATATAAAAAGGTTAAAGTTGCATTCTATTTTTTACATTCATTATTAAATATATCTTATATATAGAAGGAATATGTACAATATTATACATGTTTAAATATTTGTATTCTATTTTTATGGAGGACAATCTATTATTTCCATTGGCTGGTAAAATTGACAGTTTATTACAATTTCTTGCATGAAAATCTAATTTCTTTGTTCTAATTTAGAGCATTGTGCTGAATAGTGATGGGGGGGGGGGGTGATTGGGATTGACTTGTGGACATGTTTTCCAATTCTATCTAAAAATCCGAACAATGCCGATGTAAATACAAACCCCATTGAAGTCAATAGGAGGAAAAATCTGAAAACCCAAGTTACACTCACCAGTAACGTCATTTCCAGAAGTCTTCAAAGACAACATCTCTGAGAGAGAAGACTCTCCAGCTAGCCCTTCAGTTTATTCAGATTACCTTCGGGCCCAGTGCTGGGACAAGGTAATCCAGTGCCTGGGGCTAATATTGGAAAACTGCACCCCCCACCTATTATCCCCAATCCCTGCTGTGTAAAGAAGGGGGCAGGGTTAATATATCTGCATGTGACAAAATGTTTGTAATGTTTGTGGAATGCAACTGCGTAGTGCCAATATTTTTTTACATCAGCCGACTGCAGACTTTAGCCCGATGTCAGCTGAATACAGGTTACAGGAGTGCAGAAATAAATGCACTCTGGTAAACTACAGGGATCCTTTCACATGGGTATTCCATTCAGGTCCTCCTCTCAATATTTCAGGATGACCTGATCGGAAAGGTCCATGCAGCCCTATCAGGAGGACCTGATTGGACAGGTCCATGCAGCTCTACCAGAAGGACCTGGTTGGAAGGTCCATGCAGCTCTATCAGGAGGACCTAATCGCAAAGGCCATGCAGCCCTATCAGGAGGACCTAATCGCAAAGGCCATGCAGCCCTATCAGGAGGACCTCATTGGAAGGTCCCCACTGCCCTAGCAAGATTACCTAATCGGAAGGGCCATGCAGCCCTATCAAGAGGACCTGGTTGGAATGTCCATGCAGCCCTATCAAGAGGACCTGGTTGGAATGTCCATGCAGCCCTATCAGGAGGACCTGATCGGAAAGGTCCATGCAGCCCTATCAGGAGGACCTGATCGGAAAGTACATGCAGTCCTATAGACAGGCTGATGTAAATGGACTTTTTCTACCTGCCTAGCTCTGAATCCTCCCAGGTCAAGGAAAAAAAATCAAAAAACGGGGGCAGTAAAACCAAGTGGTTGAGCCATGATGTTACCGAACCCCTGTCTGAACACTAAACATACAGCTGCTACCAGCTGTACACATTCCCCGGCCATAATGTTGTTCTTAAATTGGTTGTAAACCCCCCTACAGTATGTGTACCTATAACAAGGCTTACCTGTAGGTACTGTAAATATCTCCTAAACATGTGCCGTTTAGGAGATATATGCTGTACACTGCACTGATGATGTCATCGGCACATGGGCTGTGAAGAAATGACACTCCGAGCCGTTTCTTCACTAGCAAATGTGGTGACTGGTGGCTCCCGCGCGCATGACTTCAAGCGACTCTGGCCAGTCACAGAGCCAGAGTCTGCGGCCCTGGAAGGAAGAGGAGCAAAGATGGATGCAGCCACCAGTGGGGACAGCACAGGCTTCATTTGCAGATAGTTCCACATAATGGGCTAGTATACAATGCACACTAGCCCATTATGCTTTTACTTTGCAGGGGAAAAAGAGAAAGGGTTTACTTCCCCTTTTTCAGCAGTTTGCGGTGAGCATAAAATCCTATTTTCTCTTTCGTTCATGGATGGACACAGCCTTAATCTTAACACAGTGGGACGTCCCAAAGCAGTGTCAAAATGAGGGGTGGGTACAGCATAAAATTAAACTTCACCCCAAAACAAAACAGAGCTCCTCAACTGAGGAGTTGTAACTCTAAACAGCCACCTGCAAAACTTTGTGGCTGAAGAAGCATCCGAAGATGCAATCACATCAACTTGTAAAGTTTAGTGAAAGTGTGACCGGGTGACCAGGTCGCCGCCTTACACACCTGGGAAATAGGCGCTTGATGTCAGAAAACCCAGCGGCACCATTGCCCTGGTTGAATGCATCATGACGCCCAACCCTTTATAGCGTAAGCCTGATCAGGATTTGTTGGATTCACCTCGAAATGGCGGCCAATGAGACTGCTGGGCCCTTCTTCGGATCAGCCACCGAAACAAACTTTGAGTCTGAACTCCGGAACGAAGCAGTAACAGACAAGTATATTCTCGGAGCTCAGACAACGTCCAAGGAATGCCACGTCGTCTCCTTAGGATTCGACAGATGAGGACACAAGGATGGCAGTGCAATGTCTTCCTTGAGATGGAAGGTCGAAATGACCTTAGGAAGAAAAGAAGGCTGCGGCCGCAGCGCCACCTTATCCTTGTGGAAGATCAGATAGGGAGCCTTTCATGACAAAACTGCCAGCTCAGAACCTCAGGATCTTACCTGACCTAACAACCACCAAAAGGACCACTTTCTGAGAAAGTGTCAACAAGGGAACTTCCCAAATGTTTTCAAACGGTGGTTTCTGAGGCACCTAGAGGTCATGCTCATTAAAGCCATTGACTGCAAAGCAGGATGACCTATGGGACCTTGCGACAGCAGGCCCTTTCGTAGCAGTAGACGCAAAGGGACATCTGCTATACCACAGAGGTAGTGGAGGACGGACCGGAGGGCCACATGCCGAACCCCCGATACAAATGTTCTCACTAGAGAGTGAGTCAGCCTACTTTGCCTGGAAAAGTTGGGAGAAGAGAGACAGCCTGCTCTGCCCGGAGAAGGAGGGAGAACACGCTCCCTGTCATGGACACACAGACACAAAGAGAACCCGCTCCCTGTCATGGACAGGGAGGAGCAGGCAACCCACAGCTGAGGAGTTATGCGGCTGGCTCAGCATTCAGCGGTGTCAGGGTGGGCGGGGGGATTGCTCTATATTCGCTCCATAATATGCACAAGCATATTCAACCATTTTTGGGGGGGAGGGGAAGTGCTTCTTATGGTAGGAAAAATACAGTATATATTGATTATACTGCAGCTAACTGAATCAACTGATTGCCTGTAGTATTATTAGGAAGAGAATAACAGGAACGCTCTGCAGTGAGACTTAGCTAAACGGTATACAGTATATTTTATATATACATATACAAACACATACAATTTATATATATACTAAATATACTATAATAAAATTTGACGCTGTTCCGACGTCCATACCTAACATTGGCTACGCCTCATAGAGCAGGGGTAACGTGACGCCGGTCTTACGCTTACGCAAACAACGTAAAAAAATGCGCCGCCCGCAAGTATGTTTGTGAATCAGGGTATCTAGCTCATTTGCATATTCGATGCGGAAATCGACGGAAGCGCCACCTACTGGCCAGCGTAAATATGCAACTAAGATACGATGGCATAAGAGACTTACGCCGGTCGGATCTTACCAAAATTCCAGCGTATCTTGCTTTGTGAATACAAAACAAAGATATGACGGCGCATCTTAGAACTTACACGGCGTATCAATAGATATGCCGACGTAAGTTATTTGCGGATCCGGCCCACTGGATCTAACTAGCTGAATCAATTGCCGCTCAATCTCTCTCTCTCTGAACACACTACACAAGGCCGACACGCAAGTGGCCTTATATACTGTGGGGCGTGTACCTAATCCCCTGAGCCATGATTGGCCAAAGGCACCCTGCTTTTGGCCAATTATGTCTCTCTGTGCTGACGAGTCATAACGCATGCTTGGCCAATCATTGATGACACAGTTACAACTTTTGAGCCAGCAGCGGTAAGGAAAGGATGACCGACCAAGCCCGCAACCTCAGCCCCAGCTGTAAAATTGGGAAGATGATGTCAGAGGTGGGCGGGCAATGAGTAAGATAACCGAGGCAAGGCCCTTGTTTGGTGGAGGAGGGAAGGAGAGGGAGATTGTTAGCCAGTAATACCAGCTGTGATAGACTTGTCACAGCCTGCAATACCTCTGATCACCACTAGATGGAGACTCCGCCCATATCTAGCTGGATGACCACACACAGGCAGATACAAATCTTACATACAATCTGGTACACTATAAGCGTTAAGGATCAGTCTAGTAATCAGCTCACACTTCTGGGGTTCCTCAGGCTCCCCTACAAGCTAGAATCCTTGTGTTACTCCCTCTTCCTGCCCCCCATGTAACCCCCACCAGACACAGGACTTACAATTGATTTCCATTACATGGCGATTCCTCCTCTGAATGAAGATATGAGAACCAAAAGGTTCCAAACCTGTGCAAACCAGTAACCACAAAAACAAACAAACCACAATAAAGAGCTGTGTGTTGTAAAGATTTTTCCTCTGCCTGGTCTGCAAGGACACCATACACACATACAGATCTGCTGGATTACAATCTGCATGCAATCAGCTGATCAGACTACATACAATCGTTTTGTGGCTCACAGGGATTCTGTACACAGGACACAGTAGACTCTCTTCTGCCCCCCACCCCCATCTGAGATCACACAACATCCCATCCCCCATCCGATTCTACAGATGAAAGGTCCGGTGAGGTGACAGTGACCCACCTTTGTCTGTACACAAGCCTGTCAGGGGGGTCATTACCAACCAGGTGTCAGTTCCTTCAATCCTAGACCCAAGAGCTGACTATTCACACCCTACATTGTCACAATTTGTCTGCTCCTCTGAATTAGGAGAATCCCGAATCTGTAATAGCACTGAATTCACATATCTCTACAATCATCATCTTATCACCCCACTGGAAAGTGTGCAGTGGGGGAATGGGGTGGTGGGGAGGATGGGGGGCAATGGTGAAAGGCATTGGGAAGACAGGGGCTAGACAGGGGGAGTGAGGGACATAGGATGAACAGGGTGCCACGGGGTTCAGGGGGGAAGTGGGGGGACAGTAGTGTGAAGGAGAGCAGTGGGGGACAGGCAGGATCGGGGTGGACATGGGGGCAGTGAGGGGGCAGGAGGGCAAATGGTGAAGAAGGGGCAGTGAGTGTTCAGTGAGAGGAAAAATGCCCTTTATCTGTGATCACAGTGGAGGGGGGGAATGTCCGCTATCTATGGTCACATTGGAGGGGGGAATTTCCGCTATGTGATCACAGTAGAGGGGGGGCGATGTCTGCTATCTGTGGTCACAGTGAAGGGAGGGAATGTCCGCTATCTGTGATCAAAGTGGAGGGGGGGAATGTCCGCTATCTGTGATCACAGTGGGGGGGTGTCTGCTATTTGTAGTCACAGTGGAGGGGGGGTGTCTGCTATCTTTGATCACAGTGGGGGGGGGGGTGTCGGCTATTTGTAGTCACAGTGGAGGGGAGGTGTCTGCTATCTGTGATCACAGTGGGGGGGGTGTCTGCTATTTGTAGTCACAGTGGGGGGTTGTTTGCTATCTGTGATCACAGTGAAGGGGAAGGTGTCCGCTATCTGTGATCACAGTGGAGGGGGGTGTCTGCCACCTGTAGTCACAGTGGGGGGGTGTTTGCTATCTGTGATCAATGTGGGGGAGATCAGTGGGGAAAAGGAGGGGACATTTGGGCATTAGAGATTAGTAGGAACCATAGGGAACATACTGTAGGTGCTCATAGAGGAGCGCTGGGGGAAGAGGTGCTCAGGTGCTGAGGAGCAAGAGGAGGCACTGGTGCTCAGAGGTAAAAGAGGGGGTGAGGGGGCAATGGAGATTACTGGGGGCAGTGGGTGGACAGGCAACAATGTGGTGGACAATGGAGTAGAGGGGTAGACGGGACACAGTGAGGTGGAATAGGCAGTGGGGGGACAAGGGATGCACAGTGTGAAATGGGTAACATGGGGGTGGACATGGACAGAGGAGTAGAAGGCTTGATAGATGCAACAATGGATGGAAAGGGCAATAAGGAGACAGGGGGTGGAGTCATAGGGTTCAGGGGGATAGTGAGGTGAGAAAGGAGCAATAAGGGGACAAGATAAAGTGAGAGGACAGGCGGATAGGGGGTAGACAGGAGGCATTGGGGAGGCATTGGGGAGACAGAGGAGCAGGTTGGTACAAATGGAATAGCAAGGAAGTAGTGGTCAGTAGGAGATAAATACCTGGCTGATGGTGTCCTGGTCTGGAGGTTGATGTGAAGCTCCTCTGATGAGTCTTCTATGGTTGGGGTCCTCTCGGATGGTCTCTCTCGGCTCCTCTGATGAGTCTTCTATGGTTGGGGTCCTCTCAGATGATCCCTCGTGGCTCCTCTGATGAGTCTTCTATGGTTGAGGTCCTCTCAGATGGTCCCTCTTGGCTCCTCTGATGAGTCTTCTATGGTTGGGGTCCTCTCGGATGGTCTCTCTTGGCTCCTCTTCTATGGTCGGGTGACTTCTGACTCCTCCCAGCACGGTGACTGGACATGAAGGGGGAAATCTCTCCCAACTCTCGGCTTCTCTTCCTCCGGCTCACAAGTGTCCACAACCAGGGGAAAGTTCTCCTCCGTGTCCCCGATGGAAGATGGAGGCTTCTTGTCCTGGCTGAGAGGTGTGAGGGACGTTCTGTGTCTGCACTACGGATCTGGGAAGACTCCAATCACATTGTGAGCCAGCTTCCTCACAGGGGGCCCCTCCCCCACAGACGTCCTTGGGCCATGCTGACTACAAACACAAAGAGAGGGGGAGGGGAACT
The DNA here is from genome assembly GCA_029574335.1 of Rana kukunoris. NCBI lineage: Eukaryota > Metazoa > Chordata > Amphibia > Anura > Ranidae > Rana > Rana kukunoris. Next base: position 302,079 of record CM056050.1, on the reverse strand, counting down.
TAATCTGGAGTCATTCAGTGCCATGTGCTTCTCATTCACTACAATCTAAAGAGAACCCCTCCCCCTTTTATCAACTTGCTAAACAGGCTTTTCCTGCCACTTTTTGTTTACAAGTGTAAATCTGTATTTTTTGCTAGAAAATGACTGAGAACCCCAAACATTATATATTGTTTTAGCAGAGACCCTAGGGAATAAAATGGTGATCATTACTCGGTACCAATGTCCCTGTGTCGGCCCACAATGGTAGGGGTCTGGGCGGATATCTTTTGGTGCTGTATTCTTGTTCATAGGTTGCCGGATCTTCTGGGCAGGTGCATCAGTCCAGGCTTCTTTTGTCCAATCCCCAGCCTGTTCCTAGGGGGGTCACAGACACTCGGGTAGGTTGTGTCATGCCATGTCTGGTTCTGTCTGTTATCATTGCATATCACTACAGCGTGTTGGCCTCATCTGTCATCATCAGCAACTCATCTTTCGGGTATCCGGCTCTCATACCCCTTCCCTCCTATCAGTTTCTCCATTTTTGGCATCTCTCCCTCTCACGTCCCCTTACGCAGCGAACGGGCGAACTTGTCGGATGCCACCACTGCCCACCCTGTGACAAGGGGGGAGCGAGCACGGGCTGTCAGTATATTTCCCCCACTCACCCCCTTCTTCCATCAAGCAGTACAGGGCAGGAATCACCACCCACTCTGATTTCTCCTGCCTCCCATTTGGCTGCAGCCATGGGCCAATGAGCAGCCAGGACAAGGACATGTAGTCCCAGAAGACTATGGCTCTACTTTCATCAATTAAAGAACGACTACAGCCCCAGCATGTCCTAGGAAATAGGAGGAGTTACAGCCTGGAGCCCAGGAAAAAAGGGCGGAGGGAGAAGGGCGAGAGGAGTACGGAGACGGAAGAAAGAGAAGTGCGGAGACAAGAGCTTGAGGAGTGCGGAGACGGGAGCGTGAGGAGTGTGGAGACAAGGGCGAGAGGAGTGCGTAGACAAGGGCCAGATGGGTGCAATGACGAGAGCGAGAGGAGTGCAGAGGTAAAGGGTGAGAAGAGTGCGGAGACGAGAGTGAGAGGAGTGCGGAGACGAGAGTGAGAGGAGTGCGGAGACGAGAGTGAGAGGAGTGCGGAGATGAGAGTGAGAGGAGTGTGGAGACGAGAGTGAGAGGAGTGTGGAGACAAGAGTGAGAGGAGTGCGGAGACGAGAGTGAGAGGAGTGCGGAGACGAGAGTGAGAGGAGTGCGGAGACGAGAGTGAGAGGAGTGCGGAGACGAGAGTGAGAGGAGTGCAGAGACCAGAGTTAGAGGAGTGCAGAGATGAGAGTGAGAGGAGTGCGGAGATGAAAGTGAGAGGAGTGCAGAGACCAGAGTTAGAGGAGTGCTGAGATGAGAGTTAGAGGAGTGCGGAGACGAGAGGGAGAGGAGTGCGGAGACGAGAGTGAGAGGAGTGCGGAGACGAGAGTGAGAGGAGTGCGGAGACGAGAGGGAGAGGAGTGCGGAGACGAGAGTGAGAGGAGTGCAGAGACCAGAGTTAGAGGAGTGCAGAGATGAGGAGTGAGAGGAGTGCGAGGAGTGAGAGATGCGGAGACAAGAGTGAGAGGAGACCAGAGTTAGGAGTGCGGAGAGAGATGAGAGAGAGAGTTAGAGGAGTGCGAGAGAGAGAGAGAGAGGAGTGCGGAGACGAGAGGAGTGAGAGGAGTGCGGAGACGAGAGTGAGAGGAGTGCGAGAGTGAGAGGAGTGCGGAGACGAGAGGAGAGGAGTGCGGAGACGAGAGTGAGAGGAGTGCAGAGACCAGAGTTAGAGGAGTGCAGAGACGAGAGTGAGAGGAGTGCGGAGACGAGAGTGAGAGGAGTGCAGAGACGAGAGGGAGAGGAGTGCGGAGACGAGAGTGAGAGGAGTGCGGAGACGAGAGTGAGAGGAGTGCGGAGACGAGAGGGAGAGGAGTGCTGAGATGAGAGTGAGAGGAGTGCGGAGACGAGAGTTAGAGGAGTGCGGAGACGAGAGGGAGAGGAGTGCGGAGACGAGAGTGACAGTGGTTTGGAAGGGAGAGAGACCCCAAGCCACAACAGCCCCTGATTTAAAGCGCCCAGTTCCCCCTGCTCACAAATGCTTAAAGTTACAGTGTTAAAAAGTGTTATAAATAAATAGAATGTAAAGTGCCCCCATCCCCCGTCCTCACATGCAAATGCAAAATGCACACGTAGGTCCCGCCCACATATGTAAACAGCGATCGCACAACACATGTGAGGCATCACTGCGATCGTCAGAGTGAGAGAAATAATTCTACCACCAGACCTCCTCTGTAACTCCTAACTGGTAACCTGTATTGGCGTTTAAAGCGTCGCCTATGGCGGTTTTTAAGTACCGTAGTTTGTCGCCATTTCAGGAGTGTGCGCAATTATAAAGTGTGACATGTTGGGTATCTATTTACTCGCTGTAACATCATCTTTCACATTATACAAAATAATTGGGGTAACTATTGTGTGTTTTTTCCCCACAAAAAATTGTATCTGCAAAACCTCTACACAAATACTGAGTGATATAAAAAATTGTAATGATCACCATTTTATTCTCTAGGGTCTCTGATAAAAGTAAAATATATAATGTTTGGGGGTTCTAAGCCATTTCTAGCAAAACTTACTGATTTCAATTTGTAAACAAAAAGTGACAAAAAAGCCTGGGGGGGTCAAGTGGTTAAAAGGGGGAGGGGTTCTCCTTAGGTTGTAGTGAATGAGAAGCACATGGCACTGAATAACTCCAGGTGTGAATCCCCCTCCCCCGCACTGTTTGTAGTCAGCATGGCCCCATGACATTTGTGGGGGAGGGGCCCCCTGTGAGGAAGCTGGCTCACAATGTGATTGGAGTCTTCCCAGATCCGTAGTGCAGACACAGAACGTCCCTCACACCTCTCAGCCAGGACAAGAAGCCTCCATCTTCCATCGGGGACACGGAGGAGAACTTTCCCCTGATTGTGGACACTTGTGAGCCGGAGGAAGAGAAGCCGAGAGTTGGGAGAGATTTCCCCCTTCATGTCCAGTCACCGTGCTGGGAGGAGTCAGAAGTCACCCGACCATAGAAGAGGAGCCAAGAGGGACCATCCGAGAGGATCCCAACCATAGAAGACTCATCAGAGGAGCCAAGAGGGACCATCCGAGAGGACCCCAACCATAGAAGACTCATCAGAGGAGCCAAGAGGGACCATCTGAGAGGACCCCAACCATAGAAGACTCATCAGAGGAGCTCCACATTACCCTCCACACCAGGACACCATCAGCCAGGTATTTATCTCTCACTACTAACTCCCCCCATCCCCCGCTATCTCCTCCATCCACCCCCATTTCCCCTACTGCCCCCTGTTCACCCCTCTATCAGCCCACTGAGCACCAATGCCTCCTTTCTTTCTACTGGATACCTATATTCCCATTTTTCACTAATGTCCAACATTTCCCTTCATTGAATATACCCCCCCCCCAACCCCACTGACCCCAGATAACGGGCATTTTTTCCCCTACCATTTACCTCTCACTTCCCACTTGTCCACCCCACTTCCCTGTCACCCCAACTGCCTCCCTGTTCACCCCATTTTGTCCCCCGTCACCATGTTGTGTGTTACTAGAGTCTGGTCAGCCAGCTAGATATGTGTGGAGTCTCCCTCTAGTGGTGGGCAGAGGTATTGCAGGCTGTACCAAGTCTATCACAGCTGGTATTACTGGCCAGTAGAGATGGGCTTGAGAATTTTTGCAACTCCATGTGCCCGATCCCGCCAGGAAGCCGGGACTGCAAATCATTAATAACGGGCATTTCCCGATCCACAGCGGCACAAACCAGGAAATGTCTCACTGCCTGTGATTAGTGCTTTGCAGTGCCGGCTTCCTGGCGGGATCACATGTGTGCTGTTATACAGCTGTTACCCCTGTCTGGGGTGGGAACTTGGGGTTCTCCTGACAATCTGCCAGCGTGCTGGGTGATTTCTGTGGATATACAACAGAAGGTGATCCCCCGTGTGTTGTCTGACCCCCCACATCCCTGTACCCCGATACCATAGTCTGTAACATCAGATAGAGGACATTTCTCCTCCCACTGAACACTATGGCTGAACATTGTTTTCATCCTGCTGACCACAGACCCAAATCATTTGTCCCCCCCCTGAGCAGCAGTATAAGGGGCACTATGACTATAATATTGTGCTGACCCCTCTACTCTATATATTGTGTTGTACATTACAATAGTGCTGACCCCTCTCCTCTATATATTGTGTTGTACATTACAATAGCGCTGACCTCTCTACTCTATATATTGTGTTGTACATTACAATAGTGCTGACCCCTCTACTCTATATATTGTGTTGTACATTACAATAGTGCTGACCCCTCTACTCTATATATTGTGTTGTACATTACAATAGTGCTGACCCCTCTACTCTATATATTGTGTTGTACATTACAATAGTGCTGACCCCTCTACTCTATATATTGTGCTGTTCATTACAATAGTGCTGACCCCTCTACTCTATATATTGTGTTGTACATTACAATAGTGCTGACCCCTCTACTCTATATATTGTGCTGTACATTACAATAGTGCTGACCCCTCTACTCTATATATTGTGTTGTACATTACAATAGTGCTGGCCCCTCTACTCTATATATTGTGTTGTACATTACAATAGTGCTGACCCCTCTACTCTATATATTGTGTTGTACATTACAATAGTGCTGACCCCTCTACTCTATATATTGTGTTGTACATTACAATAGTGCTGACCCCTCTACTCTATATATTGTGTTGTACATTACAATAGTGCTGACCCCTCTACTCTATATATTGTGTTGTACATTACAATAGTGCTGACCCCTCTACTCTATATATTGTGTTGTACATTACAATAGTGCTGACCCCTCTACTCTATATATTGTGTTGTACATTACAATAGTGCTGACCCCTCTACTCTATATATTGTGTTGTACATTACAATAGTGCTGACCCCTCTACTCTATATATTGTGTTGTACATTACAATAGTGCTGACCCCCCTACTCTATATATTGTGTTGTACATTACAATAGTGCTGACTGCTCACCCTTTTACTGATTATATATATGTACTACAAAATACACATACTGTATAGAGAGATAATGACTGGCAGGACTGTGGGTGGGGTGTATGGGGGTCACCTAGGTTCTCATACACATGGTGAGGGGCTCCGGGGTGTATGGGGTCACCTAGGTTCTCATACACATGGTGAGGGGCTCCGGGGTGTATGGGGGTCACCTAGGTTCTCATACACATGATGAGGGGCTCCGGGGTGTATGGGGTCACCTAGGTTCTCATACACATGGTGAGGGGCTCCGGGGTGTATGGGGGTCACCTAGGTTCTCATACACATGGTGAGGGGCTCCGGGGTGTATGGGGTCACCTAGGTTCTCATACACATGGTGAGGGGCTCCGGGGTGTATGACTGATGTGGAGAATACAAACATTCTGCTCTCTCAGAATCCTAATCATTTGTGTTCTGGGTCCTGGAGCCCGAGGTTTTGTAGAGCTTTGGGTGGGATAAATCCTCCACTCCCAGGTCCACATTTCTCCTAGAATCCAGACCTCATTATTGGTGTCAGCTGTGCACAAGCCTTTATATAGGGGAGCTGACTGATCAGGGCTCTCTCTCTGCTGCTGGGTGAAAAGACTGACTGCTGACACAACACTATAAAATGTACAAGAGCTGCCTGTTTGTTTTGTGCAACCCCATTGGGTGGGCTCCCTGTTAGTCAGGAATAGGGATGAGCTGAACACCCCCCTGTTCGGTTCGCACCAGGACCTGCGAACACATCAAACGTTTGTGTGAACTTATTAAGGGGAATCCCCGTCGATTAAAAAAAAAATGATGTGGGGTTCCCCCCAAATATCCATTCCAGAACCTTCAGATCTGGTGTGGATTTTAAGGGGAACCCCACCTCAAATAAAAAAAATGGCGAGGAGTTCCCCCAAAAATCCACACCAGACCCCTTATTCCGAGCATGTTAACTTGGCCGACTACAGAAAAGGGGGGGGGACAAGAGAATGCCTCCCCTCCTGAACCGTACCAGGCCACATGCCCTCAACATGGGGAGGATGTCCCCATGTTGATGGGGACAATGGCCTCATCCCCACAACCGTTGCCCGGTGGTTGTGGGGTTCTGCCGGCGGGGGGCTTATCAGAATCTGGAAGACCCCTTTAACAAAGGGGACCCCCAGATCCTGGTCCCCCCATGTGAATTGGTAATGGGGTACATTGTACCTCTACCATTTCACAAAGAAAGTGTAAATAGTTGTAAAATAACACACACACCATGGAAAAAAAGTCCTTTATTAAAAAAATAAATAAATCCAGCGGTGGTAATCCACTCTTGGTCCCTGCTCCAATGTTATCAGAATCCAGCGATGGGTGATCTCCTCTCTGCCGGGGTCCAGTGATGAGAAGATCCATCTAGGTCTGGGATCCAGAGCCCAGCATCACCATCCGCCTGTCTCCCTCCAGAGACAGCCCGGTGAATGATGCGATGGAGCTAGTGACATTTCTTTTATAGGTGAGGCGGGGCCACCTGTCACGTGACCCTGCCCCCTCTGACACAAGGGGGAAGCCTGGGCTTCCCCAGTGACGTAGCAGAGGGTGCATCAGAGGGGGAGGGGGTCATGCGACGGTGGCCCCGCCTCACCTATAAAAGAAATGTCACTAGCTCCAGCAGCGTCATTTGCCGGGCAGTTTCTGGTGGAGACAGGCGGCCGGCGATGCTGCGCTCTGGATCCCGGACCTGAATGGATCTTCTCATCGCTGGATCCCGGCGGAGAGGAGATCACCCATCGCTGGATACTGACAATGTTGAAGCGGGGATCGAAAGTGGATTACCACCCCTGGATTTTTTTTTTAAAGGAAATTTTTCCACTGTGTGTGTTTTTTTTCTCCAACTATTTACATTTCCTTTGTGAAATGGTAGGCGTACAATGTACCCCATTACCAATTCACATAGTGGGGGGCCAGGATCTGGGGTTCCCTTTTGTTAAAGGGCTCTTCCAGATTCTGATAAGCCCCCCGCCTGCAGACTCCCACAACCACCGGGCAAGGGTTGTGGGGATAAGGCCCTTGTCCCCATCAACATGGGGACATCCTCCCGATGCTGAGGGCATGTGGCCTGGTACGGTTCAGGAGGGGGGGCACTCTCTCGTCCCCCCCTCTTTTCTGCGACCGGCCAGGTTACGTGCTCGGATAAGGGGTCTGGTGTGGATTTTTGGGGGAACGCCACCCCATTTAAAAAAAATGGAGTGGAGTTCCCCTTAATATCCATACCAGACCTGAAGGGCCTGGTAATTAAATTTGGGGGGACCTAAACACATTTTAGGACAATACCTTGCATATTAGCCTTTAAAATTCGCACTTTAGATTTCCCCCATAGACTTTAATAGTGTTCCGAAGCTTTTTAAATTTGCCGCAAACCCCCCAAAATTGTTCGTTGTTGAGTTTGACTCAAACTCGAAGCTCATCCTTAGTCAGGAATAGGGGTGAGATTCAGGTTCAGGGTAGCAGGCATTGGCAACCGCACCCGCTCAGTTGGGTCTCGTGGTCGGTCGGTCATCTAGCACTTACCCCATCTAGGTTCCAGGCGGGCGTCTCCTCCTCCTCCTATGCATCCAATAGGATCGCCTCTATATATGCTTCAGAAAAATTGGGCCTTAGGTGTTTGTGGTGGCAGAACACTGTAACCCCTCACTGTTACTCTTGTAACCAGCACAAGTCCTTGTCCCAGCACTGGGCCGAAGGTAATCTGAATGAACAGGGGCTAGCTGGATACGGACCATTTAAAAGATTTGCAGATGCAGTGTTTCCTGGGAATGGGAGGAGGAGTCTTCTCTCTGACTCTCTCAAAGATGATGGGCCAGATTCAGGTACAGTTAGGCTGGCGGATCCAGTGATCCGCCAGCCTAACTGTCACTTTAAGCCAGCGTTTTTGTTTTCTGTAACCAGAAAACAAGAAACGCCGGGTTGAAGTTCCGATGCGATCAGCGTAAATGAATTTCGCCATCGCATCGTTACTTCAACTTAAAAATGGCGCCGGGGGCGTTCCTGCCGATTTACGCTCAAAAAATATGTTAAAGCGGATGGTTCACCATAAAAAAATATTAAAAGCCAGCAGCAACAAATACTGCAGCTGCTGACTTTTAATATTAGGACACTTACCTGTCCTGGAGTCCAGCGGCGTCCGCATCAGAGGATGAGCGATCGCTCGTCACCCTGCTGTTCTCCCCTCCATCCACGGCGAGGGAACCAGGAAGTGAAGCGCTCCGGCTTCACTGCCCGGTTCCCTACGGCGCATGCGCGAGTCGCGCTGCGCCCGCGATTGGCTCCCGCTGTGTGCTGGGAGCTGAGAGTTCCCAGCACACAACGGGAAAAGCCCGTCTTTTGCCCGAGACTGCGGGCCGGAAGTGGGTGCGGATACCTGTCTTTAGACAGGTATCTGCACCCCCCTCCCCCCTGAAAGGTGTCAAATGTGACACCGGAGGGGGGGAGGGTTCCGATCAGCGGATCTTCACTTTAGGGTGGAGATCCGCTTTAATGAGCGGAAATCAGCAATTCACGAGCGAATTCGGGCGTGACGCAGTGACGTTACGACGTTTCCGGAAGCGATACGCGACGCATAGATAAAGCAGCCCCCTAGTGGAGTATCCTATGTTAGGTATAGGCGTCGTCATCGCGTCGGAAAAAAAAAATGGCGTCGCTTGCGTAAAAAGTTCATGAATGGGAATGTGACGTCATTGACGTTCATTCACAGAATTTGGAGCATGCGCACGGGGATGCTTTGACACTCGACACATGTGCAGTACGTTCGCCGCGGGATCGCGCTTAGTTTAAATACTACACGCCCCGTACCCGCCCAATTTGAATTCCGCCGGCTCATTTTCGATACGCTGCCGCAACTTTAGGAGCAAGTGCTTCTTGAATGACAGCACTTGCTCCTAAAATTTCGGCAGAGTAACGTAAATGAGAAGCGTTACTCTGGAGCAAAGATGCTCCAATCTACCTGAATCTGGCCCGATGTCTTAAAAGACTTCTGGAAAGACGTTACTGGTGAGTGTAACTTGGGATTTCAGAATTTTCCTCCTATTCACTTTAATGGGGTTTGTATTTACATCGGCAATGTTTGGATTTTTAGATAGATTTGTAAAATGTGCCCACAAGTCAATCCCAATAACATCCCCCCTCCCCCATCACTATGCAGCACAATGATCTAGATGAGAACAAAGAAATTAGATTCTCCTGCAGGAAATTGTAATAAACTGTCAATTTTACCAGCCAATGGGAATAATAGATTGTCCTCAATAAAGAAGAATACAAATATTTAAACATGTATAATATTGTACATATTCCTTCTATATATAAGATATATTTAATAATGAATGTAAAAAATAGAAAGCAACTTTATTTAATCCTTTATATAGAATTCTGACTTTTTTTTCCTGTATAGGTGGATTGATGAACCGAGTTTTTGGTCATCCTTGTCTTAAAAAATATGACCAAGTCAGATGAGAAACGAGCCATATGAGTGTCTTAAGTGACGGAAAGTCTTTTTTGCAATTCACTGGAGGATTCACGCAGGATTCAAGACATATCGGTGTTCTAAATGTTGTAAGTGTTTTGTATCCTCTTCAACATTGACCCATCCTCAGAGGACAACAAGAGAGAAGTCATTTCAGTGTTCTGGAAGTGACAATGGATTTACAGTAAAGTCCAACCCATGTATACATAAGAGGAGTCATTTCAGAAGATATTTCTTGTTTGGAGTGTGATAAATATTTACAATGGAGGCAAAATGTATCACACACCAGAAGGTTCACACTGGATAGAAACCTTTTCCGTGTTCTGAATGTGACAAAGCTTTTAAATGGAAGTCACAGCTTATCACTCACCAGATGATTTACACTGGAAAGAAGAGGTATGAGTGTTCTGAATGTAAAAAAGGTTTCACAGAGAAGAGAGACCTTATCAGTCACCAGATGATTCACACTGGAGAGAAGCCCTATGAGTGTTCTGAATGTGACAAAGCTTATATAGACAAGAAAGGGCTTAACAGACACCAGAAAATTCACATTAAAGAGAAGCCGTATCAATGTTCTGAATGTGACAAAGCTTTTACACAGAAGTCAATCCTTATCGCACACCAGAGAATTCATGGAGAGAAGCTGTATCAGTGTTCTGAATGTGATAAAGCTTTTACAGAGGGGAAAACCCTTTTCCAACACACAAGGGTCCACACCAGAGAGAAGCCATATCAATGTTCTGAATGTGGCAAAGCTTTTGCATGGAAGTCATATCTTATCAAACACTGGAGGATTCACACTGGAGAGAAACTGTATCAGTGTTTAGAATGTGATAAAGCTTTTACAGTGAAGACAAGCCTTATGACACACCAGATGGTTCACACTGGGGAGAAGCCATTTCAATGTTCTGAATGTGGCAAAGCTTTTACACAGAAGGCACATCTTATCAAACACCAGAGGATTCACACAGGAGAGAAGCCATTTCAATGTTCGGAATGTGACAAAGCTTTTAGGGATAATTCCGGGCTAATCAAACATCAGAGGATTCACAAGCTTCAGCTGCGGTGAGGAAAATCTGGAAAAAGTTATTAAAGGGGTAGCAGATCCTTCTTTTTTTTCTTTTTTTTTTGTAGACTTTATTTGTGAACACTTTTTGACCCTGGAAACATTGTGTGATGTTAAGTGTAATTATGCACCATGTATGTCATTATTGATTTTGCCAAATCTGTCATTAACTATTTTAGTCCCAGGCCTTTCTCTCCCTAAACCCTTTGAGTCCCAGAGCGTTTGATTTCTGGCAATGTCTCAGTTCTGCACATTATGGCCCGGATTCACATACATCGGCGCATCTTTATGCTGCCGTATCGTATCTGTTTTACGCTACGTCGGCGCAGCGTGTAGAGGGAAGCACGGAACTCACAAAGCAAATGCTCCCAAATCTGCACTGGCGTAGTGTATATTCATAGGCGTAAGTCAGCGTAAGTGGAAGTGGGCTGGATGTGGACGTGATACATTTAAATGAAGCGTGACCCCATGCAAATGATGGGCCGAGCGTCATACAAGTACTTAAAACGAACGGCACAAGCGCTGTCCAGTGGACGTATCCCAGTGCGCATTCTCACAATCACATCGGAAAGAATGCCTAACATACGACAGATCACTGCCTACGACGTGAACGTAACCTACGCCCAGACCTATTCACGTACTACGTAAATGACGTAAAATACGACGGCTTGAGTTCCCTTGTCCATACCTTTGCATGGGTTGCACCTCCTATATGAGGAATAACATTACGCCGGACATAACCCTTACGCAAATCACTGAAAACATGCGTATCTCCCTCATTTGCATATTTGCATCGGAAATCAATGGGAGTACCAAATGCGTCCAGCGTAACTATGCGCCCACTATACGCCAGCGTAGGCAAGTTACGTCGGTCGGAAGAAGCCTATTTTCAGGTGTATCTAGTTCTGTGGGCACGGCGCATAGTTACACTTACGTGGCGTATGTCGAGATACGTCGGCGTAAGTGCTACGTGAATCCGGGCCTATATCTTTACCATTTGTAGTCAACCAAATGTACACATCATCAGATTTTCGGGACTGATATGGCCTTAACTACCTTACCTCCGGAAGGTTTTACACCCTTCATGACCAGAGCATTTTCTTTTTGCCATTTGGCACAGTGCTACTTATTTTTTATTATATTAATGGAAAAAAAATATTTTGAAAAATACATAAAAAATTCTACTTTCTGCTATAAAACATATCCAATAAAATAAAATGTCTTCATAAAGTTTGGCCAAAATAAATTCTACTAAATGTCAATAAAATCCAAATAAATGCATAATAATTGGTTTGTGTGACAGTTATAGCATCTACAAGCTTTGGTATATTGGAAAATTGATCAATCCTGATGTACTGATGGCCAATCTAATTTCTTGGGGCCCCTAAAATGCCGGGACAGTATAAATACACAACCCAAAGGACCTATTTTTGGAATGTACACAATCTGAGATATTTAGTAGGAGTCCTGGCAAGTTTTTTTCATTTGTTTTTCTTTTACATCCTGTCACCAGCGCAGTACAGCGCCATCATATGACTGATGTGGTAGTGATTAAGGACACTGACTGGTCACAGTATGTTAAAAATAAATACATATTTAACCACTTGCTTACTGAGCACATAAACGCAGGCAAAATTTCAGGTTCCGGCACTGCGTCGCTTTAACTGACATTTGCGCGGCCGCACGACGTGGCTCCCAAACAAAATTGACGTCCTTTTTTCCCCACAAATAGAGCTTTATTTTGGTGGTATTTGATCACCTCTGCAGTGTTTATTTTTTGCGCTATAAACAAAAAAAGCGACAATTTAAAAAAAATATATATTTTTTACTTGTTGCTATAATAAATATCCCAATTTAAAAAAAAAACTTTTTTTTTCTCAGTTAAGGTCGATACGTATTTTTTGACGTATTTTTGTAAAAAAAAAAAATCGCAATAAGCAACTGGTTTGCGCAAAAGTTATAGCGCCTACAAAATGGGGAACAGAATTATGATTTTTTTTTTTTTTTTTTTTTTACTAGTAATGGCGGCAATTTGCGATTTTTATTGGGACTGCGATATTGCGGCGGACATATCGGACACTTTTGACACAAATTTGGGACCATTCAAATTTATACAGCGATCAGTGCTATAACAACGCACTAATAACTGTATAAACGTGACTGGCAGGGAAGGGGTTAACACTAGGGGGTGAGGAAGGGGTTAAATGTATTGCCTGGGTGTGTTCTAACTGTGTGGGGGGAGGGGGGTGACTGGGGGGGTGACCGATGCTGTGTCCCTATGTACAAGGGACACAGCATCTGTCTCCTCTTCTCTGACAGCACGTGGAGCTCTGTGTTTACATACAGAGCTTCATGTCCCTGCTGTGTTCCCGCCGACCGCGTGTACCCGGTGGACATCGCGGCCACCAGGTACACGCATCGGCTCTTCAGCGATGCGCCGGGACAGTGTTTACCCGCTGCGCTCCACCCAGTGGTGCGTGCTGGTAATGCACTATAAATGACGTCCAAAGACGTCCACCCAGCACTTCAGGTCCGCGCTGCAGACGTCTTTTGGATCTGAAGTGGTTAAAAAAAGTATTACATTTTTTTAACATTTTAAACAATTAGTTTTATTTTTTAACTTTGTTTCTACATCCTTTCTATAGAATAGTTCAGTGACACTGTACTACTATTGGAGGGAGGAGGTTTGATCAGGGATTGACTTTTGTGACACTTTGGTTTGCTGTTACAGCAATGTTTTGCACTGTCCTGACTGGGTTACGTTCATAACTATTGTGTGTTGTGATTGTCCCACAGCTATCACATGGTACAGGGTGCTGTGACTGGCCCAGGTATCATGTGATAGCTGTAGGAAAATCACTGGATCACTACAGGATTTACAGCGGTTATGAATGGAATTGATTTATAACAGCTTTGTTGACATTGTGATAAAGTGGATGGTTACTGGAAATACACTGTGTCTTGTGGACACGGCGGTCACTGTAGTGCTGCACTGCACACCCCAGGTGATACAGGCACGTCACTTAGCATGTAGCTGTCACCCACCCGCAGTATATGTACTTCAGGTGGTCGGCAACTGGTACATTTGATAGGAAATTTAGCTACATATATTTTTATTTCCTGGGTTTTTATTGCGAATACATTGGAAACATTTTAATATTTTTCGTTATTTAATTCTAAAGCCGCAACCTAATCCCTTATATTTTACAACAAATATGAGTATGGTATTGTTTGTGTGCTAAAATAAATTTTAGTGTATATTTCTGAAAATCTGCGTTTTATAGATGGCATCGCAAGTTAGAAGGTTGCCCGCAGGCCGTCAGCAGCAGCAGCCGCAGGTTTCATCCACCCACGTGGACGGGATGCATCCGGCGGGGGGGGAGCCGCACGCCCGGGGTGGGGGTACATCCACCCGCTTCGGTTCCCAGGGCTCCACCCGCCATGGGGAGCGGTCCCCCCGCTCGCTTTTCCGCCCGCCACCCATCTGCCGCTGCCGCATTACAGGCATCATTCGGTGGGGACTGAGCTGCTTGCCCGCCCGACTCTCCCGGTGTTTTCGCCAGGGGGAGGGGGTACATCCAGCCGCTGCTTTGCTCCATCCTGAACGGAGGGAGCCGGCTGCCGCTTCTCCCATGTCCCCGCCAGGGGGAGGGGGTCCAGCTGCCAGCTTGTTGCCAAGGCGCCATCCAGCATTGAGGGTCCCGCCCCCCGATACATAGTTACATAGTTACATAGTTAGTCAGGTTGAAAAAAGACACAAGTCCATCCAGTTGAACCATAAAAAAATAAATAAAAATAAAACAAAGTAAAACTCAGTACATCCTCCCATACACCCAACTCCATACCCACAGTTGATCCAGAGGAAGGCAAAAAACCCCAGCAGAGCGATGATCCAACTTGCTACCGGAGGGGAAAAAATTCCTTCCTGATCCCCCGAAAGGCAATCGGATTTACCCCGGATCAACTTTACCTACAAAACTTAGTACTCAGTTATATTATGTGCATTTAGGAAAGAATCCAGGCCTCTCTTAAAGCAATCTACTGAGCTGGCCAGAACCACCTCTGGAGGGAGTCTGTTCCACATTTTCACAGCTCTTACTGTGAAGAAACCTTTCCGTATTTGGAGGTGAAATCTCTTTTCCTCCAGACATAAAGAGTGCCCCCTTGTCCTCAGTGTTGACCTTAAAGTGAATAACTCAACACCAAGTTCACTATATGGACCTCTTATATATTTGTACATGTTGATCATATCCCCCCTTATTCTTCTCTTCTCAAGAGTGAATAAATTCAGTTTCTCTAATCTTTCCTCATAGCTGAGCTCCTCCATGCCTCTTATCAGTTTGGTTGCCCTTCTCTGCACTTTCTCCAGTTCTCCGATATCCTTTTTGAGAACTAGTGCCCAAAACTGGACTGCATATTCCAGATGAGGTCTTACTAATGATTTGTATAGGGGGGGGGGGCAAAATGATATTTCTATCTCTGGAGTCCATACCTCTCTTATACAAGAAAGGACTTTCCTCGCTTTGGAAACCGCAGCTTGGCATTGCATGCCATTATTGAGCTTATGATCAACTAAAACACCCAGATCCTTCTCCACTACAGATCCCCCCAGTTGTACTCCCCCTAGCATGTATGATGCATATTCTTAGCCCCCAAGTGCATAACTTTACATTTATCAACATTAAACCTCATCTGCCACTTAGTCGCCCAATTAGACAGAGCATTGAGGTCGGCTTGTAAATTGGAGACATCCTGCAAGGACGTTATTCCGCTGCATAGCTTGGTGTCATCTGCAAAAACAGAAATGTTACTTTTGATCTCAGACCCAATATCATTTATAAATATATTGAAAAGTAAGGGACCCAACACTGAACCTTGGGGTACACCGCTGATAACCTTGGACCATTCAGAGTAAGAATCATTAACCACGACTCTCTGAATTCTGTCTTTCAGCCAGTTTTCTATCCATTTACAAACTGATATATCTAATCCTGTAGACCTTACCTTACACATGAGCCGTGTGTGGGGAACTGTATCCAACGCTTTTGCAAAATTCAAGTATACCACATCCACTGCTACGCCTCTGTCCAAGTATACCACGTCCACAGCCACGCCTCTGTCCAAGTATACCATGTCCACTGCCACGCCTCTGTCCAGGGTTTTACTTAACTCTTCATAAAAGGAAATCAGGTTTGTCTGACAACTTCTGTCTTTCATGAATCCATGCTGTCTGCTGCTTAAATAGTTTGTTTCCAGCAAGAACTCATCCACGTGGTCTTTTATTAAACGTTCCAGTATCTTCCCAACTATAGAAGTTAAACTAACAGGTCTATAGTTACTTGGTAAAGACTTTGTTCCCTTTTTAAATATAGGCACCACATTGGCTCTACGCCAATCCAGTGGTACTATTCCTGTCATTAATGAGTCCCTAAATATTAGATACAGTGGCTTTGAAATTTCAGAGCTCAATTCTTTTAGGATCCGTGGGTGGATGCCATCTGGTCCAGGTGCTTTATCCACCTTTATTCTGTCTAAATATTTCTGGACCATATCACTTTTGAGCCATTGTGGATTTGGGGCTGTGTCACTCCCACCCCCTATATCGACATGAGCTCCCCCATTCTCCATTGTATACACAGAGCTGAAGAAAGCATTTAATAAATTTGCCTTCTCTATGTCCTCAGTCACCCACTCTAGATTATTTTGTAAAGGGCCTACATGCTCAGACTTGACCTTTTTACTATTAATATATTTAAATAATTTTTTGGGGTTTGTCCTACTATCTTTTGCAATCTGTTGTTCATTTTGAATTTTTGCATCCTTGATTTCCTTTTTACATATTCTATTATATTCTTTGTAACATTTAAACGACACTAGTGTTCCTTCATTTTTATATTTTTTAAAAGCTATTTTCTTATTGTTTATAGCTTTTTTAACTATGACCGTGAGCCACATAGGTTTTATCTTTAGCCTTTTAAACTTATTGCCCATGGGAATATACTTTGCAGTGAGGTTCCAAAGAGTCTTTTTGAAGAATTCCCATTTCTGTTCTGTGTTCATCGGTGCCAATATTCCCTCCCAGTCCAAGCCCTGGAGAGCAGTCCTCATGCTTTGAAAATTTGCTCTCTTGAAATTAAGTGTTTTTATCTTTCCTGTATGTATTTCTTGCTTATAGTTTACATTAAACGAAATCATGTTATGATCACTGCTACCCAGGTGTTCCTTTATCTGAACATTAGTAATGAGCACTGCATGGTTTGAGATTACCAGGTCCAACAGAGCATCATTCCTAGTTGGGGCCTCAATAAACTGGACCATAAAATTGTCCTGCAATAGGTTTTTACATTTTTGTCCTTTAACTGTCCCAGAAATTCCATTATTCCAGTCAATTTCTGGGTAGTTAAAATCCCCCATTATTATCACCGTCCC
This sequence comes from Rana kukunoris, assembly GCA_029574335.1. NCBI lineage: Eukaryota > Metazoa > Chordata > Amphibia > Anura > Ranidae > Rana > Rana kukunoris. The sequence continues at coordinate 285,028 of CM056050.1, read as the reverse complement.
AGCCCTTGCAGCCCTTTCCATCTGTGCAAGGAGCCGAGTCTCCACCTCCTCATTAACATTGGGTGGTCTATAACAAACTCCAATGATTAGCTTTGAACTACGCACATCTGTATGCAGTTCCACCCATAATGCTTCAACTTCATCACACTCTCCATCAACCAGGTCCACTTTCACGCTTGCTTTGAGGTCACTTCTCACATAGAGACAGACCCCTCCACCTTTCCTTTTTACCCTGTCTTTCCGAAAGAGAGCATAGCCAGGAATATTAATAGCCCAGTCATGTGAGGATTGAAGCCAAGTTTCAGCAATACCGATTACATCATAGCTCTCCTCATGCACCAGAGCTTCCAACTCACCTGTTTTGCTTGGAAGGCTTCTGGCATTGGTGAACAAACACTTAAATGTATTGTTACATTTTTCGCTGGCGTTTTTCATATGATTCATATAATTTTTAGTAGTGCAAATGGCACTATAATTTCCAATGGCTGTTTGCAACATGGGAACTTTCTTGTCACCTGCCATAACCCCACCTCCATCTATCCCCATTCCACTCTCCATTAATGTCTGACCCCTAACTGACCTGTGTGCCCGATGTAATTCACGTTCACCCTCCCCCCTCAAGTCTAGTTTAAATACTCCTCCAGCATTCCCCTAAACCTCTCCCCCAGCACAGCAGACCCCCTTCCATTCAAGTGCAAACCATCTTTAGCATATAGGTTGCACCCCAATGAAAAGTCAGCCCAGTGCTCTAGAAACCCAAATCCCTCCTTCCTACACCAGGTCTTTAGCCATGCATTCAGCTCTCTAATCTCCCCCTGCCTTTCCTGTGTTGCGCATGGCACAGGCAATATTTCAGAGAATATCACCTTGGAGGTCCTTCCCTTCATCTTGCAGCCTAGTTCTTTAAATTGATTCTTAAGGAGCCTCCACCTTCCATGTATACTGTCATTGGTTCCAACATGGACCAAGACAGCTGGGTCATGCCCAGCCCCTCCCAGTAATTTATCCACCCGGTCCACCACATGCCGAACCCTGGCACCAGGGAGACAGCAAACCATTCGGTTGAGGCGATCCTGCCGATGCTCCCGGTGTTCATGCCGGGGGAGGGGGGGTGGATTTTCCGCTTGCCTCCTTTGGCCTCTCACTGGGGGGGAGGGGAGCCATCCATGCATCACGCACTCCTCTGGCTGGGGGGGGCTTTGTTCGTCCGTTCATTCATCACCCCTCCAGTGCCTCTGCAGGTTCATTTATGCCTAGGCCAGGGTCACGTCAGCTGCATCTTCAGGTCTCATTGGCAGCGTGGGAGGGGTTATCCACCATTTTTTAGGGGTCACGGGGGTCCGCCTGGCTGTTTCTCCTGTTCTGATGCCAGCAGGATGGGGGGGTGCAGTCCTTTTTTCTGGGGAGTCATGTTAGAGGTATGGTGGAGGGGGGGTGCTGTCATAGCTTTTTCTGCCCCTTTTTCTGCCCCTCGTGTTCTGTCATAGCTTTTTCTGCCCCTAGTGTTCTGTCATAGCTTTTTCTGCCCCACGTGTTCTGTCCTAGCATTTTCTGCCCCACGTGTTCTGACCTAGCATTTTCTGCCCCACGTGTTCTGTCCTAGCATTTTTTGCCCCCTCGTGTTCTGTCATAGCTTTTTCTGCCCCTCGTGTTCTGTCATAGCTTTTTCTGCCCCTCGTGTTCTGTCATAGCTTTTTCTGCCCCTCATGTTCTGTCATAGCATTTTCTGCCCCTCGTGTTCTGTCATAGCATTTTCTGCCCCACGTTTTCTGTCATAGCATTTTCTGCCCCACGTTTTTCTGTCATAGCATTCTGCCCCACGTTTTCTGTCATGGCATTCTGCCCCACGTTTCTTGCTTATTTTCTGCCTGGCCATGTCAGGCACAGCGTTTCTCATACAATTTCTGCCCAGGTTTTCAGTCATTGCATTTGGCCATAGCTATAGTTTCATGCGTTTCTGCCCCCAGGTTTTCTGGCATAGCGTTTCGGCCCACACGATTTCTGTCACAACTTTTGTCATTGCATATCTGCCTCAGTGTTGCAGGCGCAGCTTTCTCTCATACCATTTCTGCCAGATTTGGCCTCAGCGTTCAGGCTCGTTGTTTCTATCATACCTTTCTGCCTCAGGTTTCTGTCATAGCGTTTCTACCCCAGGTTTTCTGTCATAGCGTTTCTGCCCCAGGTTTTTCTGTCATAGCGTTTCTGCCCCAGGTTTTTCTGTCATAGCGTTTCTGCCCCAGGTTTTTCTGTCATAGCGTTTCTGCCCCAGGTTTTTCTGTCATAGCGTTTCTGCCCCAGGTTTTCTGTTATAGTGTTTCTGCCCCAGGTTTTTCTGTCATAGCGTTTCTGCCCCAGGTTTTTCTGTCATAGCGTTTCTGCCCCAGGTTTTTCTGTCATAGCGTTTCTGCCCCAGGTTTTTCTGTCATAGCGTTTCTGCCCCAGGTTTTTCTGTCATAGTGTTTCTGCCCCAGGTTTTTCTGTCATAGCGTTTCTGCCCCAGGTTTTTCTGTCATAGTGTTTCTGCCCCAGGTTTTTCTGTCATAGCGTTTCTGCCCCAGGTTTTTCTGTCATAGCGTTTCTGCCCCAGGTTTTTCTGTCATAGTGTTTCTGCCCCAGGTTTTTCTGTCATAGTGTTTCTGCCCCAGGTTTTTCTGTCATAGCGTTTCTGCATTGGCTGTTCTGCCCTGCATTTTCTGTCTGGGCACCACGGCCCCTGCATTTTCTGTCTGGGCACCACGGCACCTGCATTTTCTGTCTGGGCACCACAGCCTCCGCGTTTTCTGTCTGGGCACTACGGCCCTTATGTTTTGGCTTAGTTGTGTTTGTCATTGCATTTCTGCCTCAGCAGGGGTGGTTGGTCAGCATTCAGGTGCAGCGGGTCTCCCATACCATTGCTGCCCCAGGTTGCCATAAGTTTCAGTCTCAACAGTTCTGCTGCCCCCACGATTTCTGTCCCCCTCAATTTCTGTTATAGCATTCCTGCCCTCACGATTTCTGTCTTAGCTTTGCTGCCCCCACGATTCCTGTCTGTGTTTGTTTGTCTTGGTGTTGTCGTCTTCGTGGTTGCCATGTCTCATTGTACTTTGTCCATGTTGCATCTGGGTTGATTAGCTTGTGCTCACATCTCAGGATCTGTCACGTCTACAGATTCTTACGGGCTGAGGTTTCGTTTTTAATTGATTGTTGACCACAATCTTCTCGCCTGTTTACATACGTCATACGTTGCACGTTCATTCAATACACCTATACAATTACCCACCACAGTCCATGGGTACACTAGCCCTGAGTGTTCAGTTAAATTGCCTGTCTCTGCGCGGCAGGTTTCTCAGGCTCACGTGCCTGAGAAACACTGTTCACAAATTAATTTTATATATATATATATATATATATAGAGAGAGAGAGAGAGAGAGAGAGAGAGAGAGAGAGAGAGAGAGAGAGAGAGAGAGAGAGAGAGAGAGAGAGAGAGAGAGAGAGAGAGAGAGAGCTTTCTTTTGGTGGTATCTATTTGCCATTGTGTTTTTTATTTACTATATAATATAAATGGAACAATATTGAACATTTTTGTTTTCTTTAGTTTCTGTCATAAAACTTTACAAATAAATCTTTCTTCATAAATTTAGGCCAAAATAGATTCTGCTGCATTTATTTGCTCAAATACAAATCAGTGTATATTATGTGTTCTGTGTGGGAGTTATCGAGTCTACATACTATGGGCCAGATTCAGGTAGATGAGAGTATCTTTCCTCTGGAGTAACGCTTCTCATTTACGTTACTCTGAAGACCCTTTCAGCGCAAGTCCTGTAATTCACATAGCAGTTGCGCGTAAACTTGCGCCAGAGTAACGATAATGCGCTGGCGTAACCCGACGCAAGTGGAAGTGGGTGTGATCATATGTAAATGATGGGCGGAGCCCGGCGCAGAGGCTTACGTTCAGCGCATCATCCACGGAGCATGCGCAGTGAGTGCGGCTCCACTCGCCCCCTTGTGCGCATGCTCACAACTTCCGTCGGCACCACTTCCTGGGAAACGTCAGCGCAATGCGTTCCGCTGGGCGCTTAAAAGCGCTGGCGGAAACGCCATTCCGGCGCAAAAGTAGTTCCGTTTCCCCCCACCCCAGGGAAGATACTTTTGCTCTGTAATGGCTGCTCCCGCTACCCCCAGAGAGAGGAGGAACCTCAACTTTAATACCCAGGAGGTCTCTGTCATTATCTCGGCTATGGAGACGGAGAATGAATTTCTCCATGGCAAAAAAAGCCGGAAGACCAGCCGGGAGAGGAAGCAGGGCATCCTGGAGTCGATTGCTGCCAGGGTCAATGTCCTGGGCTACTCCACCCGGACTGCTGGGGACATACAAAAGAAAATAAATGACCTGCGGCGCAAGGTGAGGGACAAGGTGGCCTCCATCAGGAGGTATGAGAGGGGCACAGGTGGTGGTCCCCCATGTCCTGTCACCCTGACCGCAGAGGAGGAGGTGGTCGCTCGGTGCCTGGAGAGGGAGCAGGTGGAGGGGGTCGCAGGCTATGACTCCGTGGAGGAAGGCACAAGGACAGGTAAGTGTTTTATAATCCCCTATTTGTTGTTTTGCATTTGGGGGGGGGGGGGACATGTGCCAAGTGTGTGGGACCACCAACATGTGTCTGCTTTGTGTCATCCACAGATGACGGAGCTGGGCCATCATCTGTCAGCGTGCATTCCACCCCATCCCCCCCACGCCATCGTGTGCCCGAGCCACTGGGTGGTGAAGAGGTTGTGGAGGAGGAGAGTGGCCACACCACACCTGCCGAGGTGGTTGTGGAAGATCCTGCTGTGGCAGAGCAGGACTTTTCTTTGGTTTTGTCTGTCTCCTCCCCTTCTCCTGGCCCGTCTGTCGTCCCCTCCCCCATCCTTGGAAGCCCCTCAAGGGCGACTCCTTCCACCCGAGGACATACATCTTCTGGCCCCAGGAAGGCGACCCAGAAGACCAGGGGGGTGTCTGATGGTGTCCAGGACCAGTTGGCAAGGGATCACGCCAGACAGACAGAACAAATGGGGGCCATAGCGGACCACTTGCAGAAAGTGTCGGACAGCCTGGGCTCCGTTGCCAACCTCAGCAACGCAGTGCAGGATGTCAGCTCTAATTGCGCTGCAGTGGTCACCACTTTGGGGGAGGTGCAGGGGGATATCCAGCACCTCACTGCAGCCGTCCAGGCCAACACTGCTGCCATCCATGGGAACAGTGCTGCCATCCGGGAGCAGGGGAGGCTGAGTCGGCGGGCCCAGCATTACCAGATGACCCGTCAGCTCCGGATGCAGGCCCAGACCAACAGTTATCTTGGACGGATAGCCAGGGCCTTGGAGGGCACGCAGGCCACACCTGCCAGGAGTGGCCCACCTGGGGATCAGCCACCTCCAGATGCCCCCCCACCCCCACCCACTCCATCCAGGCAGCTGCGGAGCCAGAGAGGGGCCCCCAGAAGAAGCCCCCGGCATCCCCGATGAGGCCTTTTTTTTGTGGCTGGTTTTATATTATTATTTTTCACATACTCAGGTCATGAGTTTATTTTTTATTTTTCTCAGGTTATGAGATTATTTTTCTTTTATTGATCAGGATATGATCTTTCTAATTTATTTTTGTACTGCACACGGTCAGGAGTGCAGGGGACAGTGTGAATGGTGTGTGAATGTGAGAGGGTGGCACTCCTGAAAGTAAGGGGTGTCACCCTCGGCCGTGGTGGTGAAGTGAACCCCACGGCTGAATGAATGATGTGTGAAAGGTGTGTGAATGGACAGTGACATCATTGGGGCCTTGACGCTGGCGTTACTGCTCCCAACTCCTACATGCTGGACTTGGGCTAATCCAATGCGATGTGGATGTGGTGTGTGTGATCTAGGGACATCAGTGGTGTACACGCGTGCATTGTCTGTGTAATTAATGTTTTGGTTTAGTGTCCAAAGATGCCTACGGCGAGGACCCTCCTGACTGCTCTTCCATCAGCAGACTGGGTGTCCTCTGGCAGGGGGGGACTGTGTGGGTCGGGGGTCAGGTCATCACGTATGTCAATATGCAGGCCTTTTTTCATAGCAAAGTTATGTAGTATGCAACATGCACCGATGATCTGACACACAAAGGTAGGGGAATACAATAGGGCCCCCCCAGACTTATCCAGGCAGCGGAAACGGGACTTCAGGAGCCCAAATGTTTGCTCCACCACTGCACGGGTTTTGATGTGTGCTTCATTGTATTTTCTCTCTCCTCTGGTTTGGGGGTTCCGGAAAGGAGTCATTAGATGGGGTCCCAGTGCATATGCAGAGTCACCTGTAAGGGAAAAGACAGGAGAATGTTAGTCATGCATGTGCGATTTCTGTTGTGCATGACGGGAGGGGATAGTCATGCCTGACTCCCATGTCACTCACCAACCAGCCAGCTGTCCCCATACATGTTCTGGTTAAATTCTGCTGGGATGGGACTCTGACGGTATATGAAACTGTCATGGCTGGACCCGGGGTGTTTGGCACGGACGTGCCATATGAGGCGTTGGGCATCGGCTATCACCTGTACGTTGATGGAATGCCAATGCTTCCGATTGCGGTATATGTGCTCTGTGGCACTGGGGGGCTGTAGGGCCACATGTGTGCAATCAATGGCCCCCACAGTGCGTGGGAATCTGGCAATGTTGTAGAAATCTGTCATTGCCTTCAGCCGCAGCTCCTCAGTGGTGGGTCTGATGAACTGGTTGGACATGCGTCTGAGGATTGCAGGGACAACCTGGTGCACACATCTGCTTATGGAGGACTGTGACATCCCAGCCACCACTCCACTTGTACGCTGGAATGATCCACTTGCAAGGAAATGGAGTGTTGCCAGGACCTTCACCAGTGGCTGCACTGCTTGTGATCGGTGTGTTGGGCTGGTGATGTCATCCTGCAGGGTTGTGGTTAGTTCAAGTATTGCAACAGGGCTGAATCTGAAGAGGCGATACACCTCCTCATCCCCCATGCCAAAGAGGTTCATACGTGTGCGGTATATCCTCTCACGTGGCCGCCTTCTTGGTTCCAGGGGACCCATCAGTAGTTCTAGGACCACGAGTGCCCCTGGCATGTTGGCACACAGAGGTGTTGTCCTTGCAAGTGGGGGTGCTCAGCTAGCTCCTATCGTCGGTAACGCTGCTGTAGCTGCTCTCCTGCTGACCTGTGACCGTCTGGAGTAAAGATAAAGCAGCCTTTTGTAGAAATAACTTTGCGCCGGACGGATCAGATACGCGCGGCGCATGTAGCCAGCGTATGGTGCTAATCCGTTCGTGAATTGGGAAAAATCCCTCATTTGCATATTTGCAGGGGAAATCAATAGGCGCGACTGATGCGCCCAGCGAAATTAAGCGCTGACGATACTCTGGCGTCGGAACGTTCCGCCGGTCGCAAATGACCCATTACTGGGCGCATCTAGTTTGGTGGGTACGGGCACATAGAAACGACGGCGCATCATCACAGTTACGCGGCGCATATCGAAATACTCCAGCGCAAGTGTTCCTGAATCTGGCCCTATGGTGAGTATATATGAGATGTAACATCCCCGATGTTCTGATTGTCTATCTCATTTTATTGAGGTTCTAAAATTCCAGGACATTACAAATATCACCGAAATGACACATTTTTGGAAAGTAGACAGTCCAAGCCGTTCAGTAAGAAGTACGAGGAGTTTATTTGAAGTTTGTAATATTTTGCCACTTTTTTGAAACTGAAGAAAGGAAATAAAATTTGATTTTATTAATTAAAGTTGTCACTTTAACGAGTTATTTCTCACACACGGCACAGGATTCCTTACAATTACACCCCAAAACACATTTTTCTCCTCCCCCTGAGTACGGGGATACCACATGTGTGAAATGTTTTGGCCTCCTAGATGCATAGAGAGGCCCAAATTCCAAGGAGCACCTTTTTATGATTTCAAAGTGCGTACATTTTGCATCAAATTTGATTACCAATCACATTTCATGAGGTCCTGAAGTGCCAGGATAGAAGAAACATCTACAAAATGAGGTACGGTGAGATCACAGTTTTTGTAAAAATAAGAAACAAAATTAAATTGTAGAGTATTTTGTTTACTCACAGCTGTTGTATAATAATATATCTCTCATACATAGTATAGGAATGAATAGAATAACACCCCAAAATATTCTCTGATGTTCCTCCGGAGTATGGGGAGTATGGGGATACCACATATTTCAGAAGCCTAGATGCATAGAGGGTCCCAAAATCCAAAGAGCACCTTCAGGCTTTCAAGGGGCATACATTACACATCTATTTCTCTGACTACCTATCACATGTCGGGGGTTCATGGAGTGTCAGGATACTAGGAACTATTGTGTCACAACACATGTGACTTTTTTCCCTTGAGAAAGTCACGTGACCTTTGATGCAATGCTTCGTGAGGAGCCGGTGACGACACTTCAGGTGTTTCGATATCCTGGAGGTGTAATGAGGAGGAGATCTGCTTGCAATTCTAACTGATCGTTCAATATACATTTTTCATCACTGAGCAAATGTGAGGCCGTGTACACACGACCGAGGAACTCGACGAGCCAATTTTCTCCATTGCCATCGAGGAAAAAGAGAACCTGCCCTCTTTTCGGCTCGTCGAGTTTCTTGACAGTTTCCTTGTCGAAAAATGTACACACGACCGGTTTCCTCTTCAAAACACGTCTCCCAACAAGTTTCTTGCTGGATTCTGCCGTGGAAACCGGTCATGTGTACGAGGCCTGAGTGTATTATTTCTTTCTGAGTAAAAGTAATCAGCACTTAGCAATCTTGTGTGATGATGTTTTGTTTATCTTGAGAAAATTTAAATCCGGACAAATGAATTACCTTTGGAGAACTTCAGGCAAACCTTTGAGCCATTACCTGGAATCGAAGTACACATGAGCTAATCTTTGTGAGGATTTCTATCTGAAAGTGCCTTTTGACCCCAAAGGGGGTCTGATTGGAAGGTGAGCCGACACTCCACACTGAGGCGGTGGTGACTCTGTCTGCACTTTTATTATTTTCAGCAAAGACTATCACAAAGCACAAATTGTTTTTCATTCAACATAAAGTTTTTTCAGCAATTATATTTTGCATATAGACTTTTTTGTAGTATCTTATTTAGTGACTTTGTAATATATACCGTATATACTCGAGTATAAGCCAAGTTTTTCAGCCCTTTTTTTAACCCTCCTCTTATGTTAGCTTTCTGTTACTATCCATGATGTTAATGGATCGGTTTTGACCCGCGTCTTAAATCAGTCATAAAATACCCTCTGAACAATTATTTATCATCCAATTTTTTTCTCACCTCTTGGTTACCTTGTTAGGCTTCTTTATACTTGAAAAGATTGGTTTTAATATTTTTAGTGTGACACCTTAGCCCTTTCTTTTGATAGCATAGCTCTCATTTTCAAATAAAAAAAATGGTAAAATAAACCTGTATAATAAAAATGTATTGGTCCTATGTTTCTTTACTTTATTTAGAGAAGCAGACAAGCAGGCAAAGAGATAGGCCCCTCCCTAACTACAGCTCACAGGGTTGAGAGGTGATTGGCTGTCAGTGTTACTAAGCAGAGAGAGTGTTTATGATTTCAGTTTTGGCGCTTATTAGTGTCCTATAATCCTATGTTATAACTGGGTCAGAATTGACCCTAACACCATAAACGTCTTCATTTTCACCACAGTATTTTATAATTTAGTGAAAAGGATTCTTTTTCTATTACATTGTTTAAATAAAGGTTCCTGACAAAGTAAAAAAATCTTGATGCAATAAACAAATTTATGTGATGCTTTATAGACATTCAAAACCTGAAAACGGGTGTATCCAGATACACCGGCGTAATTCGAAATTGCCGCCGGCATATCATTGTTTTCTATTCTGAAAACATGATACGGCGGTTTTATGCTAGGATCCGACTGGTGTAAGTCATTTACACCGTCACATCCTAAATGCAATACTACGCCGGCTGCTAGGTGCCGTTTACGTCGATTTCAGCGCCGAATATGCAAATGAGCAGATACGCCGATTCCTGGACGTTTTTGCGCCGCGTCGACGTAGTTTGCGTACGCGTAAGGTTACCCCTGCTATATGAGGGGTAACCTTACGTCGGTCGGCCATATGCCATGTTAAGTATGGCCGTCGGGACAGTGTCGGGTTTTTCCGTCGTTTACATCATTTACGTAACTCGTCGCGAATAGGGCTTTGCGTTAATTACGTTCACGTCGCAACCAATGTATTTGCGGCGTACTACGGAGCATGCTCAGTGGCCTACGTTTAAGGCCGGCGCATGCGCAGTTCGTTGGGCACGGGGGCGCGCTTAATTTTAATACAAGCCGCCCCCTTTGAATTACGTGGGGATACGTCGGGTCATTTACACTACGCCGCCGCAAATTACGGAGCAAGTGCTTTGAGAATACGGCACTTGCTCCAGTAATTTGCGGTGGCGTCGTGTAAATGACATACGCTACGCCGCGCTCGTAGATACGCTGATCTACGAGAATCTGGCCCACTGTATTCAGTGTTCTGCCAATCACAGTAGTCTTTTCATCCTCGGACAAGAGAATGTCCGTGATTGTCAGAACACTGAACACAGTGTCTGCTGGGAAACTGAGTCAGAGGATGAGAGAACGTCCATGATAGGCAGAACTTTGTCTGCTGAGAAACACCTATCACAGAAAGGATCAGGAGGAGACCACAAGTTTTAAACAATGAATGGGCGCCCGCAGCCTGTCAATTTCAGGTACACTGACAATGGGCACAGTGAGGATGGGCACAGTAAGGTTGCAATGGGCACAGTGATGTTGGCACAGTGAGGTTGCAATGGCACAGTGAGGTTGGCACAGTAATGTTGCAAAGGGCACAGTGTGGTTGTCACAGTGTGGTTGCAATGGGCACAGTGGGGTTGCAATAGGCACAGTGAGGTGTGCAAATGGGCATTGTTGACCCTCTTTTCAGCTTACAGTAGCTGCTGCATTCTCACTCTAGGCTTATACTCTAGTCAATACGTTTTCCCAGTTTTTTGGGGGTGAAATTAGGTACCTTGGCTTATACTCAGGTTGGCTTATACTCGAGTATATACGGTAAGTTTGAACTTTAGCGCACTATTTGTTTAATTTAACAATATAAGACAACTTCAGCTCTGCATGAAGAGAGAACGCTGGACGGGTGAGATAATATCTGATCATTCATTATATTGGAAGGATAAAATAAACTGTGGAAAGATAGAAGAGGGGCTAAACACCCTCTTCCAGAGGCCAGCATTAATCCTATGACAAGTCAGTCCTTATGGAGATCATAATAGTGCAAGGAAGGGGAGACTTGTGACAAGAGAAACTTCTATCCACCAATTGAGAGACCCGAAAGGTAGTATTGTAGTCTCCTTACCACAGAAATGGTGGTCACTCCAGACACAGGGGTTTAAGGTCTCCCTATAGACCCACAGCTGGTGGCCGGGTAATGAAGATATCTAGTATCTCAGGAAGATACAAACAGAAAGGACTCCATAGTGTAGTACTATACGTATTTTTTTTTTTTTTAAAACTTACATTTTATTAATTTTCTAAATTTTCCAGACAAAAAAGAGAACAGACAAAAGAACACAAAAGGACATAAATCATTGCAAAGGATTAGCACTTGACAGGACAACCAGTATTGCCATCAATAAAGCAGGGGGCAAGATATGCAAGACAAGTCATACAGGGCAGTACAAAGCAAAAAGCCTTCTTAAGCAGTCAAAGAGAGGGCCAGGTGTCTTCACCGGCACAATGCACTGCTTGCCAAAGTGTGTTCTAGCGAGCAAAGGAGAAAGAACAGATCAGAAGTAAAGACAAGTCAATAAAGGGAGGAAGAGCAGAGAGAGAGAGGTAAAGAGTAGATAGGCAAAGAGTAGAGAGGAGAAGAAGGGAAAGGACAACCACCCACCCCTGACCCCCCCACTGACCGAAAGACCCGACCAGGCTTACCCCCCCACCACGAATGTGGATCATGCGATCGGGGCCTCCAACACATTCCATAGTTCCCAAACCCGGTTATGAGAATCGAGAGAGTTATTCAGGGATGCCGTCATGTACTCCATCCTCTTAACGTCTCTGATTCTAACAAGGAGGGAGGTTCCTTATTTTTTCATTTCAAGGCCAACCAACCAAGCATCAATATACGTAAATTTAATGAACAAAAAAAGTATTGCACTTACATAAATGTAGTGGAAATTGCGTGGTGTATATCAATAGAGGAGCGTCTCGCCGCGTCTCCTCAAGGCTTCCTCCGCTTGTTTCGCTTGCCCTGTCAGTGTATCTTCGTATGGAGGGGCGTGATGATGTCGGAACTACAGGCCACATCCTACTCATTTCGTCACTAAAAGACGTTGTCTGTGATTGGCTGTTCACAGTGGGGAATTATTTAATCTAAATACATTGTTTTATATTGTTATGTGCCAGCTACATTTTGAGACATTTACACAAGTTCACTCTTATCAGTAATCGATATTTCATATATTAAGTTTTGTTTACATTTATTTCTTCTGTACCTTGTCATTTACATTGGGTTTATTAATTTATTCATCCCTTAATTAGGATTGTTTGATCATTTTTTTTAGCACTGTACCTTATCACTTATCACATTTTCCAAATTTTGTATCCACATTTTTACTACTGGCAGCTATTTTCACTTCAATTATTGTGTACACCCCCCTCTTTTTTTCCCACTTTCTTAGCGCATTGTTCCAATTTTTGCTTTTGTTCAGTTTTTAAAGGGGACGTACCTGTATGTGCTTATGCCCAGCTGTGCCGCTCTGACAATGTATATCGTCGTTAGGTGGTCCTTAAGTGGTTAAATCTAAAGATTTACGGCACTGATGGCCCAGAGAAAAACAATGGAAAAACTCTGCCTCCATGGGAGGTGTCCCGCCGACTGCAGCCTTTTTGTGGTGACAGCTGTTATATAGCCATGGGCGGGACCACCCGGTGACGTAACGGGTGACCCTGCCCTTTCTGATGTCATGTGACACATACCCATTCACATGGGGGGTTTGGGATCTTAGGGGCCCCCTTGTTAAAGGGGCCCTCCAGATTCCGATAAGCCCCCCGTTCTTGACCCCCACAACCACTGGGCAAGGGTGTGGGGATGAGGCCCTTGACTTCAAAGCCCCCTCCCCATGTTGAGGGCATGTGGCCTGGTACCTGCCAGGTTGCATGTTTGGAAAAGGGTCTGGTATAGATATTTTGGGGGACCGCCACGCCATTTTTTTTAAATGGTGCAGGATTTCCATTTAAATCCATACAAAACCTGAAGGGCCTGGTATGGATTTTAGGGGCGACCCCCACGTCATTTAAAAAAAAATAGCTGCAGAGTTCCCCTTACCAATTCCATACACTGTGTTATATGTACTACACTGCCTGCACTGACTGAATATAGAGTATACACTGAATATATAGTCTATGCTAAATGATATCTCTGGCCACACACTATACACAGCCGCTATGTAAGCATCCTTATATAGTGTGGATCGTGGACTTAGTCCCCCTGAGCCATGAATGGTCTAAGGCACCCTGTCCAGGGTATTTAGTAAATATCTCCTAAATGGTGCAAGTTTAGGAGATATTTACAGTACCTACAGGTCATCCTTATTATATGCTTATCTGTAGGTACAATTAACCCCTTCAATACTGGGCACATTTGCCCCTTCCTACCCAGGACAATTTTCAGCTTTCAGCGCTGTCGCACTTTGAATGACAATTGCGCGGTCGTGCATCACTGTACCCATCACTGTACCCAAACAAATATTTTATAATTTCTTCCCGCAAAATAGAGATTTATTTTGGAGGTATTTGATCGCCTCTGGGGGCTTTTATTTTTTGCTAAACAAACTAAAAAAGTTATTTTTTTTTAAATATGTTTTCTTAGTGAAGGAGAAACAATTATTTTATGACAGAAACTGACAGGTGCTGATGAGGCGACACTGATGGGCACTGATAAGGTGGCACTGAATAGGGCAGCACTGATGAGTTGGCACTGATAGCCACTGATGTGTGGAATTGATGGGCACTGATATGCAGCATTGATATTTGGCATTGATGGGCACTGACAGGCGTCACTGATGGACAGCACTGATGAGGAGATACTGACAGGTGTTATTGCTGGGCACTGATTGGCACTGTGGTGTGTTCTGATTGGCACTGTGGTGGGCACTGGGAGACTTTATTGAGGGGCACTGATTGGCAGCTGATTAGCACATCTGTTGGGGGCTTTGCTGATAATCAATGTACTAATTATTAGCACAGACCCCCCTCTGACATGGAAAACCACCAATCGGCTTTTCCTGTTAGCGTGAACCAAGGAGATACGTTTTTTAGTTACTAGGGTTGACTGAGTCATATTGAGAAAATGTAAAGAAAAATAAAGACCAAGAAAAAAAACACAAAGTGATAACCAGTGTAGTCCTTACAGACCTTCAGACCCTAAGGGTGTATTTAACCAATGCAATTAGACCACCCCGACCCCCAACATTAACAATATCTCCCATGAATTCTTGTCAGCCACCAGTTCAACATCCCCCTGGTATCTACCCCTGCAGGATCCTATCTTTAATAAGCTGATGAGGTGCTAAGCCTGGGACATCCAACCAGGCCTGCCACAGTGAATACAATTTACGTGGGGCATTTCTGTGTTGGTATGTAAATTTTTGTCTAATCAATAGTTTATTGATATTTTCCACCAATTGCCCCCTAGTGGGCACCCTGGGGGCAATCCACAGTTGTGCAATTAGCTTATGTACCACATATATACAGATCGCTGTATAAGCCGATGGAGTTAGTATCACCTTGTTCATCGCACCCAGCAGACAAACGACTGGGTCACGTGGTATGGTTATCATATACACCTGGGATATTGTATCTATTACCTGCTTCCAATATCGGAAGAGTTTGGGGCATTTCCACAGCATGTGAATGAGATCGCCGTGATCACGTTCACATTTCGGGCAAGGGGGGTATTGCCAATACCCCATTTGTGTAGTTGCACTGGGGTCCTGTATGCTCTATGCAGTAGATACAAGTGGGACAGTTTCTGAGATGTCTACACCGATACCAAAGGCCTGGCAGAAAGGCAAAGATCCCATGTCTCCCCATCAATGGTTCCCACGTCCCTTTCCCAACCATTCCTGCAGGGTAGCCTGACGGGGTCTTGTATGGGACTAAGGAGGATATTATAGCACCTAGAGATCATACACTTTTTATCGTCTTCCACAAGTATCCTTTGTATCAGCACATGGTCAGCTAGCTCATTACTGGTTTCTTATGCCGCGTACACACAACCTTTTTTAATGTCCTAGAAAAAAAACAAAAATTTTCTCGACGTGATTCTTGTCAAGCCGGCCTTGCCTACACACAATTGTAAAAAAAAAAAATGCTTGAGCAAAGCGTGGTGACGTACAACGCGTACCATAGCACGATAAAGGGGAAGTTCAATTCAGAAGGCGCCACCCTTTGGGCTGCTTTTGCTGATTTTGTGTTAGTAAAAGTTTTGGTGAGAGACAATTCGCGCTTTTCAGTCTATTACAGCGTGACTAATGTGCGATCTCCATTACAAACGCTACTTTTACCAGAAAGAGCGCTCCCGTCTCATAACTTGCTTCTGAGCATCCCGTCGTTAAAGCCCACATACGACCGCTTTTCACCACGTGAGCATGTTCTAAATTTTTAATGCCCATTTTTCATGTCGAGAAAAATGCTCTGGGGCCCACACACGATCGTTTTTAATGAGCATTTTAAAAAATGGCATCTTTCACGTCATGAAAAACGTGTGTACACGGCCTAAGATTCATTTCTTATGGACTTTAATGGGATTCATATTCGCGATTTGTGAGATTTTATACACTGAACCCAGGTGCATTCCATTCATCCCTATTCTTACCCCAAACACATGTACTGTATAATGTGCATTTCATGCAATGCGCTGGTGTGAATGGGCCCTTAATATTACAGGGTGGGGTGTAGTCACACTCACAATACAATACAGGTACGAGACATTTAAGAACTGGAGCAGAACTCAGAATTAGAGTGGAGAGGTCTCATCAACGTATTCCTTAATATGACTAAAAAGCCAGATCTGCTTTATTCAGGACTAGTGTTGCTCACGAATATTCGCATTGCGAATATTCGCTACGAATATTGCATATTCGAGTATTCGCGAATAACGCGAATATCGCGGCGAATATTCGCTATTTCGAATATTCGAATGTTTTAAATTTTTTTTTGGAACAGATCACATCCTAGAGATCCCCATCGACGTCTAAAAGCATTGCTGGTATGATTAGAGACCTTGGGCCGAGTAGCTGCAGCGCTCATTTTATATTGCCGAAAAATCGCAATGCGATTATTCGGTAATAGCGATATCGCGCGATTATTTTATATTGTAATATATCACGAATATTCTGAGCCAATCAGAGTGCTCCATTCCGCATTTCTCGAAATTTCGCAATTATTGTGTATTGTAATATATCACGAATATTCTGAGCCAATCAGAGTGCTCCTTCCGCATTTCTCGAATATTCGCAATTATTGTGTATTGTAATATATCACGAATATTCTGAGCCAATCAGAGTGCTCCTTCCGCATTTCTCGAATATTCGCAATTATTGTGTATTGTAATATATCACGAATATTCTGAGCCAATCACAGTGCTCCTTCCGCATTTCTCGAATATTCGCAATTATTTTGTATTGTAATATATCACGAATATTCTGAGCCAATCAGAGTGCTCCATTCCGCATTTCTCGAATATTCGCAATTATTTTATATTGTAATATATCACGAATATTCTGAGCCAATCAGAGTGCTCCATTCCGCATTTCTCGAATATTCGCAATTATTTTATATTGTAATATATCACGAATATTCTGAGCCAATCAGAGTGCTCCATTCCGCATTTCTTGAATATTCGCATTCGCAATTCGCAATTCGCAATTCGCAAAAATTCGCGAAAATTCGCGAAAATTCGCAATCATTTAATTTCCAAAAAATATCACGAATATTTGTATTTAGCGAATATATGTCGAATATTCGACTATATATTCGAGATATATCGCGAATTCGAATATGGCATATTCTGCTCAACACTATTCAGGACCCCCCCCCGTGACAAAAATCTCTATTAGAGAGATAAAAATATGAATTTTAGCCCCATTGGCCCCTAGGTGTGGATGACATCACCATCCGTCTGGTGATATTCGGGGAATTCTCCTGTGCTGTGTTGGGGTGTTTCCTCATGACATTGGTGATCCTCATTAGACATGCGCACTGCCAAAAAATGTGTTTGTTTTCGTTTTAAAATATTTTTTTCCAGGTCATTAGTTATAATTGAAATTCGTTATTTTGAGAAAACAATGAAAATTCAAAGATAAGAATGAAAATACAAAAAATAGCTAACTAACTAATAATGATAATAATAATAATAACAACTATCTAATAGGGTTGAGCGAACCGGGTTCGGTACGGACTTTGTGTTTTTCCCAAACCCGGACCCGAATAATTGGTAAAAGTTCGGGTCCGGGTTCGGAGTTCAGGAAAAAAAATGAGCGGAGGTCCCCGCAAATTCAATAACCAAACCCTTTAGGTCTGGTATGGATAGTAAGGGGAACCCCGCTGTCAATTTAAAAAAAATGACGTGGGGTTCCCCCCAAATATCCATAACCAGACCCTTCAGGTCTGGTGTGGAATTTAAGGGGAACTCCACCACAAATTTAAAAAAAATAGCGTGGAGTCCCCCCTAAAATCCACACCAGACCCCTTATCCGAGCACGTTGACCTGGCCGGCCGCAGAAAAGAGGGGGGGGAGAGTGTGCCCCCCCCCTCCTGAACCGCACCAGGCCACATGCCCTCAACATTGGGAGGGTGCTTTGTGGGGCCCCCAAAGCACCTTGTCCCCATGTTGATGGGGACAAGGGTCTCTTCCCCACAACCCTTGCCCGGTGGTTGTGGGGGTATGCACATAAAATCCCCCTCTCCAAAATTTTAAGGCCACCCTACCTCCACATAAATACAAGTACTCACATAAACGCATGCGTTGGGGGCACATATGTGCTAGAACGCTAATTGTGATACACATTACATATCACTGCACACGCCAGAGTGAGGGCAATAGTTTTAACGCCAGAGTGAGGGCAATAGTTTTAACGCCAGAGTGAGGGCAATAATTCTAGTGCCAGAGTGAGGGCAATAGTTCTAGGGCCAGAGCTCCTCCTGGCCTATGGAAAATACAGGGTACTGGAGTGTGTCACCATTTCAGGGACACACGCAATTTTATGGTTTGACATGTTGGGTATCTATTTACCTAGCGCAGCCACATCTTTTATATTTCAATTTTTTTTTGTATTTGTTACTACTATATTGTGTTTCCTAGACCTTTGCGCTAATATTGTGTAACATAAAAAAATTGGAACTACTGCTATTTTATTCTCTATGGTGTCTGCTTTCAGAAAATATATGCAGTAATGTTTGGAGGGTTTTATTTAATCTTCAGAGCTAAAATATCTTTTTTTAACCCCTTGATGTGATCATAACACAAATATGTGGCCCTACTACCCTGGGATTTTTTCCATGGGGCCACATATTTGCTTATTTCCCTTTGTGCTGGGAGTGCGCCGCACAGTGTGCTTCCAGCACAGGGACTGAGAGAACTTGCAATTCTGGGTCACCGGATGGCTGTGGTAGCCTCTGATTGGCTCCCACTGAGTTATCAGTCACTATCAAGCCAGCCCTTGTGTTTCTCTCTGTGAATGGAAAGGAGAGATACAATGAATCGTTGCCTCTCATTGCATAGAGAGAAAAAAAAGTGTGTGTTAAATTAATAAAAAATAAAAAAATATGAATAAAAAGGTCATTATATTTTGGGCAGGATTTTTTTTTACAAACAAAGCATAACATACACACATGTGGTGTCACTGAGATTGGGGGGAAAAATACTGCGCTAAGTGAACAATTACAAAAAGCAGCACCTAAAAAGTGATATACACACAAAAAATACAATGGAAAAAATGTAGTTGCACTGCGATAAAGTATATAAACAAATTACTACAACAAGTGGTAATAAAACACATAAATGAAACTATAACAAATTAAGTTCAGTGAAGTCCAAGAAAACACAAATAGTGCAAAATCTTCTAGAAAACCACCACCAAAAGTGAAGACACCTTTAGGAATGCAGGCTTATCAGATGGCAAGCAAGGATAGCTTGCGGCTGTAAACCCCAGCCCGGGCCTTTAGCATAAGCTGCAGCACTCGACAATGAAGGCAATCAATGAATCCTGTTGGACGATGGTGGTCAGTTCCAGGCACAGTTGAACAATGTTATTTTTCAAGAGTGAATATTCAATTGCGCTGACAATTGGAGACCTGTCCAGCCAGGCCAGCAGATTCTTAGCAGCACCAATCAGATCCACCGCGGGATGCGCAAATTTTCTGCCTCAAGACCGTAATTCTGGTGATCAACTGCTCATCAGTCCAGACTGATGAGCAGTCTGGACTGGAACTGACCACCATCGTCCAACAGGATTCATTGATTGCCTTCATTGGCGAGTGCTGCAGCTTATGCTAAATTGCCCGGGCTGGGGTTTACAGCCGCAAGCTATCCTTGCTTGCCATCTGATAAGCCTGCATTCCTGATGGTGTCTTCACTTTTGGTGGTGGTTTTATTCAATTTTTGAACCCCTAGAAGATTTTGCACTGTTTGTGTTTTCCATCACTGAGATTGTCAGGAGCAGGAAATGTCATTTTGGGTTGTTTTTTGGTGGTAGGTTATGGTGGTAACAAGAAAGATACAGCTACATTTAGATACGCCGCATAACTTCTAAGCTGCGCCGGCGTATACGTTTTCTGTATTCAGAGAACAAGGTACGCCAGATTTTTCCTAAGATACAAGCGGCGTAAGTCACTTACGCCGTCGTATCTTAGTTGCATATTTACGCTGGCCGCTAGGTGGCGCTTCTGTAGATTTACGGGTTAAATAACTGATTCACGAACGTACTTGCGCCGGTCGTCGTATTTTACGTTTGCGTAAGTGTAAGTCCGGCGTAAAGTTCTCCCTGCAATATGAGGCGTACGTAATGTTAAGTATGGACGTCGGGCCAGTGTCAAATTTTCCATCGTTTACATTGTTTGCGTAAATCGTTTGCGAATAGGGCTTTGCGTAAATTACGTCACATCGAAAAAACAATGAGTATTTGCGCCAAAATTTGGAGCATGCGCACTGGGATACGTCCACAGACGGCGCATGCACAGTTAAAAAAAAAACGACAAAAACGTGGGGTCACAACACTTTTCCATAAAACACAGCCATCTCATGCACATTTGAATTACTCGGGCTTACGCCGGCCCATTTACGCTACGACACTGTAACTTAGCTTGGTGAATACAGCACTTGCCTCGCTAATTTTCGGCGGCGTAGTGTAAACAAGATACGCTACGCCCACACAAACATACGGTGGGCTTTATGAATCTGGCCCAAAATGTTCTAAGGTTTTCTAGGTGTGTGCCTGATTAACATAAGAGCAAAACTCAATGCATCTGTCCATTCCATTCCTATTTTCTCACAGAATTTAGCATTATATCTTTTTAATTTTATACCAACTTGTGAGATGAAGTGAGGGATGAAACTGATGAGCTTTTTCACAAACGTTTTCGTTGCAACTTAGCTGCTACCTGTTAACATTCCCCCTTATACTGGAGCTGAAGGCTGAGAATCCTCTGTTGGTAGGGATGAGCTTCGAGTTCGAGTCAAACTCATGTTCGACTCGAACATTGCCTGTTCGACGAACAACGAACAATTTGGGGTGTTTGCATCAAATTCGAAAAGCCGCGGAACACCCTGTTGAAGTCTATGGGAGAAATCTAAAGTGCTAATTTTAAAGTCTAATATGCAAGTTATTGTCCTAAAAAGTGTATGGGGACCCGGGTCCTGCCCCAGGGGACAGGTATCAATGCAAAAAAAGGTTTAAAAACTGCAATTTTTTTGGGAGCAGTGAATTTAATAATGATTAAAGTGAAACAATAAAAGTGAAATATTCCTTTAAATTTTGTACTGGTGGGGGGGTGTAAAGTAAGCATGTGAAATAGCACATGTTTCCCGTACTTAGAACTGTCACTGCACAAAGTGTCATTTAAAAAATCACTTGCGGCTCTAATGAATTGTGGGCTCCCGGCAATTCAGAGAATTCATTCATAAAAAAAAAACGTGGGGTCCCCCAAATTCAAATACCAGGCACTGCAGGTCTGGTATGGATCTTAAGGGGAACCCTGCCATCAATTTATAAAAAAAAATGACGTGGGGTTCCCCCCAAATATCCATTCCAGTCGCTTCAGGTCTGGTGTGTATTTTAAGGGGAACTCCACCCCATTTTTTTTTTGAAATGGCATGGAGTTCCCTCAAAAATCCACACTAGACCCCTTATCTGAGCACGTTAACCTGGTCGGCCACAGAAAAGAGGGGGGGACAGAGTGCGGCCCCACTCTCCTTGACCGGCCAGGGTTGTGGGGATGAGGCACTTGTACCCATCATCATCTGGACATCCTCCCCATGTTTAGGGCATGTGGCCTGGTACGGTTCAGGAGGGGGCCGCACTCTGTCCCCCCTCTTTTCTAAGGCTGGCCAGGTTAATGTGCTTGGATAACGGGTCTGGTGTGGATTTTTGGGGGAACTCCATGCCATTTTTTTTTAAATTTGGGGTGGAGTTCCCTTTCAAATCCACACCAGACCTGAAGGGTCTGGAATGGATATTTGGGGGGAACCCTGCATCATTTTTTTTAAATTGATGGAGGTGTTCCCCTTAATATCCATACCAGACCTGAAGGGCCTGGTAATTAAATTTGGGGGGCCCCCACGCTTTTTTTTACTGAATTCTCTCCAAATTGCCGGGAGCCGACAATTTATTATAGCCGCAAGTGAATTTTTAAATGACTTTTTTCTTTAAGAAATGACACTTTGTGCAGAGACAGTTCTAAGTACGGAAAACATGCGCTATTTCACATGCTGACTTTACACCCCCCTAGGTATGAAATTGAAAGGAATATTTCACTTTTATTGTTTCACTTTAATCATTATTAAATTTACTGCTCCCGAAAAAACTGCCATTTTTAAAACTTTTTTTGCATTGATACATGTCCCCTGGGGCAGGACCCAGGTCCCCAAACACTTTTTAGGACAATAACGAGCATATTACACTTTAAAATTAGCACTTAAGATTTCAAATGTTTGAGTCCCATAGACTTTAACAGAGTTCTAAAGTTCACACAAACTTTTGGTGTTTTCGCAGGTTCTGGTGCGAACCGACTCTGTCTCTGACTTTGATCTAAAAGCTTTGCCATATTCAGAACACTGATAAGGTTTCTCTCCAGTATGACCCCTCTGGTGAGTGATAAGGCTTGTCTTCTGTGTAAAAGCTTTATCACATTCTGAACACTGATACAGCTTCTCTCCAGTGTGAATCATCTGGTGTGTGATAAGATGTGACTTCACTTTAAAAGCTTTATCACATTCAGAACACTGATATGGCTTCTCTTCAGTGTGAATCCTCTGGTGTATGATAAGCAATTTCTTTACTGTAAATGCTTTGTCACATTCAAAACACTGATATGGCTTCTCTCCTGTGTGAATCCTCTGGTGTATGATAAGCTCTGATCTCCCAGTAAAAGCTCTGCCACATTCAGAGCACTGATATGGCTTTTCTCCAGTATGAACCCTCTGGTGTCCAATAAGGGTTGACTTCACTGTAAAAGCTTTGTCACATTCAGAACATTTATATGGCTTCTCTCCTGTGTGAATCCTCTGGTGTATGATAAGCTCTGACTTCCCAGTAAAAGCTCTGCCACATTCAGAGCACTGATATGGCTTCTCTCCAGTATGAACCCTCTGGTGTCCAATAAGGGCTGACTTCACTTTAAAAGCTTTGTCACATTCAGAACATTGATATTGCTTCTCTCCGGTGTGGCCCCTCTGGTGGCTGATAAGATGTGACTTTGTTTTAAAAGCTTTATCACATTCAGAACACTGATGTGGTTTCTGTCCAGTGTGAACCATCTGGTGTATGGTAAGACCTGACTTTGATGTAAAACCTTTACAACATTCAGAACACTGATATGGCTTCTCTCCAGTGTGGCCCCTCTGGTGGCTGATAAGGTATGGCTTTGATGTAAAATCTTTTCCACATTCAGAACATTGATACGGCTTCTCTCCAGTATGAAGCCTCTGGTGTATGATAAGGTATGGCTTTGATGTAAAAGCGTTGTCACATTCAGAACATGGATACGGTTTCCCTTCAGTATGAACCCTCTGGTGTTTGATAAGATATGACTTTGATGTAAAAGCATTGTCACATTCAGAACATGGATACGGTTTCCCTTCAGTGTGAATCATCTGGTGTTTGATAAGTTTTAACTTCCATGGGAAAACTTTGCTGCATTCAGAGCATTGAAATGACTTCTCTCTTTTGTGGTATTTCTGGTGTCTGATAAGATCTTTCTTTTCTATAAAAGATTTTTTACAATAACATGAAAACGGCCTCTCCCCGATGCCAACCATCCTGTATCTGATATTATCTGACTTTATTCTAAAGGCTTTGTCTCCTCAGGAACACTGAAAATCTGGATCTATGTTGAAGATTATCCAAAATCCTTATGAAATTTAGAATACTGATATGGCTTGTGTCCTGTGTGAATCCTCCTGTGATCTGTAATAAAGCCTTTCTGTCAGAACACTCATATGTCTCACCACCAGGGGGACTCAGTTGTGTTCAGAAAGAAGCACTTTGTTCATCAATCCACCTAAAAAAAAAAATCAATAAAAATTAATTTAACAGCCAGAATTCTATAAATATATATAAATTTGAGCGGTTTTCTATTTGGTAATCTTTATTATTAACCACTTGTCACCCGCCATCAAAAGACGGAAGGAGGAAGACTCTATTATCCTGGGTGGACATCATATGAGTTTGAGCCTTTAAAAACCACTAGGGTCACAGAGGACCCAGTTACCAAGGACCCGGTGCGCGTGCCCCGCGGCCGTGATGGCCGCTGGGCACCCGCGGTTGCTTAGTAGCTGAGCAGGAAAGTGGATCTGTGTGTGTAAACACACAGATCCACATCCTGTCAGGGAGAGGGGACCGATGGTGTGTCCCTTGTATATAGGGACAACCATCGGTCACCTCCCCCACAGTAAGAATCACTAATTAGGGAATACATTAACCCTTTCCTCGCCCCCTAGTATTAACCCCTTACCTGCCAGTCACATTTATACAGTAATCGATGCATTTTTATAGCGGGGATCGCTGTATAACTGTGAGGCGCCGTACACACGGCAGAGAACCTCGACGGGCAGAACACATCGTTCCGCCCGTCGAGGTTCTCTCCCGGCTGTCGAATTCGGCGACCCGCCCGTCGGGAATGGCAACCAGCCATTCTTCCAGGCGGGCCGTCGAGGAAATAGAGAGCGTGCTCTCTATTTCGGCTCGACGGGCTTCCCGACGGGAAGCTCGCTGAGACCGTACACACGGCCGAGGTCCTCGCTGGAATGTGCATTCCAGCGAGGTTCTCGCTGATTTTCAGCGAGAACCTCGGCCGTGTGTACGGCGCCTGAATGGTCTCAAAAATGTGTCAAGTATGCGCCACAATATCGCAGTCACGATAAAAATTGCCGATCGTCGCCATTACTAGTAAAAAAAAAAAAAAATGCTATCAATCTATTCCCTATCTTGTAGACGCTATGGCCCAGATTCACAGAGCGATTACTCCTGTCTAACTGGTGTTAGACAGGAGTAATTTCAAATTTTGCGCCGTATCACTAGTTTGAATCCTCAAACCATGATACGGCGGCTTCGGGCTTCGATCCGAGAGGCTTACGTCTTCGGAGCATGGAGCATGCGCAGGTCGATCGCCACGGGAACGCGCCTATTTTAAATGCTTCACGCCCCCTACTCGCGTAGATGGCTTGCGCCGGGGGAAATACACTACGCAGCCGTAGTTTACTGGACAAAATCTACCGGGATTCTGTTACAGTCACTAAACTCTGGATAAAAAACTTAATGGTACTCCAGTTTGAGAGGTTTCTCAGTATAAACCACAACTGCACTCTCTTGTAGGAACAGAAAGTTAAGGGTTTAAATCATCACAACCTCTATGTAGGAACCAACCCTGAGTGTGTGAACTCAGTCAAAGTATAAATGATCATAAGTATGATGATTTAGGAACAATACGTATCTCAGGCTAGTAAAAGGTTAATGTGAGCCTATATGTGAGCCTATATCACAATGATAGTGTATAAACAGAAATCAGGGAGTATCCACAAAGACAGTCTTTATGCAAGAATCTTCAGTAATGCAGATCTAATTATCAATAAGGAATCAATTGTATACAACTGATAGCACATAGAGGATTGGGGGATGCCAGAGCCCAAACCTGATACCAGTTCTTAACAACCTAACATACAGATTACTTGCGGTTCAGATGAGGGTCATTAGAGTGTCAGTTCTTGTTCCTCAGAAGCAGCTTGTAGTAGGAGAGATCCTAGGAGGCTGTGTACAGGTGCTGGTTAGATCCAGATAGCAGCAATGTGGAAATCCTCCCTGTGATTCAGCAGGGAGGCAGGTGCCCAACAAAATAGTGGAACACCCTGCCATCATTCCTGGGGTTTTAAATAGCCTGCGCGGCGCGGGAGAAGGCGCATCGCGCTGAGGCGCACTTCCGCGTTCCAGCGTGGAACGCACAACAGAGCGCACCGGAAGTGACGCGCAGGAGTCAGTGCAAACGTCTGGGGATAATACAATCTCTGTGGCTTTACAGAGAGGAACGCCAATGGTGTTACAGATTCCACGTAGAGCCAGGTGAAATACGGCGGCGTAGAGTATTTCTGATACTCTACGCGAATCTAATTGTATGTGAATCTGGGCCTATAATTTTTACGCAAACCAATCAATAAACTATACACTTATACATATTTTTGGTAAAACAATCGCAATAAGAATACGCATCGGCCTAAACTAAGGAAAAAAATTGTTTATAAAAAAAATGGATATTTATTATAGCTACTGTAAAAAAAAATAATAATATTGGGCCGGATCCACGTACCTTGGCGTATATTTGTGTGGGCGTAGCATATCTTGTTTACGCTACGCTGCTGCAACTTAGAGAGGCAAGTGCCATATTCACAAAGCACTTGCGTCCTAAGTTACGGCGGGATAGTGTAAATGGGCCGGCGTAAGCCTGCGTAATTCAAAGTAGGCTTGGAGTGGGCGTGTTGTATGGTAATCAACCATGACCCCACGTAATAGACATTTCTAACGAACAGCGCATGCACTGTCCGTGGATGTATCACAGTGTGCATGCTCAAAATTACGCCGCAAATACTCATTGGTTTCGACGTAAACATAACTTACGACGGAAAATTTGACGCTGTCCCGATGTCCATACTAAACATTGCGTACGCCTCATATAGCAGGGGTAACTTTACGCCGGAAAAAGCCTTACGCAAACAACATGAAAAAATGCGCCGGGCGCAAGTACGTTCGTGATTCGGCGTATCTAGCTCATTTGCATATTCATGAATATTGCATATTCGTGAAATATATACGGAAGCGCCCCTAGCGGCCAGCGTAAATATGCAACCAAGATATGACGGCATAAGAGACTTACGCCGGTCGCATGTTGGAAAAATTTAGGCATAAATGCCTTTCAGAATTGCCGTAAAGATGTGACAGCAGAGATTTGAAGATACGGCGGCGTATATGGAGAGACGCCGCCGTAAAAGTTTTGTGGATCTGGTCCCACGTGTTTTTTTTTTTTTCAAACTTTCCCTCTTCTTTTGTTTATAGTGCAAGAAAGAAAAACTGCAGAAGCGATCAAATACCACCAAAATAAAGCTCTATTTGTGGGGGGGGGGGGGAAATTATAAAAAAAAATTCATTCAAAGTGGGAGGCGGCGTACACACGATCGGACATATCCGATGAAAACGGTCCTTGGACCGTTTTCAGCGGACATATCCCCTCGTGTGTACGCGGCCTGAGAGCATTGAAAGCTGAAAATTGGTCTGGGCAGGAAGGGGGTGAAAGTGCCCTGTAGGCAAGTTGTTAATATATTTTGTTTAAATGCACCATACTTGTTTTTAATATTAATAAAGGGCCTTATATTATTTATACTATGCCTATTGGCTGGTATAATTGACAGCTTATTACAATGTTCTGCAGGAGAATATAATTTTTATATATTTTTTGGACCCATGAAGAATTGTGCTGCATTTATCTCCACAGAAAATTGTATGATAAATCAGAGTCGTGGTTTTTCAGACCTGTGATATGGGAAGTATAGGGATCTGGTGAAGCTGCTGTTTTTTTTACCACTTATGCCGCGTACACACGATCGGACATTCCGACAACAAAATCATGGATTGTTTTTCCGAAGGATTTTCGCTCACACTTGTCTTGCACGCGGTCACACAAATGTTGTCGGAATTTCCAAACGTCAAGAACGCGGTGACGTACAACACTACGACAAGCCGACAAGAACTTTTGTTGTCGGAAAAATTGAGAACCAGCTCTCAAATATTTGTGGTCAGAAATTCCAACAGAAAATGTCCGATAGAGCCTGCACATGGTCGGAATATCCGAAGAAAAGCTCCCATCAAACATTTGTTGTTGGAAATTCCGACCGTGTGTATGCGGCATAAGGCTTCCTGCGCTGGATGAGGAGAGCGCCCCCGTATGACCTGCTAGAAGAATTTCTAGTTGGATTCTTGAAAAAAAACATAATGAAGGTGAAAATGCCAAATGATGAGGATACACATACAGTATGTCTCTGTAACTGCCAGGTACGTTTTTGGCACAGGTACATAGACAGTGTTTTTCTCTTTTGGATCAGACCCCCCAGTGAATTTAAGAATTTTGCAAAGTTATTAGATGATCTTAATTTGAGGAATAAATATAAATGTAGCAAACTTGTGGTAAATGTCTTGGACTTCTAAATAATGGTAACAAAAGAAGGTAAGGTTGTCAACACAACATAGCCAGGGCTGGACTGGGACAAAAATTTGGCCCTGGACTTCATCCAGACTGGCCCACTTTGACAGGTCTCTCCCACAGCGGCTGGACAACTCCCACACCCCCCCGGCCACCCAAGCCCCCTCTCCCCCTTCACTAGCCACTAGCCGTTCTACTTTATTAGAGTAGAACGACTGGTACTCTTATAGGCAGTACCTTATGGGACAAGATTAGGCAGAAGTAAGAAACTCCAGGCCATAGCTGTTGGGTCAGCTGTCTGTCCCCTCCCCCATGCTCCTCTGTCGTCCCCCCTGCTTCTCTGGTCCTCCCCCTGCTTCTTTGTTCCCCTCAGGTGAGCGCTGTGGGCAGGGAGAGGAGGTGAGCGCTGCAGGAAGGGAGAGACAGAGGAGCAGAGGGGGGCAGCGGTCCGCTGTCACTGACGCCGGCCCACTGAGCCATCGGCCCACCGGGAAACTCCCTGTAGTCCCAATGGCCAGTCCATCCCTGAACATAGCGAATAGTAAGTCTATAGAGAGCTCATCTAAGGCTCCTTAGATAGTTCTACTTTTTGGCTCCTCACACCACACTCATCATCCCAGGAATTCGGAATATTGTTGTAGCCAAGCATTGGCTTTGTGCTTCTGCCACTGCGGGACACTCTTTACAGAAGACCGCATTGAGTTTCTTTACCCTACTACCCAACATGGGCATTATTGCATTAATTCTTGACTGCAGAGGGAGAGAATCCTATACATCCTATCCTATTCTGAAAGCAGGGGATTGTGGGACATGTAGTCTGGAAAGCTGGCATTTCAATGGACCTAATGCTGCTGAAAACTACAAGTTCCATCTGGCTGGAGAGAAAAAATTATTCTGGGTGAGCAGATACATAGAACGGTCCGAGAAGGGGTTCACTCTCTTGGGACACGGGACCTACAGCTTCAGAAGTGGGAGGCTTCCACTTTATCACTTCAATGCCAGGCACACCCCTCCCATGCCCAGGCCAATTTTCAGATTTCAGCACTGTCACACTTTGAATGACAGTTGGGTGGTCATGCGACACTGTACCCATTTGACATTTTTATCTTTTTTACACACAAATAGAGCTTTCTGTTGATATTTGATCCCTATCCCTAATGGGTTTTTATTTTTTGCTAAACAAATAAGTAAAAAAAATATAGTTTTTCTTTGTTTCTTTTAGAGTGGGTTCACACTAAGGCGACACGACTCCGGGGGCGGATCTGCAAGTCATCCTGAGGACGACTTCAGAGGCGATTTGCAAAATGACTTCTGTATAGAAGTCAATGCAAGTCACCCGAGCCGCCCCCAAAGTCA
The DNA here is from genome assembly GCA_029574335.1 of Rana kukunoris. Taxonomy (NCBI): domain Eukaryota; kingdom Metazoa; phylum Chordata; class Amphibia; order Anura; family Ranidae; genus Rana; species Rana kukunoris. Next base: position 255,682 of record CM056050.1, on the reverse strand, counting down.
TACAGGAACCAAATTTTTAAGTTGGAGCGACTTGCGTTGCTCCTATTAGAACGGTTCCATTACATTGCATGGGACGCGACTCGTCAAGCGGCTGAGCCACCTGTCGCGTCGCCCCAGTGTGAACTGGTTCTTATAGAATTTTGTAATAAACTCCTTAACTGATGGGCACTGATGAGGAGGCACTCATATACAGGACTGATGGGCACTATTAGGGATGGGCACTATTATTTCTATGCCTATTGGCTGATATAATTAACAGCTTATTACAATTTTCTGCAGGAAAATATCATTTTTATTTTTATATTTTTTTTGGTCCCATGAAGAATTTTCTCTCCTCAGTAAATTGTATGATACTGTAAATCAGAGTCGTGGTTTTTCAGACCCGTGATATGGGAACTATAGGGATCTGGTGAAGCTGCTGTTTGTTTTTATCACTTATGCCGTACACACAATCGAACATTCCGACAACAAAACCGTGGATTGTTTTTCCTGGCGGATTTTCGCTCACACTTGTCTTGCATACACACGGTCACACAAATGTTGTCGGAAATTCCAAACATCAAGAACGTGGTGACGTACAACACTACGACAAGCTGACAAGAACTTTTGTTGTTGGAAAAATTGAGAACCAGCTCTCAAATATTTGTGGTTGGAAATTTTGACAGTAAATGTCCGATGGAGGCTACACACGAATATCTGACAAAAAACTCCCATTGAACATTTGTTGTTGGAAATTTTAACCGTGTGTATGCGGCATAAGGTTTCCTGCACTGGATGAGGAGAGCGCCCCCGTATGACCTGCTAGAAGAATTCCTAGTTGGATTCTTGAAAAAAATAATGAGACAATGAAGGTGAAAATGCCAAATGATGAGGATACACGTACAGTATGTCTATGTAACTGCCAGGTACGTTTTTGATAGCTGATCACAAGGTATAGAGCCTATGTCATAGGCTCTTTACCTTGATTGGAGATGCAGTGTGTGTTGGCACGCACCCTGTACTACCGATCGGGACGCACAAATAGCTTGTTTTGCCAGACGTCATATGACATCCAGTGAGAACGGGGAGCCACCGCCCGGCTGTGATTTTTCTACAGGCCAGGCGGGATGTGGCATATTGTTAATCTATTGTATAAATACATTTTAATGTATAAGAATATTTATCATAATAAGGACAGAGACAGCTAAGAAGGCAATGTTCATGTGAAAGATGTTTGATGAATTTGTTTATCTAGCTCCACCTTATAGAGGTCGGTGTAAAAATCTTCATTGTGACAATTATCCACACATTTAGAAGGGAAATTGATGTATTTTCTCTGATATGTAGTTCCCGTATCGTCAGCGCCACCTAGGGGCCATTATGTGTTTTTTTTTTAAACACATAGTGAAATAAAATGCATAATAACCACTGGGTGGCGATAGAGAAACATAAGAAAATTAGGGATGATTACACGAATAATAATACAGACATTATTAATAAATAATATCAATATTATGAAACCACTCCTACTTCTCACCGCTCTTTTAGTCAGCAATGAAATGCAAAACACACTGCAGGTGAAAAACAAGGATTATAAAGTACAAAGAATTAACCGCAACAGACAAGGAAATATTATTTCTATTACAGAGAAACAATAAGAACTTCTAAGAGGCACAAAACCACAGTGGTCATTAGAAGGGAAAAAAACACCATCTGTTGTTACAGACTATGGTATCGGGGTACAGGGATGTGGGGGGTCAGACAACACACGGGGGATCACCTTCTGTTGTATATCCACAGAAATCACCAACCACGCTGGCAGATTGTCAGGAGGACCCCAAGTTCCCACCCCAGACAGGGGTAACAGCTGTATAACAGCACACACACTCTATTATCCCACCACTGCCACACACATGACAAGGAGGGAAGCCCCACGGGAACTAGAAAACCAGGAGAGGACCTTGTTTGGTGGAGGAGGGAATGAGAGGGAGATTATTGGTAGCCAGTAATACCAGCTGTGATAGACTTGGCACAGCCTGCAATACCTCTGATCCCCACTAGATGGAGACTCCACACATATCTAGCTGGCTGACCACACAGACTAAAGCAGTCTAGTAATCAGCACACACTTCTGGGGTTTCTCAGGCTCACTTACAAGCTAGAATCCTTGTGTTACTCAGTCTTTCCACTATCCATGTACACCCCCCACACCAGACACACACAACTGGGGGGCAGTGTGGGGACAGGGGGGAAGTGGGGTGAACAGGGAGGCATTTTGGGGAACAGAGAAGTGGGGGTGGAGGGGACAGGTGGGCAGTGTGAGGTAGGTGGTAGGAAAAATGGCAACAGTCCATGCTCATTGTGGGGAGATATCTTCTATTGTTATGAGCTCATTTAAAAAAAATGGTGATCACTGAGAGGAAATGTGGGACATTAGTACTCAGTGTGAGAAAGGGGAATGGAGGTGCTCAGTGAGGAGTGTGGGGGGGCAGAGGTGCTCAGTAAAGTAACAAGTGGTACTGGACTGGTGCTCAGTGGTGGGGTAGGGAGCAGTGGAGGGACAGAGGGGTGGACAGGGGGCAGTAGGGGAACACATGGGAGGACAGGGGGCAGTAGGGGGACACATGGGAGGACAGGGGGCAGTAGCGGGACACATGGGAAGACAGGGGGCAGTAGGGGGACACACGGGAAGACAGGGGGCAGTAGGGGAACACATGGGGAATACAAGGGGGCAGTAGGGGGACACATGGGAAGACAGGGGGCAGTAGGGGGACACATGGGAAGACAGGGGGCAGTAGGGGGACACACGGGAAGACAGGGGGCAGTAGGGGAACACATGGGGAATACAAGGGGGCAGAGGTGTGTAGGGGTACAGAGTGGTGGATAGGGGGTAGTGGGGAGACAGAGGAGTGTTCAGGGGGGCAGTAGACAAACTAAGGGGAGAGGGGGCAGTTGGGGGAGACACAAGGCTGAACAGGGGAGCGTGGGGGCACAGGGGAAGTGGAGGGACACAGGGGGATATGGGGGACAGACAGTTGGATAGGGGGACAGTGGAAAGACAGGGGGCAGTGGGGGAACAGAGGAGTGGACAGAGGATCAGTGGGAGGACAGAGGTGTGAATGGGTTGCAGTGGGATAGATTGGGAGATGAATACCTGGCTGATGATGTCCTGTTCCAGGGGTTGATGCAGAGCTCCTCTGATGAGTCTTCTATGGTTGGGGTCCTCTCGGATGGTCCCTCTTGACTCCTCTGAGGAGTCTTCTATGGTCGGGTGACGTCTGACTCTTCCCAGCACGGTGACTGGACATGAAGGGGAAAATCTCTCCCAACTCTCGGCTTCTCTTCCTCCGGCTCACAAGTGTCCACAATCAGGGGAAAGTTCTCCTCCGTGTCCCCGATGGAAGATGGAGGCTTCTTGTCCTGGCTGAGAGGTGTGAGGGACGTTCTGTGTCTGCACTACGGATCTGGGAAGACTCCAATCACATTGTGAGCCAGCTTCCTCACAGGGGCCCCTCCCCCACAGATGTCCTGGGGCCATGCTGACTACAAAGAGTGTGAGGGAGGGGATATTCACAAAGATGACCCCCTCCCCTATTCTCTAGGATGACACAATAGAATCTCATTCCAGAATTATCATATGAAGAAGATTTGTTGGATGTTCTTCTGGTTAGTGGAGGTGAAATCAACCCCATACAAAGCCCTCCCTGACTTCTCACCCCTCCCCCATACACAGCCCTTCCCAGCTTCTCACCCCTCCCCCATACATAGCCCTCCCCAACTTCTCACCACTCCCCCATACACAGCCTTTCCCAGCTTCTCACCCCTCCCCCATACACAGCCCTTACCGAACTTCTCACGCCTCCCCATACACAGTTCTTCCCAGCTTATCACCCCTCCCCCATACACAGCCCTCCCCAGCTTCTCACCCCTCCCCCATACACAGCCCTCCCCGACTTCTCACCCCTCCCCCATACACAGCCCTCCCCAGCTTCTCACCCCTCCCCATACACATATATTTATATAAACATTTTACCACGACTGATCCTGTGAACTTATTACTCAAAAAACAAACAAAAAGTATGTACATGTGTCTATGATTATTTATTAATGTGCAAACAATCAACAAATAATGTGCAATAAATACCAATACAGTGCCCTGTGCCAAACTATAACATATGGATTTATCCAAAATCCCCCAAAAATTCAAATATAATACTATTACAATCCACAGATTGAATGTGCTCCAAGAAAGCAAGAAAAATGTATTGTATATGAAAATATATATATATTGTAGTAGTCTGGTACCCCAGGGATGTGGTGACTCAGGGTTCTCAGCCGGTCTGGTTGAGGGGCTCCAGGAAACTAGTAATTTACAGAGGAAACTGGCGTTTCAGTTTTCTCATTTTAATAAAGTCCACTTTGGGATCTGGAGCCCGGGGATTTCAAAGAGATCTGGGTGGGATGAAATCCCCAGTCCTGAGTCCAGATTTTCAAGGTTTCCAGCACACAGACTGGTCAGGTGTGTGCTGGCCTACTTATGGACACCTGACAATGATTCTGGGCTCCACCCTCCCGAGGAGTCCAGGCATGCAAGGGAGAGGAGGAAGGTGAAGCAGTGGCTGTTACTGTCTCTGTGTGAGGATAGACGCTGTACGCGTTGAAGGGCTATTGAAGCCGCGTGCATCCAGGACCGTGAGTCTGGAGGAGGTGATGGTTTGAGGAACCAGTACCTGTAGCCGCAGTGCTGTTAAAGAGAGGCCAGGTGGGCTGTTATTTTCAGTTGTCGATGAATAACGTTTAAACCCCTGCGTGGGATTCCTCAATGGACTGTTTTTGTTTCGTTTTCCTCATCTAATAAACGTGGGCTACCAGGCCCTTAACACCATATGCCTGTTTGGTGTGGACTCACTACCCAAAAACGCATCTGCCACAAGAGCTAAACACCCCCAATATCACAATATATATATATATATATATATATATATATATATATATATATAAGGTAACAAGATATATAGGTGCTAAGAAAGTCCTTAACCACTTGACCACTGGGCACTTAAACCCCCTTCCTAACCAGACCAATTTCAGCTTTCGGTGCTCTCACAATTTGAATGACAATTACTCAGTCATACAACATTGTACCCATTTGAAATTTGTGTCCTTTTTTTCACACAAATAGAGCTTTCTTTTGGTGGTATTTGATCACCTCTGTGGTTTTTTTATTTTTTGCGCTATAAAAGAAAAACGACTGAAAATTCTGTAAAAAAAAAAAAACTTGTTTCTGTCATTCTAGCGGGTTATTTCTCACACCCAGCATATGCAGACCACAAATTACACCCCAAAACACATTCTGCTATTCCTCCCGAGTATGGCGATACCCCATGTGTGAGACTTTTACACAGTGTGGCCACATACAGAGGCCCAACATGCAGGGAGCACCTTCACATGTGTGAGACTTTTACACGGCGTGGCCACATACAGAGGCCCAACATGCAGGGAGCACCTTCACATGTGTGAGACTTTTACACGGCGTGGCCACATACAGAGGCCCAACATGCAGGGAGCACCTTCACATGTGTGAGACTTTTACACAGCGTGGCCACATACAGAGGCCCAACGTGCAGGGAGCACCTTCACATGTGTGAGACTTTTACACGGCGTGGCCACATACAGAGGCCCAACGTGCAGGGAGCACCTTCACATGTGTGAGACTTTTACACAGCGTGGCCACATACAGAGGCCCAACGTGCAGGGAGCACCTTCACATGTGTGAGACTTTTACACAGCGTGGCCACATACAGAGGCCCAACATGCAGGGAGCACCTTCACATGTGTGAGACTTTTACACAGCGTGGCCACATACAGAGACCCAACATGCAGGGAGCATCTTCACATGTGTGAGACTTGTACACGGCGTGGCCACATACAGAGGCCCAACATGCAGGGAGCACCATCACATGTGTGAGACTTTTACACAGCGTGGCCACATACAGAGGCCCAACATGCAGGGAGCACCATCAGGCGTTCTGGAACACCCAGGCCAATTCTGACATTTCTCTCCTACATGTAAAAATCATCATTTATTTGCTAGAAAATTACATAGAACCCCAAAACATTATATATGTTTTTTTAGCAAAGACCCTAGAGAATACAATGGCGGCCGTTACAACTTTTTATCTCGCGTGGTATTTTCGCAGACATTTTTTGAACGCATGTTTTTTTTAAAAAAAACTGTTGTGTGCTTAAAACAAAACAGTAAAGTTAGCCCAATTTTTTTTCATAATGTGAAAGATGAAGTTACGCTGAGTAAATAGATACCCAACATGTCACACTTCAAAATTGCGCACACTCGTGGAATGACGCCAAACTTCGCTACTTAAAAATCCCCATAGGCGACGCTTTAATTACTTTTACTGGTTACATGTTTTTAGTTACGGAGGAGGTCTAGGGCCAAAATGATTGCTCTCGCTCTAACGTTCGCAGAGATACCTCACATGTGTAGCTTGAACACCGTTTTCATATGTGGGCGGGACTTATGTATGCGTTCGCATCTGCATGCGGGGACAGGGGTGCTTTAAAAGAAAAGAAATTATTGTTCATTTTACTTTATTTACTTGATTGACACTTTTTCCCCCAAAAATAATTTTTTGTATCACTTTTATTCCTATTATAAGGAATGTAAACATTCCTTGTAATAGGAATATAGCATGACAGGTCCTCTTTACAGTGAGATATGGGGGAGGGGTCAATAAGACCCCACATCTCACCTCTAGGCTGGGAAAAATATATCCTGGCTTCGATCGTAGCGGTGAGTCTGTAAAAGCATCGGAGGGGGGCAGGAGGGGGGACGTATTGCAGAGTATTGGGGTATTGCAGAGTATTGGGGTATTTCAGAGTATCGCGCAGGGTATTGCAGAGTATTGCGCAAGGTATTGCAGAGTATTGCGCAAGGTATTGCAAAGTATTGCGCAAGGTATTGCAGAGTATTGCGCAGGGTATTGCAAAGTATTGCGCAGGGTATTGCAGAGTATTGGGGTATTGCAGAGTATCGCGCAGGGTATTGCAGAGTATCACGCGGGGTATTGCAGAATATTGGGGTATTGCAGAGTATCACGCGGGGTATTGCAGGTTATTGCAGAGTATTGGGGTATTGCAGAGTATTGCGCAGGGTATTGCAGAGTATTGGGGTATTACAGAGTATTGGGGTATTGCAGAGTATTGGGGTATTGCAGAGTATTGCGCAGGGTATTGCAGAGTATTGCAGAGTATTGGGGTATTGCTGACTATTGGGCAGGGTATTGCTAAGTATTGCGCAGGGTATTGCTGAGTACTGGGGTATTGCTGAGTATTGGGGTATTGCAGAGTATTGCGCAGGGTATTGCTGAGTATTAGAGTATTGCGCAGGGTATTGCTGAGTATTGGGGTATTGCTGAGAATTGGGGTATTGCAGATTATTGGGGTATTACAGAGTATTGCACAGGGTATTGCTGAGTACTGGGGTATTGCTGAGTATTGGGGTATTGCAGGGTATTGCTGAGTATTGGGCTATTGCTGAGTATTAGAGTATTGCGCAGGGTATTGCTGAGTACTGGGGTATTGCTAAGTATTGGGGTATTGCAGAGTATTGCGCAGGGATGGCTGTGCTGGGATGGATGGATCTGTGACTGCATTTGTCACAGATCCAGCGCTGCTGCTGCCTCCGCTCCCCCCCTTTCCTCTCACACTGTACCGAACATTTGATGACGCCGGTTTGTTTACAAGTGATCGCGCCGTCGTTCGACGGCGCGATCACGTGGTAAACGGCCGCTATCAGCTGCAATTTACCGTGATCCGTGATGCGCCAGGTCTTCTAGACCCCCTGGGACGCGCTCGCGGAAGTGCACGAGGATGTCCCAGGGACGTCGTGTCACAGTAACTCGACCGCGCTGTAGCAGTATTTTTGCTATAGCGCGGTCGGCAAGTGGTTAAACAGGGGCATGTAATTACATTTCTTGATATAATATTTCACAGCAGGGCCCATTCTTGTGCCCACCAAGAGTAACTGTGAGGGGTTACAGTGTTCTGGTACCACCAACACCTAAGGCACAATTTTCTGAAGAGTATATAGGGCAGGCCGTATAGTATATATACTGCTTTTCAGAGTATAAAGTGCCTGGGTGCCCTCCCATGCCATTTTTTTTAAAATTGTGCTGTTGGGTTCCCCTTAATATCCATACCAGACCCAAAGGGCCTGGTAATGGACGGGGGGGGCATGCTATTTTTCCCAATGATTTTCATCTATATTGCCGGGACCTGACAATACATCCGCAAGCCACAAGCAGTTTTAAATGAATTTTTTCCTTTAGAAATGTAATTTTGCTGCAGGGACTGTTCTAAAAATGGGAAACATGCGCTACTTACTATAGACACCCCCAGGCACAATATTTAAATGAATATTTCACATTTATTGTTTCACTTTAAGCATTATTAAAATTGCTCATGAAAAAAACTGCAGTTTTTAAAACTTTTCTTTGTATTGATACATGTGCCCTGGGGCAGGACCCGGGTCCCCAAACACTTTTTATGGCAATAACTTGCATATTAGCCTTTAAAATTAGCACTTTTGATTTTTCACATTTGTATCCCATAGACTTTAACAGTGTTCACATGTTCGAACAAACTTTTTGCCTGTTTGCATGTTCTGGTGCGAACCCAACCAGGGGATGTTCTATTCATCCCTAGAAATTACAGCGGAGACACGAGGATCCAGACAGTTTTGGGGAAATAACACCGGATCTCAATCCTCCTGAGAAGTTCCTAAAAAGAGAAGTGTCATTGGGATTCCATGGCATGACTTTATCTGAATATTAGGAGGCACAGCGTATCCCAAGGGGGCTCCGAGGTAAACTGACCCCACCTTTGTTTGCAGACAGGGAGGAGGACAATGGTCTGTTTGCATAAGTCCTAAACAAAAGCTCCATTGTTCTCCGAGTTTCTAAGAAGAAGCTGCTCTGGCTGCACAGATCACACCAGTGGGGTCTACACTGCAGTCTGTATTGTAAGCCGAGCAGCTGAAGGGGTTCAAAGTCTAAACGTCTACTAATCAGACGTGATCTCGGGGGGTCACCTACACAACATTCTCACCTCGTCCATCTAGACGGGTCACTAGAACTTCTTCTACAGACTCCGACCCATCACTTCCCTCCTCTGCTAGAGGCACTTTATTAGGATCTATAGAGGGACAACACCGGCCTGGTTTTCTACATCGGAATGAAGGAAACAGCAGAGATACGGCCACAGAGGAGATAGGAAACATCAACTCTACAACAAGTCATCTGCCACTCAGCCAACCTTCCCAACAGAGGATTCCTCATCAACAGAAAGAGACGCAATTCTCACCTTCTCCTCCGCTCAACTGACATCGGGTAAGATGGACCTTCTGGGGAAAGGTTTGGCCTTTACTTCTAAAGTTCTAATGAAGAAGTTTTTGTTGGCACAGGACTTGTAGAGATATTTTAGGAATATTGATAGATTGAAGGTAGATTATTCTCCGAGAGGCGATATTGAGGGATCATCTGTAGTAACACCACTGAGTAGGTCTGTCTTAGGTTTACAGACACAATAGAAGTTCCCATCCCCCACTACATATGCAGCAGCAGAAATGTCTCTTCATTGGGATAATAAAGATGGGAAAGTATTACAGGATATAATCGGGAACTATGGGGTCCTCTCCTAATAATGTAACCATTGAAGAGAAAGGGGCATTGCCATCATTAGCAGCAAGGTGAGATATAACAATGAAGTCAGCTGATAAGGGGGGATGGGTTGTCATTTTGGACACGGTGTTCCATCAGATAAGGTGACCCATCAGAATTGGTAACAGAAGTGCCGTTCCGTCGCCGCCATCTTGCTACACCCCGCACTCCTCCAGAGAAACGATACACAGAGTGACCTGGGGGGATTGTACTGAGGAACAGACTGACCTGAGGGGATTGTACTGGGAAACAGACTGACCTGGGGGGATTGTACTGGGGAACAGACTGACCTGAGGGGATTGTACTGGGGAACAGACTGACCTGGGGGGATTGTACTGGGGAATAGACTGACCTGGGGGGATTTGTAGTGGGGACCAGACTGACCTGGGGGGATTTGTAGTGGGGACCAGACTGACCTGGGGGGATTTGTAGTGGGGACCAGACTGACCTGGGGGATTGTACTGGGGAACAGACTGACTTGGGGGGATTGTACTGGGGAATAGACTGACCTGTGGATTGTACTGGGGAACAGACTGACCTGGGGGATTGTACTGGGAAACGGACTGACCTGGGGGATTGTACTGGGGAACTGACTGACCTGGGGGATTGTACTGGGAAACAGACTGACCTGGGGGATTGTACTGGGAAACAGACTGACCTGGGGGGATTGTACTGGGGAACCGACTGACTTGGGGGGATTGTACTGGGAACAGACTGACCTGGGGGGATTGTACTGGGGATCCGACTGACTTGGGGGGATTGTACTGGGAACAGACTGACCTGGGGGATTGTACTGGGGAACCGACTGACCTGGGGGGATTGTACTGGGAACAGACTGACCTGGGGGGATTGTACTGGGGAACAGACTGACCTTTCAGCCACACCCAGTGTTCATCACAGCATCACATTGCTCCTCTTCTTGGGGCACACAAAAGGGTGTCCCGGTCTTTTACATTTCTATAATGTATACTGCAAATAAAAAAATGCAGTGTGCCCTTAAAGTGTTGGGGTTTGGCTTGACAAAAAGGTGACAACCCCATTTTTACACCCAACAGAGTTTTGCATCTCACAGTTATTTTTATTAGAAAACTCGGCTTATATACTGAAATACAGGATGGAGAAATCTGACGACAGATCCTTCTGATTTGACAGGTTTGCCAATCTGACAGAACAGTGCTGCTTTTATAATTCAACATGTAAACAGTCCGAAGATTTCCAAATCCCGTATTTCACCGTATAAGCTCTGTTTCCTGGTAAAAATAAGTGTGAGATGCAAAACTTCGGGGGGCGTACCAAGATGTCCGCTTTTCCCCTTTCTCCGTGTATCCTTACTGTGGAGGAGCACGGGGTGCAGCAAGATACATCACTTCCGTTACCAATTCTGATGGGTCACCTAATCTGACGGAACACCGGCATATGATGACAATGAGGTCATGTGACAATGATCTGATTTTATAGGAGAAATTGTCAGGCCCTGTATTAGGTCTACAGAGAACATTGGGATCTATTTTAGATGGAGGGATGAAGAAGGGGGTCATTTCAGAGTATTTATGGACACAACACCCCATTACTCTGCTATTATATACACTACCTAAGATACAGACACCTCCAATCTGCCCGCCAGGTAGGTCAGTAGTGGGGGAGGGGAATCTTTATATTTTCCAGCAGCTTTACCTGATAAGGTGATATCACCTCTGATACAGGAAAGTAAAGCCTATGTTGGGGTTCAGCAGATTTGTTTAGTAAGATTAGATCTCTATTCCTTGGAGATTTGGACATTTATGGAAGGATCAGGTAAGGATTGGTTGGTGTTCCCCTGTAGGGTGCCATGGGCTCTCCTTAGGTCGGTGGTGTTGGGGTCTCTGTGTTTGGTATTGGAGACGTTCTGTAAGGTGCTCCTCAATGCTTTGTGTGACAGGAGTGACTTTGGGTTGGGGGTTTAGGGAACTCGCCACACTAGAACCTTGTAAAATGTATATAATGTGGGCTGCCCCATGCTGTTGAAATATCTGCTGTGATTGGGGGGGGGTGTGACTATTCTATTGTTCTATTGTGGATGCCTAGACTATTATGGGATGTGCAAGTGTGTTTGCTGTGAGGAAAAAGGGAGGGGGGATTCCTCCAACCCCCCTGCTGATGAGACTCTGTATTGAGAAGGTTGAACACACCAGACCTGTGCGGCACCACTTTACTTCAGGGTCTTTAGAGAGCCTCCTTTGCATCAGGGTTCACAGAGAGCCCCCCTTACATCAGGGTCCCCAGAGAGCCCCTCTTTACATCAGGATCGCCAGAGAATCCCCTTTTACATCAGGGTCCCCAGAGAGCACCCCTTACATCAGGGTCCCCAGAGAGCCTCTTCCCTACATCAGGGTCCCCAGAAAGACCCCTTCCATGCATCAGGGTTCCCAGAGAGCCACCATTACATCAGGGTCCCCAGAGAGTCCCTACTTACATCAGGGTCCCTAGAGAGCCCCTCTTTACATCAGAGTCTCCAGAGGGCCTCCCCCTACACCAGGGCCCCCAGAGATCCCCTTACATACATCAGGGTCCCCAGAGAGCCGCCCTTACATCAGGGTCCCCAGAGAGCCCCTCTTTACATCACAGTCCCCAAAGAGCCTCTGCCTTACATTAGGGTCCCCATAGAGCTCCACTTACTTCAGGGTCCCCAGAGAGCCTCCTCCTTACACCAGTTTCCCCAGAGAACCCCCTTACATCAGGTTCCCCAGAGAGCCCCTCTTTACATCAGAGTCTCCAGAGAGCCCCTCCTTACATCAGGATCCCCAGAGAATCCACTTTTACATCAGGATCCCCAGAGAATCTACTTTTACATCAGGGTCCCCAGAGATCACCCCTTACATCAGGGTGCCCAGAGAGCACCCCTTTACATCATGGTCCCCAGAGAGCCCCTCTTTACATCAGAGTCTCCAGAGAGCCCCTCCTTACATCAGGATCCCCAGAGAATCCACTTTTACACCAGGGTCCCCAGAGATCACCCCTTACATCAGGGTCCCCAGAGAGCACCCCTTACATCAGGGTCCCCAGAGAGCACCTCTTTATATCATGGTCCCCAGAGAGCACTCCAACTTACAACAGGGTCCCCAGAGATTTCCCTCTTACATCAGGGTCCCCAGAGAGCCCATTTCCATACATCAGGGTCCCAGATAATCATTAAGTGATAATGTGAGGGGAAGGTGGGAGGACACACCTGATCCACACAGAATCTGAATATAAATGTACACATGGGGCCAGATTCAGGTAGAGTTAGGCTGGAGTATCAGTGATACTCCAGCCTAACTGTCGCTTTAAGCCGGCGTTTTTGTTTTCTGTAAGCAGAAAACAAGAAACGCCGGGTTGGAGTTCCGATGCGAGCAGCGTAATTGATTTTCGCCATCGCATCGTTACTTCAACTTAAAAATGGCGCCGGGTGCGTTCCCGCTGATTAACGCTGAAAAAATATGTTAATGAGCGGGAATCGGAAATTTACGAAGTTTTCGGGCGCAACGCAGGGACTTTACGACGTTTCCGTAAGCGATACGCGGCGTATAGATAAAGCAGCCCCCTAGTGGAGTATCCTATGTTAGGTATAGCCGTCGTCATCGCGTCGAAAAAAAAATTGCGTCGCTTGCGTAAAAAGTTCATGAATGGGAATGTGACGTCATTGACGTTCACTGACAGAATTTGGAGCATGCGCACTGGGATGCATTGACACTCGACGCATGCGCAGTACGTTCGCCGCAGGATCGCGCTTAGTTTAAATAATACACGCCCTGTACCCTTCCAATTTGAATTCCGCCGGCTCATTTTCGATACGCTGCCGCAACTTTAGGAGCAAGTGCTTCATGAATAACAGCACTTGCTCCTAAAATTTCGGCAGAGTAACGTAAATGAGAAGCGTTACTCCAGAGCAAAGATGCTCCCATCTACCTGAATCTGGCCCATAGAAAAAGTGTAAGGAGTAAATGTTACAAAGTGCTTGTATCTGAAAATGTGTCCTGCCCCAAGTGAACAAATGTCCCGAGATGTCGGGGGTGATAACCCCTGAAATGGGTGTTTATTACTAAAATTGGCAATGTAAAAAGTGACCAAGTGGCCAATAATAAATGCAAAGAGGGGAAAAAATAAAATATGTGAACAGAAAATACTACAACAAAAACTTCCTGGTGAAGGGCGATTGCCTGAGAGAACAAAATTCAGAGTGTCTCTGCAGTGGAGACATGGGAATTACAATGCTGGACGTTGAACGCTATAAATACCCAAGATGGTGGGCGGGTCCCCGCCAACGTCATGCAAGCACCAATGGGGAGTTTAGGCCGATACGTATTCTTTGACATATTTTTGGTAAAAAAATCTCAATAAGCGTTTATTGGGCGTCTATTGGTCGGTTTGCGCAAAAGTTATATAGCCAGATTCAGAAAGACTTATGCCGACGTATCTATGCGCTGATTCTTTAAATCAGATACGCCTGAATTTTGCCAAGATACGACCGATGTCCTCTAGGGGCGCTTCCGCTGATTTACGCGTTGAATATGTAAATGAGCAAGATACACCGATTGACAAACGTACTTGCGCCCGTCACTGTAATCTATGCTGTTTACGTAAGGCGTTTTTCTGGCGTAAAGATAAACCACCAAAAAGGTGGCGCATCCCATGCAAAGGTATGGACGTCGGAACAGCCGTAGTTTTTTACGTAGTTTATGTAAGTCGTACGTTAATGGGGCTGGGCGTAAGTTACGTTCACGTCGTAGGCAGTGTTCGACGTATCTTAGGCATTCTATCCGACATGATTCAGAGCATGCGCACTGGTATACGTCCACGGACAGCACATGCGCCGTTCGTTCAGCCCATCATTTGCATGGCGTCACGGTTCATTTTAATACAACACGCCCACTGCCTTGCTGCTTTGAATAATGGCGGGCTTACGCCGGCCCATTTACGCTACGCCACCGTAACTTAGGGAGCAAGTGCGTTGTGAATACTGTACTTGCGTCTCTATGTTACGTCGGTGTAGCGCATATGAGATGCGATACGCCCGCCTAAAGATACGCCATCTTTCTGAATCTGGCTAATAGTGTCTACAAAATAGGGGATAGTTTTATGGCATTTGTATTAATATTTTTTTTACTAGTAATGGCGGCGATCAGCGTTTTTTATCGTGACTAGAGACCGACCGATATGTGGTTTTCTCTGGTCGATGCTGATATTTAGAAATCTGGGAGGCCGATGGCCGATAGATAATGCCGATATTTGCAGTCGACATTTTAGCCCAATTTTTTTACTTTTTTGGTGGCACTGGCTTGTGGCACTGGATGTCACTAATTGCCACTGGAAGATGGCACTAGCAGAAGGCACTGATTGGCACTGGCAGGTTGCACTGGATGGCACTGAAAGATGCTACTAGCAGATGGCACTGATTGCCAAGTGGCACTTATTGGCACTGGCAGGTGGCACTAATGGACACTGGCAGGTGGCACTGATTGGCAGATGGCACTGGTTGGCACTGGCAGGTGGCACTGGCAGGTGGCACTGGTGCAACAAAAAAAATGGTGTCACCCCCCTTAGTACAGACCCCCTCTCCCTCCAGTATAGACACCCCCGCCCCCGTAGTAC
Organism: Rana kukunoris; assembly: GCA_029574335.1. NCBI lineage: Eukaryota > Metazoa > Chordata > Amphibia > Anura > Ranidae > Rana > Rana kukunoris. The sequence continues at coordinate 240,362 of CM056050.1, read as the reverse complement.
AGACACCCTCCTCCTCTGTCAGCGTAAACAAAGAGGAGGGCCGCTGCACTGGGTGTACCAAGATAGCCGCGGCTCCAGATCCGCGGATTGCTGCCGTGGTCACATCATCAGGAAAGACAGCGGCTTCGGCCTAGCTCCGGATCCGTGGCACCGCTATAGGCCATGTAAAATATCAGCCTAATTTGGATAAAAATCACCCGATGCCGATTTCTCCAAACGGCCAACTATCAGCCGATATATCGGTCAACCTATAATCGTGACTGCAACATTATAGTGGACACATCGGACACTTTTACACATTTTTGGGACCATTGTCATTTTTACAGCGATCAGTGCTATAAAAATGCACTAATTACTGTGAAAATGACACCGGCAGTAAAGGGGTTAACCACTAGGGGGCGCTAAGGGGCTTAAGTGTGCCCTAGTGTGTGATTCTTACTATGGGGGGTGTGGCTGGGGTGACACGTCACTGATCGTTCTTCCCTATGACAGAGAACAGACGACCACTGACACTAGGAAGAACGACAAAAGGTTTGTTTACACTCACCTCTCCCCGTTCTTCAGCTCTGTGATCCGATCTCGGGAAACCGGCGGCAATCGGTTTTGCGGGTCCCCCGCGGGCACGGTCATGGAGCTCAGGACCAGGTCATGATCCGGTCGCGACCCAAGGCTGGGCTCTTAAAGGCAACGTACCTGTATGTGCTTATGCCCAGCCGTGCCGCCCTGCCGACATATATTGTCGTTCAGCGGTCCTTAATCGGTTAAACAACAAATAATATATATATTTTTTTAAAAAGGTAACAATTGACAAGTACATATCAATACAGTTTTATGGACACAGCACTGTAGAATGGAGTTCCCAACATGTTTTGCCCCTATGTCGGGCTTCTTCAGGGGATGCTGTCCAATTAGAGGTACAAGTTTTCTAAACACTGATCGCCACCATTACTAGTAAAAACAAATATTAATAAAAATGCCATGAAACTATCCCCTATGTTGTAGATGCTATAACTTTTGCACAAACCAATCAATAAACGCCTATTGTGATTTTTTTTTACCAAAAATAGGTAGAAGTATACGTATCGGCCTAAATTGAGGGAACAAATATATATTTTTTGGGGATATTTATTATAGCAAAAAGTAAAAAATATTGATTTTTTTTTTTCAAAATCGTGACTTTTTCAAAACAAAAGTTTATAGTGCAAAAAATAAAAATTGCAGAGGGGATGAAATACCACCTAAAGAAAGCTCTATCTGTGGGGAAAAAAGGATGCCAATTTTGTTTGGGAGCCACGTCGCACGACCGCGCAATTGTCAGTTAAACCAACGCAGTGCCGAATCGCAAAAAGGGGTCAGGTCCTTTACCTGCATAATGGTCCGGGTCTTTAGCAGTTAACTGACAATTGAAAATCCGTATCGGTGAACATCTGAGGGACATCAAGGGACCTCCTGGAGAAAGAAAAAGAGAATATTTTAGCACAATATTTTAGGAAAATCCATGCGGGACAAAGAGACGACCTGAAACTGAAGGGGATCTTTTCCCTAACTATCCCCCTAGGAGATGAGCCTTTGATAGGATACAATGTAAAGAAAAATACTGGATCTAAAATCTCAGCACTTTAATACCAAAAGGCCTGAAAACCGGTAAGAACAGTAAGCCTGAGAAATACCTGTGATCAGCAGGAGGGGGGATGACCTCTCTCACTGCTTCTAAACGTGATCCAGTGGCTAATCAGCTGCTCAGATTGCTTTTATGAGAAACAGAATTGCCGGCTTCAGCCATAACCCCATAAACCACTTCAAAACTGCAACATATATATATATTGGGCCAGATTCTCGTAGATCTGCGTATCTGTTGCGTAGCGTATCCCATTTATGCTACGCCTCCGCACTTTTTACGGGCAAGTGCTGTATTCTCAAAGCACTTGCTCCGTAATTTGCGGCTGCGTAGCGTTAATGGGCCGGCGTAAGGGCGCGTAATTCAAAGTAGGAAGGAGGGGGCGTGCTGTATTAAAATTAAGAACACCCCCCGCACCAAACGAACTGCGCATGCGCCGGCCGGAAATGTAGCCCACTGCGCATGCTCCATAGTATTGATTTAAGACGGCAACGTAATTTACACACAGCCCTATTCGCGACGAGTTATGTAAACAACGGAAAAACACGACGCTGTCCCGATTTCCATACTTAACATGGCTTAAGCCGGACCTACACAAGGTTACCCCTCATATAGCAGGGGTAACTTTACGCTTATGCAAACTACGTAAAGTACGCCGACGGCGCGCAAATTCATTTGGGAATCGGCGTATCATGCTCATTTGCATATTCAATGCTGAAATCAATGGGAACGCCACCTAGCGGCCAGCGTAGAATTACATCTAAGATCCGACGGTGTAAGTGACTTACGTCAGTCGGATCTACGCCAAATCTATGCGTAACTGATTCTAAGAATCAGTCGCATAGATACACAGGGCAAGAAACAGAGATACGATGGTGTATCTGGAGATACACCGTCGTATCTATTTTGAGAATCTGGCCCATTGTGTTTGGCAAGTGGATTTTGCATTTATTGATGAGGCAATTATTAACCACTTCCCTACTGCACACCTTCATATGACATCGCTGACTTTCGGGGGGATATCTGAATGATGGATGCAGCTACAGGCATCATTCAGATATCATTCTTAGCAGCCGGCAATTATGTGCATGATAAGAATGATCATAGCGGAATTTCTGTCACTTGATCATTCTTATAGGCGACAGGAGGGGACGTTCACCCCCTCCCGCCGCCATCTAGTGCTTCTCCGAGCTCTCCCGTGCCATCAGGGGCCTGGAGAAAGAATTGGCCGGTGCAAAATGGTCACCAGTCATCTCTATGGCCGTCGGAGGCCCGGGAGTGTCGTTATGATGTCACGCCTGGGTTCCCAGATGTAAACAAAGACGCAATCGCGGCTGTCAACATGAGATATGTGATTTTTTTCTCAATCTTATGCTTTCCAGCCTGGAGGAGAGATGTGGGGGGAGGGGAAGGTCTTATTGACCCTGCATCTCTCCATAAAGAGGACCTGTCACAAGGGATGTTTACATTAAAAGTGATCCAAACAATTAAAAAAAAAGTGTAAAAAAAATCATCAACATCATCTTTCACAATAAACAAAAGAATTGGGATAACTTCACTGTTTTGTTGTTTTTTAATTCATGAAAACTTTTTTTTTGTAAAGGCATTTGAAAAATGATTGCTCAAATACCATGTGAGATACAAAGTTGCAATGACCACCAATGTATTCCATAGGGATAGGGTGTCTGCTAAACAAGATAGATATATATATATATATATATATATATATATATATATATATATATATATATATATATATATATATAATGTTTGGGGGTTCTGAGTAATTTTCTAGCAAATAAGTTATGATTTTTACATAAAGGAGAGAAGTGCCGGAATAGGACCGGTATGGAAGTGGTTAATGAGCGTTACAGCCGGGTCAGGTGACAATGCATTCCTGTATGATGCCTGAATAAAGATGAAGTCAGCCAACAGGTCACACAATTTCCATCACTTCCTTACCAATCATAACAAAGATTTCACAACTTATATATCATTTTTACATGCATACTGTGACCAGAGCAATACAGTGTTACCATAGTAACACTTCACTACTCTGGGAGGTAATCAGGATTTTGCTTATGCTTTGCTTATAGCAGTGAATTTCATTTGTATTGAATGAAATAGATTTATAAATAGATTTATTCAGTGTGCATTGTTGTGATTAGCTGTGATTGGCCCTGTCTGTACCATGTGATCACTGTAATTAATCACACAATGAACGGCATGAATCAAAGACATTCATTGTTTACAATTGTCACGTGATCTGCTGTGATTGGTCACAGCAATCACATGGTACTGGTAGCGGGCTGTTACACTGATCAGTCATCTGCTATGTCCAGTGGACACAACGAGTGACAGACTGTGCCAGAGCTTGGCCCTGAGGGGCCGCACAAGATATTTTCTCCCAGAAGAATAGGGCTCCTGCTTGGCCATCATATTACAATAGTCCGAGCGGGAAGCGCTTAATAATGAATGTTAAAAAAGGAAGAAACTTTATTGAATCGTTTTTATAAAATTCTGACTTTTTCTCCTGTGCAGGTGAATTGAGGAACAACATTTTCGGTCATGTTGGTCTTCATCAATAAAACGGAGTCACATGGGAAACGAGACATATGGGTGTTATAAATGACTGAAAGTCTTTATTGTCGTTCACTGGAGGATTCACACAGGACACAAGACAGATCCGTTTTCTGTATGTCATTAATGTTTTGGGTCCTCTTAAACACCGATCCAACCTCAGAGGACAACACAAAAGAAGTAATTTCAGTTCCCTGGAAGTGACAATGGCTTTATAGTAAAGTCCAACCTATGAATACGTGAGAGGAGTCATTTCAGAAGATATTTCTTGTTTGGAATGTGATATAGGTTTTACAATGGAGGTAAAACGTATCACACACCAGAAGGTTCACACTGGAGAGAAACCATTTCAGTGTTCCGAATGTGATAAAGCTTTTACAAAGAAGGCACACCTTATCCGTCACCAGATGATTCATACTGGGGAGAAATCATATCGGTGCTCTGAATGTTGCAAAGCTTTTAGAACCAAGAGAGAGCTTATCATACACCAGAGGGTTCACACTGGGGAAAAGCCATATCAATGTTCTGAATGTTGCAAAACATTTGCAGCTATAGCAAATCTTATTACACACAAGAGGGGTCACACTGGGGAGAAGACATATCAGTGTTCTGAACGTGGCAAAGCTTTTACACAGAAGTCACACCTTATCAGTCACCAGATGGTTCATACTGGGGAGAAATCATATCAGTGCTCTGAATGTTGCAAAGCTTTTAGAACCAAGAGAGAGCTTATCACACACCAGAGGGTTCACACTGGGGAGAAGCCATATCAGTGTTCTGAATGTGGCAAAGCTTTTTCAAAGAAGGCACACCTTATCCGTCACCAGATGATTCATACTGGGGAGAAATCATATAAGTGCTCTGAATGTTGCAAAGCTTTTAGAACCAAGAGAGAGCTTATCATACACCAGAGGTTTCACACTGGGGAAAAACCATATCAATGTTCTGAATGTTGCAAAACATTTGCAGCTATGGCAAATCTTATTACACACAAGAGGGGTCACAATGGGGAGAAGACATATCAGTGTTCTGAATGTGGCAAAGCTTTTACACAGAAGTCACACCTTATCAGTCACCAGATGGTTCATACTGGGGAGAAATCATATCAGTGCTCTGAATGTTGCAAAGCTTTTAGAACTTTTAAATGGTGGCTGTCTATTACAGCAAAACCTCCAAAACAGTGTGCTTTTTTTCCCTGAGGAAAACAGTTCAGTCATTGGTGCTTATCTGAAAGAAAAAAAAATCACAGGCCTTGGTGTGTATCTGATGGACATAAGCACTAAAGTCTGTGCATTCAATTGTTACATTCCAGCTTGCTCACAGTAGCATTTTATATTTTCACTTCTTCCCTAGCTTGTGGGATGACATTGGGGCTATGAAACTTATGGGACAACCACAACTCCTTTAATAACCCCCTTTTCTCCGAGTTTACTCTCTACAAGCTTCTATGCTGAAGCTTGTGAATTGTCAGGCAATATATTAGCCGGGCATTAATTGTAAAATATTTGTCCCATTCAGAGCATTAAAATGGCTTCTCTCCAGTGTGAACCCTCTGGTGTCTGATAAGATTTGACTTCTCTGTAAAAGCTTTGCCACATTCAGAACATTTATATGGCTTCTCTCCAGTGTGAACCCTCTGGTGTCCAATAAAGTATGACTTAGTTGTAAAAGCTTTGCCACATTCAGAACATTGATATGGCTTCTCCCCAGTGTGAACCCTCTGGTGTGTGATAAGCTCTCTCTTGGTTCTAAAAGCTTTGCAACATTCAGAGCACTGATATGATTTCTCCCCAGTATGAACCATCTGGTGACTGATAAGGTGTGACTTCTGTGTAAGAGCTTTGCCACATTCAGAACACTGATATGTCTTCTCCCCATTGTGACCCCTCTTGTGTGTAATAAGATTTGCCATAGCTGCAAATGTTTTGCAACATTCAGAACATTGATATGGTTTTTCCCCAGTGTGAAACCTCTGGTGTATGATAAGCTCTCTCTTGGTTCTAAAAGCTTTGCAACATTCAGAGCACTGATATGATTTCTCCCCAGTATGAATCATCTGGTGACGGATAAGGTGTGCCTTCTTTGAAAAAGCTTTGCCACATTCAGAACACTGATATGGCTTCTCCCCAGTGTGAACCCTCTGGTGTGTGATAAGCTCTCTCTTGGTTCTAAAAGCTTTGCAACATTCAGAGCACTGATATGATTTCTCCCCAGTATGAACCATCTGGTGACTGATAAGGTGTGACTTCTGTGTAAAAGCTTTGCCACATTCAGAACACTGATATGTCTTCTCCCCAGTGTGACCCCTCTTGTGTGTAATAAGATTTGCTATAGCTGCAAATGTTTTGCAACATTCAGAACATTGATATGGCTTTTCCCCAGTGTGAACCCTCTGGTGTATGATAAGCTCTCTCTTGGTTCTAAAAGCTTTGCAACATTCAGAGCACCGATATGATTTCTCCTCAGTATGAATCATCTGGTGACGGATAAGGTGTGCCTTCTTTGTAAAAGCTTTATCACATTCGGAACACTGAAATGGTTTCTCTCCAGTGTGAATATATTGTTTTTGTGTGACCTAAAATTACCTTTAATGTATTTTTACAGAAAATATGCATTTGATAAACAGCTGCGCTAATATCCTGTGACATAAAAAAGGCAAATACCACCATTTTATTCTCTAGGGTCTCTGTTTTCAGAAAATAAACAATGTTTGGGGGTTTTAAATAATCATCTGGCCTAAAATGTGAATTTATCCATGTGCATAAAAAGACAAAAGCAACTCTAAAGCCGCGTACACACGATTGGTCCATCCAATGAGAACGGTCCGACAGACCGTTTTCATACAATTACTGATGATAATCCCACTCTGCACAGAGATAACCGACGGGCAGGGGTGGGGTGGTGCAGTGTGGGGGGCGGGGATAGAGTGAACGGGATGGAGTGGAGATGAAGTGGAGGGGCGGTGACTGGCAGGAGCAGAGGAGGAGGAGGGAGGATAGAGGAGAAGGAGGGCACCTCCTCCATGGGCGGCACAGACCGGGGGCTGTGAGACCCCCTCTGCCCACAACATGTCTGCTTCCTCCTGCTCGGCTTTCAGAGGATTACAAGGGGGCGTGTCAGACCGCTGGCTGAGCTCAGGGGAGGGAAAGCAGCCAGCGGTCTTACAAACAGGAAGTCAGCAGGCAATAACGTTTTTTCAGCAAGTTCAGCAGCCTATTACAGGGGAACTACAGAGCTCAGAAGAACATGGATGGCAAAGTGGGTGAATGTAGGAGACTGACAACAAGGACATGGAAACAAAATTTGGCTGGAGTTCTGCTTTAAGGTTTAAACCACCATATGGATGAAAACTGACAGTTGTAAGAACCCCCGGCAGTGTTATATGGTGTTTCCCATACCCTCCAACTGCTATTTTTGACAAATAGCTTGGCCTTCTACAGGAAGTAGAAGAAAACAGATCTACTGGGAGGGTCAACAGGTAATAAAAATGTTACAAGGGGAAACTCGAAAAACAAAAAACATCTCTGTGAATAACAGATTGCACCATTTATGGAATTAGTTACACTTTAGTGCCGACATCATAACATTTCCAGGGATAAGAAGTGTTCTTTACAAACTTTACTCCAAAAAGAGATCTGTCCAATCAGAGTCATTAAAGTGAATCCCATTCAGAGGATTTTCAGCCTCCTAGTGAAAGTATGAGTACTGCTGAATGAATCCCATAAACAGCAGCAACTCAGTGTTGGAAGTCCTACACCAGCTTGGGAAGTTGCTTTCTCACTGAACAGAGACTTCTCCCTGGCTGGTGTCCCAACTACAGACCTGCCTGTAAAGCTGTCATCTATGAGAGGAGATGGAACATGGAAAGGAAGCATTGATCATGAAGAGGGAGGTGAGACATGTAATGGGAGGTGTGGACAAGGTGGGCTTAGCTGGGGCCCTTAAGTCTGGTTGATGATGTATCAACAGTCAGAAGAATTTGGAATGAGCTTTTAAAATGTGGAAGGTTCGGCAAGATGCCACTTGACCTCTAGTCTTTGTACGGCGGCAGTGTTGGTCATGTATTAGCTCAGGGTCTGTCAATGAGGAAAACATTTGGGAACACAGCTCAGTTAGTGAATGATGAAATACATTACATGTTCAGACAAAGCTCCATGAAAAAAGATAAACATGAGAATAACAATGAAAACAATTCAGTCATGGGTGCTTATCTAAAAAAAAAATGTCAAAAGGTAAAAGATTTGGAGGCCTTCTAAGTGTGTGTCTGATGGAGATAAGAACTAAACTCAAAGCCTCCAATCATTACATTCCAGTTTGCTCACAAATTTGTGTTACTTTTTTTTAAGAAGCATTTTATTTTTTCACTTCTTCCCTAGCTTGTGGGATAACATTGGGGCTGTGAAACTAATGGGATGCCTGCAACTCCATTGATACCCCTTATTTCAGAGTTTCCTCTCTGCAGCTGAAGCTTGTAAATCCTCTGGTGATAGATGATGCCAACATTAACTGTAAATCTCTGTCACATTCAGAGCATTAAAATGGCTTCTTTTCAGTGTGAATCTTCTGGTGTTTGATAAGATGTGAAGTCTGTGTAAAAGCTTTGCCACATTCAGAACACTAATATGGCTTCTCTTCAGTGTGAATCCTCTGGTGTGACATAAGGTATGACTTGAGTGTAAAAGCTTTGCCACATTCAGAACACTGATATGATTTCTCTCCAGTGTGAATCCTCTGGTGTGTCATAAGGTATGACTTCTGTGTAAAAGCTTTGCCACATTCAGAACACTGATATGGTTTCTCTCCAGTGTGAATCCTCTGGTGTGTCATAAGGTGTGACTTATGTGTAAAAGCTTTGTCACATTCAGAACATTGATATGGTTTCTCTCCAGTGTGAACCCTCTGGTGTATGACAAGATCATTTTTGGTTATAAAAGCTTTGCCACATTCAGAACACTGATATGGTTTATCTTCAGTGTGAATCCTCTGGTGTGTCAAAAGGTTTGACTTCTGTGTAAAAGCTTTGCCACATTCAGAACACTGATATGATTTCTCTCCAGTGTGAATCCTCTGGTGTGTCATAAGGTATGACTTCTGTGTAAAAGCTTTGCCACATTCAGAACACTGATATGGTTTCTCTCCAGTGTGAATCCTCTGGTGTGTCATAAGGTGTGACTTACGTGTAAAACCTTTGCCACATTCAGAACACTGATATGGTTTCTCTCCAGTGTGAACCCTCTGGTGTATGATAAGATCATTTTTGGTTGTAAAACCTTTGCCACATTCAGAACACTAAAGGCAAAGCCCCCTAGTCGGACTTTAAAGGCACTGTGGTGTGTCAAATGTAGTTAGAGAAAACATAGTATTACAATATAATTTATTGAAGAAGTATCAGATAAAAGTTGATTACATGATCTATAACAAATACAAAAAATACAAAATAATGAAATATAGTTTCAACTTGCTGGACAACATGACGGTTCCTCTGCATCCATCTTCCTAAGCCTAATACGAGCCTCTCCATCGCTATTTACTAGGCTCCAATGTCCTCTGATTCCAGCAGCATATTTATATCTGGCAACAACACACCCTGCTCACAATTCTGCTCTGTCGTCAGTGGCCAGGCCAGCAGACTCGGATCATCTGGAAACCCATGCTTTTAAATACATGATCTACTGACTTGAAGTACCATACAGTTCACTAGCTGTGAATCCTGGAATACCCCTGAAGAAAGGGACTATGTCTCCCTGAAACGTCGGGACCACACAGGGCATCACATCACACAGCAATATATGTTGAACTATATTTCATTATTTTGTATTTTTTGTATTTGTTATAGATCATGTAATCAACTTTTATCTGATACTTCTTCAATAAATTATATTGTAATACTATGTTTTCTCTAACTACATTTGACACACCACAGTGCCTTTAAAGTCCGACTAGGGGGCTTTGCCTTTATTCTTTTTGATTTCTCATTTGGATGTGGCACTTTAGAAAATCAACTCTGATAATCCTCTTCTTGACATTCAGAACACTGATATGGTTTCTCTCCAGTGTGAACCCTCTGGTGTATGACAAGATCATTTTTGGTTATAAAAGCTTTGCCACATTCAGAACATTGATATGGCTTCTCTCCAGTGTGAACCCTCTGGTGTATGATAAGATGAGACATAAATGTAAAAATGTTGTCATATTCAGAACACTGATATGACTTCACTCCATTATAAACCTTCTGGTGTGTGATACGTTTTGCCTCCATTGTAAACCTTTATCACATTCCAAACAAGAAATACTCCTCTTATGTATACATGGGTTGGACTTTATTGTAAAGCCATTGTCACTTCCAGAACACTGAAATTACTTCTCTCCTGTTGTCCTCTGAGGCGGGATCGATGTTGAAGAGGATCCAGAACAACATTCAGAACACGGATATGACTTGTGTCCTGTGTGAATCCTCCAGTGATTTGTGATAAAGACTTTCAGTCACTTCAGACACCCGTATGGCTTCACTTCCCATGTGACTTTGTTGTATTGATGAAGTCCAACATGATAGAAAACTTGGTTCATCAATCCACCTGTACAGAAAAAATAAAAATAAAAGTCAGAATTCTATAAAAAGGGCTGAATAAAGTTGTTTTCTGGTTTAGCATTCATTATTAAATGTACACATAGGGGGGTTGGTATTTAGGGGGGACTTATCCTTTAAGTCAGCAATGTGAAGGGTGCAGTGTTTGGGATGCACATTGTTTATACATTAGTGAGGGGGAGGGGTGAAAGGACACAGTGAGGTGCTGGGACAATAAAGACCACTCTTGGACAGATTGTCACCAACAACTGCCTAGTGAGGTCTAATGACCACAAAGCTTCAAGATAAGATGTAAAATGTCCCAGAAGGGGGCGCTCTGTCAGAGAAGAGCGATATGGAGATCTGACCTCGGGACCATGGAGGGGACAGTAATGGGAGGTGTACTGTAGATCTGCTTCATTGCCGAGTTCACCTCCATTACCACCAACAAGTGATCTTCCATATACCAGCAAAGACAAGTGTGACCCCCAAATCTCATCCAGTCACCTTACATGAGAACATGTCCCCCCCATCCCCCATCCTGTGTCAGGGTGCAGAAAGAGGATCTAGTCTGCCGGCCTGTAGTATGTCTGGTGGAGAGGGGGGGAGGGGTTTTAGGAAGGTCATTTATGTCAGCTGTGCTGGATCATTAGAGGCCCCAGACCTGCAATCCGGACAGTTCAGTGTACAGACAGAGGGGGGATCTACTAAAGAGAAATACGCTGTTCAAAGAAATTTCCATGTACAACACAATATATAGAGTAGAGGGGTCAGCACTATTGTAATGTACAACACAATATATAGAGTAGAGGGGTCAGCACTATTGTAATGTACAACACAATATATAGAGTAGAGGGGTCAGCACTATTGTAATGTACAACACAATATATAGAGTAGAGGGGTCAGCACTATTGTAATGTACAACACAATATATAGAGTAGAGGGGTCAGCACTATTGTAATGTACAACACAATATATAGAGTAGAGGGGGTCAGCACTATTGTAATGTACAACACAATATATAGAGTAGAGAGGTCAGCACTATTGTAATGTACAAACAATATATAGAGTAGAGGGGTCAGCACTATTGTAATGTACAACACAATATATAGAGTAGAGGGGTCAGCACTATTGTAATGTACAACACAATATATAGAGTAGAGGGGTCAGCACTATTGTAATGTACAACACAATATATAGAGTAGAGGGGTCAGCACTATTGTAATGTACAACACAATATATAGAGTAGAGGGCGTCAGCACTATTGTAATGTACAACACAATATATAGAGTAGAGGGGTCAGCACTATTGTAATGTACAACACAATATATAGAGTAGAGGGGTCAGCACTATTGTAATGTACAACACAATATATAGAGTAGAGAGGTCAGCACTATTGTAATGTACAACACAATATATAGAGTAGAGGGGTCAGCACTATTGTAATGTACAACACAATATATAGAGTAGAGGGGTCAGCACTATTGTAATGTACAACACAATATATAGAGTAGAGCAGTCAGCACTATTGTAATGTACAACACAATATATAGAGTAGAGAGGTCAGCACTATTGTAATGTACAACACAATAAATAGAGTAGAGGGGTCAGCACTGCTGTAATGTACAACACAATATATAGGGCCAGATTCACGAACACTTGCGCTGGAGTATTTGGATATGCGCCGCGTAACTGTGATGATGCGCCGTCGTTTCTATGTGCCCGTACCCAGCAAACTAGATGCGCCCAATAACGGGTCATTTGCGACCGGCGGAACGTTCCGACGCCAGAGTATCGTCAGCGTTTATTTTCGCTGGGCGCATCAGTCGTGCCCATTGATTTCCCCTGCAAATATGCAAATGAGGTATTTTTCCCAATTCACGAACGGATTAGCACCATACGCTGGCTACATGCGCCGCGCGTATCTGATCCGTCCGGCGCAAAGTTATTTCTACAAAAGGCTGCTTTATCTTTACTCCAGACGGTCACAGGTCAGCAGGAGAGCAGCTACAGCAGTGTTACCGACGATAGGAGCTAGCTGAGCACCCCCACTTGCAAGGACAACACCTCTGTGTGCCAACATGCCAGGGGCAATTGTGGTCCTAGAACTACTGATGGGTCCCCTGGAACCAAGAAGGCGGGCACGTGAGAGGATATACCGCACTCGTATGAACCTCTTTGGCATGGGGGATGAGGAGGTGTATCGCCTCTTCAGATTCAGCCCTGATACAATACTTGAACTAACCACAACCCTGCAGGGTGACATTACCAGCCCAACACACCGATCACAAGCAGTGCAGCCACTGGTGAAGGTCCTGGCAACACTCCATTTCCTTGCAAGTGGATCATTCCAGCGTACAAGTGGAGTGGTGGCTGGGATGTCACAGTCCTCCATAAGCAGATGTGTGCACCAGGTTGTCCCTGCAATCCTCAGACGCATGTCCAACCAGTTCATCAGACCCACCACTGAGGAGCTGCGGCAGAAGGCAAGACAGATTTCTACAACATTGCCAGATTCCCACGCACTGTGGGGGCCATTGATTGCACAATGTGGCCCTACAGCCCCCCAGTGCCACAGAGCACATATACCGCAATCGGAAGCATTGGCATTCCATCACGTACAGGTGATAGACGATGCCCAAACGCCTCAATATGGGCACGTCCGTGCCAAACACCCCGGGTCCAGCCATGGACAGCTACATATACAATCAGAGCCCCATCCCAGCAGAAATTTAACCAGAACATGTATGGGGGACAGCTGGCTGGTTGGTGAGTGACATGGGAGTCAGGAAATGACTATCCCCTCCCGTGATGCCACAACAGAAATCGCACATGCATGACTAACATTATCTGTCTTGTACTTACAGGTGACTCTGCATATGCACTGGGACCCCATCTAATGACTCCCTTTCGGAACCCCCAAACCAGAGGAGAGAGAAAATACAATGAAGCTCACATCAAAACCCGTGCAGTGGTGAGCAAACATTTGGGCTCCTGAAGTCCCGTTTCCGATGCCTGGAAAGTCTGGGGGGGCCCTATTGTATTCCCCTACTTTGTGTGTCAGATCAATCGGTGCATGTTGCATTCTGCACAACTTGGCTATGAAAAAAGGCCTGCATATTGTCTACGTGATGACCTGACCCCCGACCCACACAGCCCCCCCTGCCAGAGGACACCTAGTCTGCTGATGAAGGCAGTTCTGGAGGGTCTCGCCGTAGGATCTTTGGTCACTAAACCCAAAACAATTATCACACAGGACAGTGCACGGTGTACCCACTGATTTCCCTAGAGACACACACTACCACATGCACATCGCATTGGATTAGCCCAAGTCCAGCATGTAGGAGTTGGGAGCAGCAACACCAGCGTCAAGGCCCCAATGATGTCACTGTCCATTCATACACCTTTCACACGTCATTCATACAGCCGTGGGGTTAACTTCACCACCACGGCCGAGGGTGACACCCCTTACTTTCAGGAGTGCCACCCCCTCACATTCACACACCATTCACACTGTCCCCTGCACTCCTGACCGTGTGCAGTACAACAATAAATTAATAATATCATATCCTGATAATTAAAAGAAACAAAATCTCATAACCTGAGAAAAAGAAAAAATAAACTCATGACCTGAGTATGTCCAAATCAAAAATATAAAACAACAAAAAAAAAAGGCCTCATCGGGGATTCCGGGGGCTTCTTCTGGGGGCCCCTCTCTGGCTCCGCAGCTGCCTGGATGGAGTGGGTGGGGGTGGGGGGGCATCTGGAGGTGGCTGATCCCCAGGTGGGCCACTCCTGACAGGTGTGGCCTGCATGCCCTCCAAGGCCCTGGCTATCCGTCCAAGGTAGGAGTTGGTCTGGGCCTGCATCCGGAGCTGACGGGTGACCTGGTAGTGCTGGGCCCGCCGACTCAGCCTCCCCTGGTCCCGGATGGCAGCACTGTTGGCCTGGACGGCTGCAGTAAGGTGCCGAATATCCCCCTGCACCTCCCCCAAAGTGGTGACCACTGCAGCGCAATTACAGCTGACATCCTGCACTGCGTTGCTGAGGTTGGCAACGGAGCCCAGGCTGTCAGACACTTTCTCCAAGTGCACCGCTATGGCCCCCATCTGTTCCGTCTGCCTGGCGTGATCCCTCGCCAACTGGTCCTGGACACCATCAGACATCCCCCTGGTCTTCTGGGTCGCCTTCCTGGGGCCAGAAGATGGATGTCCTCGGGTGGAAGGAGTCGCCCTTGAGGGGCTTCCAAGGATGGGGGAGGGGACGACAGACGGCCCAGGAGAAGGGGAGGAGACAGACAACACTAATGAAAAGTCCTGCTCTGCCACAGCAGGATCCTCCACAACCACCTCGGCAGGTGTGGTGTGGCCACTCTCCTCCTCCACAACCTCTTCACCACCCAGGGGCTCGGGCACATGATGGCGTGGGGGGGATGGGGTGGAATGCAGGCTGACAGATGATGGCCCAGCTCCGTCATCTGTGGATGACACAAAGCAGACACATGTTGGTGGTCCCACACACTTGGCACATGTACCCTCCCCCCCCCAAATGCAAAACAACAAATAGGGGATTATAAAACACTTACCTGTCCTTGTGCCTTCCTCCACGGAGTCATAGCCTGCGACCCCCTCCACCTGCTCCCTCTCCAGGCAGCGAGCAACCACCTCCTCCTCTGCGGTCAGGGTGACAGGACATGGGGGACCACCACCTGTGCCCCTCTCATACCTCCTGATGGAGGCCACCTTGTCCCTCACCTTGCGCCGCAGGTCATTTATTTTTTTTTGTATGTCCCCAGCAGTCCGGGTGGAGTAGCCCAGGACATTGACCCTGGCAGCAATGGACTCCAGGATGCCCTGCTTCCTCTCCCGGCTGGTCTTCCGGCTTTTTTTGCCATGGAGAAAAGCATTATCCGTCTCCATTGCCGAAATGATGAGCGAGACCTCCTGTGCATTAAAATTCAGGTTCCCCTCCTCTCTGGGGGTAGCGGGAGCAGCCATCACAGCACAAAAGTATCTTCCCTGGGGTGGGGGGAAGCGGAACTACTTTTGCGCCGGAATGGCGTTTCCGCCAGCGCTTTTAAGCGCCCAGCGGAACGCATTGCGCTGACGTTTCCCAGGAAGTGGTGCCGACGGAAGTTGTGAGCATGCGCACAAGGGGGGCGAGTGGAGCCGCACTCACTGCGCATGCTCCGTGGATGATGCGCTGAACGTAAGCCTCTGCGCCGGGCTCCGCCCATCATTTACATATGATCACACCCACTTCCACTTGCGTCGGGTTACGCCAGCGCATTATCGTTACTCTGGCGCAAGTTTACGCGCAACTGCTATGTGAATTACAGGAATTGCGCTGAAAGGGTCTTCAGAGTAACGTAAATGAGAAGCGTTACTCCAGAGGAAAGATACTCTCATCTACCTGAATCTGGCCCAAAGAGTAGAGGGGTCAGCACTATTGTAATGTACAACACAATATATAGAGTAGAGGGGTCAGCACTATTGTAATGTACAACACAATATATAGAGTAGAGGGGTCAGCACTATTGTAATGTACAACACAATATATAGAGTAGAGGGGTCAGCACTATTGTAATGTACAACACAATATATAGAGTAGAGGGGTCAGCACTATTGTAATGTACAACACAATATATAGAGTAGAGGGGTCAGCACTATTGTAATGTACAACACAATATATAGGAGTAGAGAGGTCAGCGCTATTGTAATGTACAACACAATATATAGAGTAGAGAGGTCAGCACTATTGTAATGTACAACACAATATATAGAGTAGAGGGGTCAGCACTATTGTAATGTACAACACAATATATAGAGTAGAGGGGTCAGCACTATTGTAATGTACAACACAATATATAGAGTAGAGGGGTCAGGACTATTGTAATGTACAACACAATATATAGAGTAGAGAGGTCAGCACTATGGTAATGTACAACACAGTATATAGAGTAGAGGGGTCAGCACTATTGTAATGTACAACACAATATATAGAGTAGGGGGGTCAGCACTATTGTAATGTACAACACAATATATAGAGTAGAGGGGTCAGCACTATTGTAATGTACAACACAATATATAGAGTAGAGAGGTCAGCGCTATTGTAATGTACAACACAATATATAGAGTAGAGAGGTCAGCACTATTGTAATGTACAACACAATATATAGAGTAGAGGGGTCAGCACTATTGTAATGTACAACACAATATATAGAGTAGAGAGGTCAGCGCTATTGTAATGTACAACACAATATATAGAGTAGAGAGGTCAGCACTATTGTAATGTACAACACAATATATAGAGTAGAGGGTCAGCACTATTGTAATGTACAACACAATATATAGAGTAGAGGGGTCAGCACTATTGTAATGTACAACACAATATATAGAGTAGAGGGGTCAGCACTATTGTAATGTACAACACAATATATAGAGTAGAGGGGTCAGCACTATTGTAATGTACAACACAATATATAGAGTAGAGGTCAGCACTATTGTAATGTACAACACAATATATAGATTAGAGGGGTCACTACTATTGTAATGTACAACACAATATATAGAGTAGAGGGGTCAGCACTATTGTAATGTACAACACAATATATAGAGTAGAGGGGTCAGCACTGTTGTAATGTACAACACAATATATAGAGTAGAGAGGTCAGCACTATTGTAATGTACAACACAATATATAGAGTAGAGGGGTCAGGACTATTGTAATGTACAACACAATATATAGAGTAGAGGGGTCAGGACTATTGTAATGTACAACACAATATATAGAGTAGAGGGTCAGACTATTGTAATGTACAACACAATATATAGAGTAGAGAGGTCAGCACTATGGTAATGTACAACACAATATATAGAGTAGAGGGGTCAGCACTATTATAATGTACAACACAATATATAGAGTAGAGGGGTCAGCAATATTGTAATGTACAACACAATATATAGAGTAGAGGGGTCAGCACTATTGTAATGTACAACACAATATATAGAGTAGAGGGGTCAGCACTATTATAATGTACAACACAATATATAGAGTAGAGGGGTCAGCAATATTGTAATGTACAACACAATATATAGATTAGAGGGGTCAGCACTATTGTAATGTACAACACAATATATAGAGTAGAGGGGTCAGCACTATTGTAATGTACAACACAATATATAGAGTAGAGGGGTCAGCACTATTGTAATGTACAACACAATATATAGAGTAGAGGGGTCAGCACTATTGTAATGTACAACACAATATATAGAGTAGAGGGGTCAGCACTATTGTAATGTACAACACAATATATAGAGTAGAGGGGTCAGGACTATTGTAATGTACAACACAATATATAGAGTAGAGGGGTCAGGACTATTGTAATGTACAACACAATATATAGAGTAGAGGGGTCAGGACTATTGTAATGTACAACACAATATATAGAGTAGAGAGGTCAGCACTATGGTAATGTACAACACAATATATAGAGTAGAGGGGTCAGCACTATTGTAATGTACAACACAATATATAGAGTAGAGGGGTCAGCACTATTATAATGTACAACACAATATATAGAGTAGAGGGGTCAGCAATATTGTAATGTACAACACAATATATAGAGTAGAGGGGTCAGCACTATTGTAATGTACAACACAATATATAGAGTAGAGGGGTCAGCACTATTATAATGTACAACACAATATATAGAGTAGAGGGGTCAGCAATATTGTAATGTACAACACAATATATAGATTAGAGGGGTCAGCACTATTGTAATGTACAACACAATATATAGAGTAGAGGGGTCAGCACTATTGTAATGTACAACACAATATATAGAGTAGAGGGGTCAGCACTATTGTAATGTACAACACAATATATAGAGTAGAGGGGTCAGCACTATTGTAATGTACAACACAATATATAGAGTAGAGGGGTCAGCACTATTGTAATGTACAACACAATATATAGAGTAGAGGGGTCAGCACTATGGTAATGTACAACACAGTATATAGAGTAGAGGGGTCAGCACTATTGTAATGTACAACACAATATATAGAGTAGAGAGGTCAGCACTATTGTAATGTACAACACAATATATAGAGTAGAGAGGTCAGCACTATTGTAATGTACAACACAATATATAGAGTAGAGGGGTCAGCACTATTGTAATGTACAACACAATATATAGAGTAGAGAGGTCAGCGCTATTGTAATGTACAACACAATATATAGAGTAGAGAGGTCAGCACTATTGTAATGTACAACACAATATATAGAGTAGAGGGGTCAGCACTATTGTAATGTACAACACAATATATAGAGTAGAGGGGTCAGCACTATTGTAATGTACAACACAATATATAGAGTAGAGGGGTCAGCACTATTGTAATGTACAACACAATATATAGAGTAGAGGGGTCAGCACTATTGTAATGTACAACACAATATATAGATTAGAGGGGTCACTACTATTGTAATGTACAACACAATATATAGAGTAGAGGGGTCAGCACTATTGTAATGTACAACACAATATATAGAGTAGAGGGGTCAGCACTGTTGTAATGTACAACACAATATATAGAGTAGAGGGGTCAGGACTATTGTAATGTACAACACAATATATAGAGTAGAGGGGTCAGCACTATGGTAATGTACAACACAATATATAGAGTAGAGGGGTCAGCACTATTGTAATGTACAACACAATATATAGAGTAGGGGGGTCAGCACTATTGTAATGTACAACACAATATATAGAGTAGAGGGGTCAGCACTATTGTAATGTACAACACAATATATAGAGTAGAGGGGTCAGCACTATTGTAATGTACAACACAATATATAGAGTAGAGGGGTCAGCACTATTGTAATGTACAGCACAATATATAGAGTAGAGGGGTCAGCACTATTGTAATGTACAACACAATATATAGAGTAGAGGGGTCAGGACTATTGTAATGTACAACACAATATATAGAGTAGAGGGGTCAGCACTATTGTAATGTACAACATAATATATAGAGTAGAGGGGTCAGCACTATGGTAATGTACAACACAATATATAGAGTAGAGAGGTCAGCACTATTGTAATGTACAGCACAATATATAGAGTAGAGGGGTCAGCACTATTGTAATGTACAACACAATATATAGAGTAGAGGGGTCAGCACTATTGTAATGTACAACACAATATATAGAGTAGAGGGGTCAGCACTATTGTAATGTACAACACAATATATAGAGTAGAGGGGTCAGCACTATTGTAATGTACAACACAATATATAGAGTAGAGGGGTCAGCACTATTGTAATGTACAACACAATATATAGATTAGAGGGGTCAGCACTATTGTAATGTACAACACAATATATAGAGTAGAGGGGTCAGCACTATTGTAATGTACAACACAATATATAGAGTAGAGGGGTCAGCACTATTGTAATGTACAACACAATATATAGAGTAGAGAGGGTCAGCACTATTGTAATGTACAACACAATATATAGAGTAGAGAGGTCAGCACTATTGTAATGTACAACACAATATATAGAGTAGAGGGGTCAGCACTATTGTAATGTACAACACAATATATAGAGTAGAGGGGTCAGCACTATTGTAATGTACAACACAATATATAGAGTAGAGAGGTCAGCACTATTGTAATGTACAACACAATATATAGAGTAGAGGGGTCAGCACTATTGTAATGTACAACACAATATATAGAGTAGAGGGGTCAGCACTATTGTAATGTACAACACAATATATAGAGTAGGGGGGTCAGCACTATTGTAATGTACAACACAATATATAGAGTAGAGAGGTCAGCACTATTGTAATGTACAACACAATATATAGAGTAGGGGGGTCAGCACTATTGTAATGTACAACACAATATATAGAGTAGAGAGGGGTCAGCACTATTGTAATGTACAACACAATATATAGAGTAGAGGGGTCAGCACTATTGTAATGTACAACACAATATATAGAGTAGGGGGGTCAGCACTATTGTAATGTACAACACAATATATAGAGTAGAGAGGTCAGCACTATTGTAATGTACAACACAATATATAGAGTAGAGGGGTCAGCACTATTGTAATGTACAACACAATATATAGAGTAGAGAGGTCAGCACTATTGTAATGTACAACACAATATATAGAGTAGAGGGGTCAGCACTATTGTAATGTACAACACAATATATAGAGTAGAGGGGTCAGCACTATTGTAATGTACAACACAATATATAGAGTAGAGGGGTCAGCACTATTGTAATGTACAACACAATATATAGAGTAGAGGGGTCAGCACTATTGTAATGTACAACACAATATATAGAGTAGAGGGGTCAGGACTATTGTAATGTACAACACAATATATAGAGTAGAGAGGTCAGCACTATTGTAATGTACAACACAATATATAGAGTAGAGGGGTCAGCACTATTGTAATGTACAATACAATATATAGAGTAGGGGGGTCAGCACTATTGTAATGTACAACACAATATATAGAGTAGAGGGGTCAGCACTATTGTAATGTACAACACAATATATAGAGTAGAGAGGTCAGCGCTATTGTAATGTACAACACAATATATAGAGTAGAGAGGTCAGCACTATTGTAATGTACAACACAATATATAGAGTAGAGGGGTCAGCACTATTGTAATGTACAACACAATATATAGAGTAGAGGGGTCAGCACTATTGTAATGTACAACACAATATATAGAGTAGAGGGGTCAGCACTATTGTAATGTACAACACAATATATAGAGTAGAGAGGTCAGCACTATGGTAATGTACAACACAATATATAGAGTAGAGGGTCAGGACTATTGTAATGTACAACACAATATATAGAGTAGAGGGGTCAGCACTATTGTAATGTACAACATAATATATAGAGTAGAGGGGTCAGCACTATGGTAATGTACAACACAATATATAGAGTAGAGAGGGTCAGCACTATTGTAATGTACAAGCACAATATATAGAGTAGAGGGGTCAGCACTATTATAATGTACAACACAATATATAGAGTAGAGGGGTCAGCAATATTGTAATGTACAACACAATATATAGAGTAGAGGGGTCAGCAATATTGTAATGTACAACACAATATATAGAGTAGAGAGGTCAGCACTATGGTAATGTACAACACAATATATAGAGTAGAGGGGTCAGGACTATTGTAATGTACAACACAATATATAGAGTAGAGGGGTCAGCACTATTGTAATGTACAACATAATATATAGAGTAGAGGGGTCAGCACTATGGTAATGTACAACACAATATATAGAGTAGAGAGGTCAGCACTATTGTAATGTATAGCACAATATATAGAGTAGAGGGGTCAGCACTATTATAATGTACAACACAATATATAGAGTAGAGGGGTCAGCAATATTGTAATGTACAACACAATATATAGAGTAGAGGGGTCAGCAATATTGTAATGTACAACACAATATATAGAGTAGAGGGGTCAGCACTATGGTAATGTACAACACAATATATAGAGTAGAGAGGTCAGCACTATTGTAATGTATAGCACAATATATAGAGTAGAGGGGTCAGCACTATTATAATGTACAACACAATATATAGAGTAGAGGGGTCAGCAATATTGTAATGTACAACACAATATATAGATTAGAGGGGTCAGCACTATGGTAATGTACAACACAATATATAGAGTAGAGGGGTCAGCACTATTGTAATGTATAGCACAATATATAGAGTAGAGGGGTCAGCACTATTATAATGTACAACACAATATATAGAGTAGAGGGGTCAGCAATATTGTAATGTACAACACAATATATAGAGTAGAGGGGTCAGCACTATTGTAATGTACAACACAATATATAGATTAGAGGGGTCAGCACTATTGTAATGTACAACACAATATATAGAGTAGAGGGGTCAGCACTATTGTAATGTACAACACAATATATAGAGTAGAGGGGTCAGCACTATTGTAATGTACAGCACAATATATAGAGTAGAGGGGTCAGCACTATTGTAATGTACAACACAATATATAGAGTAGAGGGGTCAGGACTATTGTAATGTACAACACAATATATAGAGTAGAGAGGGGTCAGCACTATTGTAATGTACAACACAATATATAGAGTAGATGGGTCAGCACTATTGTAATGTACAACACAATATATAGAGTAGAGGGGTCAGGACTATTGTAATGTACAACACAATATATAGAGTAGAGGGGTCAGCACTATTGTAATGTACAACACAATATATAGAGTAGAGAGGTCAGCACTATTGTAATGTACAACACAATATATAGAGTAGAGGGGTCAGCACTATTGTAATGTACAACACAATATATAGAGTAGAGAGGTCAGCACTATTGTAATGTACAACACAATATATAGAGTAGAGGGGTCAGCACTATTGTAATGTACAACACAATATATAGAGTAGAGGGGTCAGCACTATTGTAATGTACAACACAATATATAGAGTAGAGGGGTCAGCACTATTGTAATGTACAACACAATATATAGAGTAGAGAGGTCAGCACTATTGTAATGTACAACACAATATATAGAGTAGAGGGGTCAGCACTATTGTAATGTACAACACAATATATAGAGTAGGGGGGTCAGCACTATTGTAATGTACAACACAATATATAGAGTAGAGAGGTCAGCGCTATTGTAATGTACAACACAATATATAGAGTAGAGAGGTCAGCACTATTGTAATGTACAACACAATATATAGAGTAGAGAGGTCAGCACTATTGTAATGTACAACACAATATATAGAGTAGAGGGGTCAGCACTATTGTAATGTACAACACAATATATAGAGTAGAGGGGTCAGCACTATTGTAATGTACAACACAATATATAGAGTAGAGAGGTCAGCACTATTGTAATGTACAACACAATATATAGAGTAGAGGGGTCAGCAATATTGTAATGTACAACACAATATATAGATTAGAGGGGTCAGCACTATTGTAATGTACAACACAATATATAGAGTAGAGGGGTCAGCACTATTGTAATGTACAACACAATATATAGAGTAGAGGGGTCAGCACTATTGTAATGTACAACACAATATATAGAGTAGAGGGGTCAGCACTATTGTAATGTACAACACAATATATAGAGTAGAGGGGTCAGCACTATTGTAATGTACAACACAATATATAGAGTAGAGGGGTCAGCACTATTGTAATGTACAACACAATATATAGAGTAGAGAGGGGTCAGCACTATTGTAATGTACAACACAATATATAGAGTAGAGGGGTCAGCACTATTGTAATGTACAACACAATATATAGAGTAGAGGGGTCAGCACTATTGTAATGTACAACACAATATATAGAGTAGAGGGGTCAGCACTATTGTAATGTACAACACAATATATAGAGTAGAGAGGTCAGCACTATTGTAATGTACAACACAATATATAGAGTAGAGGGGTCAGCACTATTGTAATGTACAACACAATATATAGAGTAGAGGGGTCAGCACTATTGTAATGTACAACACAATATATAGAGTAGAGGGGTCAGCACTATTGTAATGTACAACACAATATATAGAGTAGAGGGTCAGCACTATTGTAATGTACAACACAATATATAGAGTAGAGGGGTCAGCACTATTGTAATGTACAACACAATATATAGAGTAGAGAGGTCAGCACTATTGTAATGTACAACACAATATATAGAGTAGAGGGGTCAGCACTATTGTAATGTACAACACAATATATAGAGTAGAGGGGTCAGCACTATTGTAATGTACAACACAATATATAGAGTAGAGGGGTCAGCACTATTGTAATGTACAACACAATATATAGAGTAGAGGTCAGCACTATTGTAATGTACAACACAATATATAGAGTAGAGGGGTCAGCACTATTGTAATGTACAACACAATATATAGAGTAGAGGGGTCAGCACTATTGTAATGTACAACACAATATATAGAGTAGAGAGGGTCAGCACTATTGTAATGTACAACACAATATATAGAGTAGAGGGGTCAGCACTATTGTAATGTACAACACAATATATAGTAGAGGGGTCAGCACTATTGTAATGTACAACACAATATATAGAGTAGAGGGGTCAGCACTATTGTAATGTACAACACAATATATAGAGTAGAGAGGTCAGCACTATTGTAATGTACAACACAATATATAGAGTAGAGGGTCAGCACTATTGTAATGTACAACACAATATATAGAGTAGAGGGGTCAGCACTATTGTAATGTACAACACAATATATAGAGTAGAGGGGTCAGCACTATTGTAATGTACAACACAATATATAGAGTAGAGGGGTCAGCACTATTGTAATGTACAACACAATATATAGAGTAGAGGGGTCAGCACTATTGTAATGTACAACACAATATATAGAGTAGAGGGGTCAGCACTGTTGTAATGTACAACACAATATATAGAGTAGAGAGTCAGCACTATTGTAATGTACAACACAATATATAGAGTAGAGAGGGTCAGCACTATTGTAATGTACAACACAATATATAGAGTAGAGAGGTCAGCACTATTGTAATGTACAACACAATATATAGAGTAGAGGGTCAGCACTATTGTAATGTACAACACAATATATAGAGTAGAGGGTCAGCACTATTGTAATGTACAGCACAATATATAGAGTAGAGGGGTCAGCACTATTGTAATGTACAACACAATATATAGAGTAGAGGGGTCAGCACTGTTGTAATGTACAACACAATATATAGAGTAGAGGGGTCAGCACTGTTGTAATGTACAACACAATATATAGAGTAGAGGGGTCAGGACTATTGTAATGTACAACACAATATATAGAGTAGAGGGGTCAGCACTATTGTAATGTACAACACAATATATAGAGTAGAGGGGTCAGCACTATGGTAATGTACAACACAATATATAGAGTAGAGAGGTCAGCACTATTGTAATGTACAGCACAATATATAGAGTAGAGGGGTCAGCACTATTGTAATGTACAACACAATATATAGAGTAGAGGGGTCAGCAATATTGTAATGTACAACACAATATATAGATTAGAGGGGTCAGCACTATTGTAATGTACAACACAATATATAGAGTAGAGGGGTCAGCACTATTGTAATGTACAACACAATATATAGAGTAGAGGGGTCAGCACTATTGTAATGTACAACACAATATATAGAGAGTAGAGGGGTCAGCACTATTGTAATGTACAACACAATATATAGAGTAGAGGGGTCAGCACTATTGTAATGTACAACACAATATATAGAGTAGAGAGGGGTCAGCACTATTGTAATGTACAACACAATATATAGAGTAGAGGGGTCAGCACTATTGTAATGTACAACACAATATATAGAGTAGAGGGGTCAGCACTATTGTAATGTACAACACAATATATAGAGTAGAGAGGGGTCAGCACTATTGTAATGTACAACACAATATATAGAGTAGAGAGGTCAGCACTATTGTAATGTACAACACAATATATAGAGTAGAGGGGTCAGCACTATTGTAATGTACAACACATATATAGAGTAGAGGGTCAGCACTATTGTAATGTACAACACAATATATAGAGTAGAGGGGTCAGCACTATTGTAATGTACAACACAATATATAGAGTAGAGAGGGGTCAGCACTATTGTAATGTACAACACAATATATAGAGTAGAGAGGTCAGCACTATTGTAATGTACAACACAATATATAGAGTAGAGAGGGGTCAGCACTATGGTAATGTACAACACAATATATAGAGTAGAGAGGTCAGCACTATTGTAATGTACAACACAATATATAGAGTAGGGGGGTCAGCACTATTGTAATGTACAACACAATATATAGAGTAGAGGGGTCAGCACTATTGTAATGTACAACACAATATATAGAGTAGAGGGGTCAGCACTATTGTAATGTACAACACAATATATAGAGTAGAGAGGTCAGCACTATTGTAATGTACAACACAATATATAGAGTAGAGGGGTCAGCACTATTGTAATGTACAACACAGTATATATAGAGTAGAGGGGTCAGCACTATTGTAATGTACAACACAATATATAGAGTAGAGGGTCAGCACTATTGTAATGTACAACACAATATATAGAGTAGAGAGGTCAGCACTATTGTAATGTACAACATAATATATAGAGTAGAGGGGTCAGCACTATTGTAATGTACAACACAATATATAGAGTAGAGGGGTCAGCACTATTGTAATGTACAACACAATATATAGAGTAGAGGGGTCAGCACTATTGTAATGTACAACACAATATATAGAGTAGAGAGGTCAGCACTATTGCAATGTACAACACAATATGTAGAGTAGAGGGGTCAGCACTATTGTAATGTACAACACAATATATAGAGTAAGAGGGTCAGCACTATTGTAATGTACAACACAATATATAGAGTAGAGGGGTCAGCACTATTGTAATGTACAACACAATATATAGAGTAGAGGGGTCAGCACTATTGTAATGTACAACACAATATATAGAGTAGAGGGTCAGCACTATTGTAATGTACAACACAATATATAGAGTAGAGGGGTCAGCACTATTGCAATGTACAACACAATATATAGAGTAGAGGGGTCAGCACTATTGTAATGTACAACACAATATATAGAGTAGGGGGGTCAGCACTATTGTAATGTACAACACAATATATAGAGTAGAGGGGTCAGCACTATTGTAATGTACAACACAATATATAGAGTAGAGGGGTCAGCACTATTGTAATGTACAACACAATATATAGAGTAGAGGGGTCAGCACTATTGTAATGTACAACACAATATATAGAGTAGAGGGGTCAGCACTATTGTAATGTACAACACAATATATAGAGTAGAGAGGGGTCAGCACTATTGTAATGTACAACACAATATATAGAGTAGAGAGGGGTCAGCACTATTGTAATGTACAACACAATATATAGAGTAGAGAGGTCAGCACTATTGTAATGTACAACACAATATATAGAGTAGAGGGGTCAGCACTATTGTAATGTACAACACAATATATAGAGTAGAGGGGTCAGCACTATTGTAATGTACAACACAATATATAGAGTAGGGGGGTCAGCACTATTGTAATGTACAACACAATATATAGAGTAGAGGGGTCAGCACTATTGTAATGTACAACACAATATATAGAGTAGAGGGGTCAGGACTATTGTAATGTACAACACAATATATAGAGTAGAGAGGTCAGCACTATTGTAATGTACAATACAATATATAGAGTAGAGGGGTCAGCACTATTGTAATGTACAACACAATATATAGAGTAGAGGGGTCAGGACTATTGTAATGTACAACACAATATATAGAGTAGAGAGGTCAGCGCTATTGTAATGTACAACACAATATATAGAGTAGAGAGGTCAGCACTATTGTAATGTACAACACAATATATAGAGTAGAGGGGTCAGCACTATTGTAATGTACAACACAATATATAGAGTAGAGGGGTCAGCACTATTGTAATGTACAACACAATATATAGAGTAGAGGGGTCAGCACTATTGTAATGTACAACACAATATATAGAGTAGAGGGGTCAGCACTATTGTAATGTACAACACAATATAGAGTAGAGGGGTCAGCACTATTGTAATGTACAACACAATATATAGAGTAGAGGGGTCAGCACTATTGTAATGTACAACACAATATATAGAGTAGAGGGGTCAGCACTATTGTAATGTACAACACAATATATAGAGTAGAGGGGTCAGGACTATTGTAATGTACAACACAATATATAGAGTAGAGGGGTCAGGACTATTGTAATGTACAACACAATATATAGAGTAGAGAGGTCAGCACTATGGTAATGTACAACACAATATATAGAGTAGAGGGGTCAGCACTATTGTAATGTACAACATAATATATAGAGTAGAGGGGTCAGCACTATGGTAATGTACAACACAATATATAGAGTAGAGAGGTCAGCACTATTGTAATGTATAGCACAATATATAGAGTAGAGGGGTCAGCACTATTATAATGTACAACACAATATATAGAGTAGAGGGGTCAGCAATATTGTAATGTACAACACAATATATAGATTAGAGGGGTCAGCACTATTGTAATGTACAACACAATATATAGAGTAGAGGGGTCAGCACACTATTGTAATGTATAGCACAATATATAGAGTAGAGGGGTCAGCACTATTGTAATGTACAGCACAATATATAGAGTAGAGGGGTCAGCACTATTGTAATGTACAACACAATATATAGAGTAGAGAGGGGTCAGCACTATTGTAATGTACAACACAATATATAGAGTAGAGGGGTCAGCACTATTGTAATGTACAACACAATATATAGAGTAGAGGGGTCAGCACTATTGTAATGTACAACACAATATATAGAGTAGAGGGGTCAGCACTATTGTAATGTACAACACAATATATAGAGTAGAGGGGTCAGCACTATTGTAATGTACAACACAATATATAGAGTAGAGGGGTCAGGACTATTGTAATGTACAACACAATATATAGAGTAGAGGGGTCAGCACTATTGTAATGTACAACACAATATATAGAGTAGAGGGGTCAGGACTATTGTAATGTACAACACAATATATAGAGTAGAGAGGTCAGCACTATGGTAATGTACAACACAATATATAGAGTAGAGGGGTCAGCACTATTGTAATGTACAACACAATATATAGAGTAGGGGGGTCAGCACTATTGTAATGTACAACACAATATATAGAGTAGAGAGGTCAGCGCTATTGTAATGTACAACACAATATATAGAGTAGAGAGGTCAGCACTATTGTAATGTACAACACAATATATAGAGTAGAGAGGTCAGCACTATTGTAATGTACAACACAATATATAGAGTAGAGGGGTCAGCACTATTGTAATGTACAACACAATATATAGAGTAGAGGGGTCAGCACGATTGTAATGTACAACACAATATATAGAGTAGAGGGGTCAGCACTGTTGTAATGTACAACACAATATATAGAGTAGAGGGGTCAGGACTATTGTAATGTACAACACAATATATAGAGTAGAGGGGTCAGCACTATTGTAATGTACAACATAATATATAGAGTAGAGGGGTCAGCACTATGGTAATGTACAACACAATATATAGAGTAGAGAGGTCAGCACTATTGTAATGTACAGCACAATATATAGAGTAGAGGGGTCAGCACTATTATAATGTACAACACAATATATAGAGTAGAGGGGTCAGCAATATTGTAATGTACAACACAATATATAGAGTAGAGGGGTCAGCACTATTGTAATGTACAACACAATATATAGAGTAGAGGGGTCAGCACTATTGTAATGTACAACACAATATATAGAGTAGAGGGGTCAGCACTATTGTAATGTACAACACAATATATAGAGTAGAGGGGTCAGCACTGTTGTAATGTACAACACAATATATAGAGTAGAGGGGTCAGGACTATTGTAATGTACAACACAATATATAGAGTAGAGGGGTCAGCACTATTGTAATGTACAACACAATATATAGAGTAGAGGGGTCAGCACTATTGTAATGTACAACACAATATATAGAGTAGAGAGGTCAGCACTATGGTAATGTACAACACAATATATAGAGTAGAGGGGTCAGCACTATTGTAATGTACAACATAATATATAGAGTAGAGGGGTCAGCACTATGGTAATGTACAACACAATATATAGAGTAGGGGGGTCAGCACTATTGTAATGTACAACACAATATATAGAGTAGAGGGGTCAGCACTATTGTAATGTACAACACAATATATAGAGTAGAGGGGTCAGCACTATTGTAATGTACAACACAATATATAGAGTAGAAAGGCTAGGAAACCAAACCATGGGTGCCGGCAATGCAATGGTGATGCAAAAATAGAAAGAGAACTTGGACAGCCGCACTCCAAAAATGTTCTTTTAATTAAAATCGATCACAAAAATAAACAACATGCCACAGCAATACAATTGTAAGAAAAAGCGAACGTTTGTCACTGTAGCCTCAGTGCTTAGTCATAGCTAGTACAAACACCACATGAATGTTGGAAATATATATCTCACCTCTCTGGTCACATGATCAGCGAGATGATGATTGGAGGACTAGTAAACAAGCAATAGACTGGTAAACTGGCGTCTCCTGTGATCTCAGGTGAATGAAGACATGTGATTGAGAAACCCCTCCCCCTCCACACCCCCCCATACACTATCAATAAATCTATGTGTATTGTTTGTTTGGATGTTATGATAAAACAAGGTGAAATATTGCTTGTTTACTAGGCCTCCAATCATCATCTCTCTGATCATGTGACCAGAGAGGTGAGGTATATATTTTCCACATTCATTTGGTGTTGTACTAGCTAATGACTAAGCAGAGAGGCATTTAGTATCGGGTACAGGGATGTGGGGGGTCAGACAACACACCGGGGATCACCTTCTGTTGTATATCCACAGAAATCACCCAGCAACGCTGGCAGATTGTCAGGAGAACCCCAAGTTCCCACCCCAGACAGGGGTAACAGCTGTATAACAGCACAACACACTCTATATCCCACCCACTGCCACACACATGACAAGGAGGGAAGCCCCACGGGAACTAGAAAACCAGGAGAGGACCTTGTTTGGTGGAGGAGGGAAGGAGAGGGAGATTATTGTTAGCCAGTAGAGAGGGGCTCAGGCATGTTCGGGATCCCGCCAGGAAGCCGGCATTGCACATCACTAATCACAGGCAGTGAGACATTTCCTGGTCTGTGCCGCTGCGGATCAGGAAATGTCTCTACTGGCCAGTAAAACCAGCTGTGATAGACTTGGCACAGCGCCAATACCTCTGCCCACCACTAGAGGGAGACTACAAACACATATCTAGCTGGCTGACCAGACTCGGGTAGATACAGATCTTACATACAATCTGGAGAACTCGAACGGTTAGGGAGCAGTCTAGTAACACAAAACATGGTGATGGGGAGGAAATGGGGGTGAACAGGAAGGCAGTTGGGGTGACAGGGAAGTGGGGTGGACAAGTGAGGACTGAGAAGTAAATGGGAGGGGAAAAAATTCCCGTTATCTTGGTCAGTGGGGTTGGGGGTGGGGGGGGGGTAGTCAATGAAGGGACATGTGGGACATTATTGATGTATTAGGAAAATGGGAATATTGGTGCTCAGTGGGCTGATAGAGGGGTGGAGGGAGAGGGTGGATGGAGAAGATAGTGGGGGGAGGGGGGAGTTAGTAGTACTCAGTGAGAGATGAATACCTGGCTGATGATGTCCTGGTCGGGGAGGG